>CM059222.1:3802500-3920000 GCA_030347435.1 Clarias fuscus | reverse complement strand
GGATGATAGTGGTTGGCTGTCTGGTAGAGTAACGGATGATAGTGGTTGGCTGTCTGGTAGAATAACGGTCAGTGATTGGCTGTCTGGTAGACTGACGGTCAGTGATTGACTGTCGGGTTCAGTGACGGTCAGTGACTGGCTGTCTGGTTCAGTGACGGTCAGTGATTGGTTGTCGGGTTCATCGACGGTCAGTGATTGGTTGTCGGGTAGAGTAATGACTAGTTTGATTTGGTTCGTTAGTTGGCTGTCGTCTAGATGGTTAATGTAGTTGTTGGTGATTGGTTCTCGGGTAGAGAAATGGTTTTGAGGATGGTTGTCAGGTAGAGTAATGGCCAATTTATTAAAATTTTATATATAGCGCTTTTAACAAAGGTCAAGGATTGTTTGTCGGGCAGAGTAATGATCAGTTATTGGAATAAAGGTATTCAGTGATTGATTGGTTGTTGGGAATAATGGGGATTATTTATTATTAACTGTCTCCGAAAGAATTGGAGTTTAGTGACTGGTAATCCTAGGACAAGTCTGGTTGTTCACTGATGTTGAGGTTTGATTAGATTTTAAAGAAAATAAAAGTCTTGTCTAGCATTCACACGTGTTAAATACGTGTTTCGTAGTGACGACATCCATCTCTAAACCTGCTATTTCCAGTGTGAACGAAACCCTGAACTTAAACCTGTTTTTAGGTTCTTTGCTTATTTTATTCGTGTAACTTAAAAATTGTCAACTTTATCTGGCTGACATTCTCAGTATGTGATTTCTCATTTTAATTATTATTTTAATGATTCTTTGGTTAATTCATTCCTTTTGTCTTCGTATTCATCAAAGTGAGCAGATAAATATCTCTGATACCCATCTGAACTTTTTAATGCGCATGTCTTAAAAGAACGCTGCAAGGAGATGAGAGAAACGTCGGCAGGACCTAAACTGAAACGGCAGACGGTGAGGACAAACGGAAAATGCGGGCAGGACGGAGAACATTTCTGTGGTCTGACTGAAGAAGATCGCGGACTCTTCGCCTTTAAAAGCTCTCGTCTAGCGACCAGCGGCAGGGAAGAGTTTCCTGCGCGAGAAAGGTTTTGGGTTTCAGAATTGAAAACGCGGCTACATCACGTCTGTTGCATCAGGAATTGTAGCTTTATTGTTTCAGATCCAGGTGTTATTCATAAGGAGATTGTAAAGAAGGGATTTCTTTTAAGGTTAGCTCGTATGTGCTTGTCTGTAACTTCTTTTCCTTTGGGGTTAACGACTTCCTGTTGAAACTTTGCCATTTTTGTGCAGTACAATGACAAATCAGGAGTGAGGGTATTGGCAGAGAGAAAAGGAATGCTTGGGGGCTTTTTGTATTTCTTTTTTTCCCTTTTAAGCAGGCATGCAATAACGTTACTTCAATGTTGTTTTCAGAACATTTGAAAGCTGTATTTATCAAACAATCCCTAAACCTGGGACCTCATGGGGTTTAGCTGTAGCTCTTCTCACCAGTTTTTCACGAAGTTTCATGAAATTATCCAAGCTAGCAATCTTTACTAAAACGTATCGAACAACTGTGTGTAACGTACGGCTTTCCTGACCGTGAGCCGCCCCGATGAGCCACAGCTCTATCAACAGCGTGCAATATGTACCTACAGCAACACCTTCTATTTGCCAAGTACACAATGTCCAGAGAGGTTTTTATTTATTTATTTTGAAAGGTCTTATAACTCTGTTAAAAAAAAAAAAAAAAAAGCTTCGGTTTGGGTTGAAACGAAAGAAAGGAACAAAATAATAGAGTTTAAAATTTGTTCAGCTCACGACCTGCCAGGTTTCGTGCACAGGTTCACTTTTTATTAGATCTCGACTTGGATCAAAGGCCAAAGGTGAAAGCTACACCTTAAAGAATAATCCGTGCGCTTAAAACCAGTGTTTTCCCACAGCAGGAAACCCGGTGCAATCAAACGGCGCGTTGTTTATTATAACTGTTTATCCGCTTCATCACCGGCCCTGCGCTCAGCACGTCTCTTTTCAACTCGGTATGCGGTGATGTAAAACGCCTCGTAACTCTCGCTTGAGTGGAATGTTCCCCTGCTCCTCTCCTCCTCCTCCTCCTCCTCCTTCTTCTCCTCTTCCTTCTTGTCGTTTTGGACGCCTCCCTGTGCTTATTCATCGGTCTCACCGGAGCCAGAAAATGTGTACGAGTTGAGGTTTTCTGTCTCTCCCGCTCTCGCTCCCCCCCCCCACCCTCGCTCTCCCTCTCCCTCTCTCTCTCTCTCTCTCTCTCTCTATCCGTCTCTCTGCGTGACTCATGTGGGTGTTGGGCTGAAATAGTTTGGTGTAGTTTTACATTCCTTATATAGCCCTTGGAGAGGGGACGAGACGTAAAGCCTCACCCCCGACGCAAGGCCGGAGAGTCGGAGGGTCGCACTCGTTTCCAGAACCACCGCTGAACCTCGCACCTTTCCTGGCTTTTCCAGTGCCTTGATTCGGCCCTTTCTGCGAGGTAGGTCGGCGGCGCAGATTGGACGCGGGGGTCTCGTAATTCATTCCAAGCGTCATGCGAGACTAGCCTGTTTTTATTTATTTTTTTTATGTGCTTTAACTGGCTGGTTGTTGTGTCTTGTGTTATTATTAATATATATATATTTTTTTTACCAGCAATGTGTCTCGAATGCTTTTATTTGCACTCATCGTTATCTCAGGTTTCTCATCCTTCTGGCTGTTTGTTCTCAGACCTTCAAACTCCAAAGTAACTAATACAGCAAGTGCATATGCAAACACTCTCGACTTGGATTCAACACGTTTTATTATCAGTGAGGAAATTGCAGAAGAGAGAAGGCACCGAGTTTAATGTTTAGAAGCATTCACGTGTCCTGTTTTAATATATGTTATAGATAAAGTTAAGAACTCTGCACGATGCCATCGCAACATGATGAGTTTGTTCTTCTGATCTTCTCTGTCTGCATGCAGAAACTTACAGAGCGTAACGACAACTGTAGCTTTTATGGCGCGCTCAGAATAAGCTGGCCGACTTCCCGAAGTGAGCGCGTCGCAGCTTTAAATAACAGAGAAAGACCTCGGAGCACGTTAGAACGCGGCTCTGCGCTCGCAAGTTCTAACGCGCTACAGACGATATGTCATGTGAAGTGTTTCACGCTGACGCAGTGAAACGGAGAAGTGTTTCCTTTAGGATCGATAAACTGCCTGTCCGTCTGTCTGAATATCCAATAAAGCAGCGTATCGTTTAAAAAGAGAAACGATCGCTGGTGCCGATCAGCCATGTTTGTTTTCAGGCCGTAATCGATTCCTGTATCGGAATAGGTGTCATGATGAGCAACCGATTAAAGACAGATTTCTCCTTCAGCGTGTGAAATTAGTTGTAAAATCTTAATTACGGTTTAATTTAGCTTTAAGATCACGCCGGCGATGGACCCTGCGTCAGGGAAATCGTCTTGCGAGACGAGAAAGGCTGTCGAGTCCAGTAAAAGTCCACAAATCTTGTTACAATTTTAAAAAATGGCTAAAACTTTTCCCAACAGAATATTTGTTCGAGGTGTCGGCGCTCGTCTGTGTTTTGCTTTCACTCCCTCTTTGGCACTTATTGCGACGTGATGAAAGAATGAAAAAAGACTATTCCATCTCCCACCACTCATCTGTCCTCCCTTTTCTCTCTGTCTCTCTCTCTCTCTGTCTCACACACAGGCCATGAGCGCGTACAGCGTGACACTGAGCGGCCCGGCGCCGTGGGGTTTCCGACTCCAAGGAGGAAAGGATTTCAGCATGCCTCTCACAGTGTCCAGGGTGAGTTTCATCCATCTTACCCACCAAAAAAACCGCCTGACTTCACTCCCTACTACTAATCTGCGGAATGTTTGGCGGAGACGTCACCAAAGAGACCGCCAGCCGAGTGGGGAGGCTGGAACACACACACACATATATACACACACACACACAAAACAAACCAAAAAAAAACGTTTCTGCTGTGTCGTCTCTTTATCACTCAGTGAATAAATTTTATTCAGACGTGACCAGAGTAGGAACTTGTTCGTATTCAGCTCCAGTCCATCTCAGGTTTTTGACTTTATCATGACGCTCTGTGTCTCTGAGCGGCTGGGAAGCTCGGACAACCCCAGGACGTCTCCTCACAAATGACAAGCTGATACGTGGTGACTGTTTAAATCTGTATTCAAATATGTATTAAACATAACATGACAATAATCGTTTCAACATAATTGAAATTTTAATAATTGCACAGCCTGAGCACCCTGATGGGCCAGGGTCACTTTGGCACCATAAGAATCATGCCATGAAGCAACAGACATGAAGAACGTCAACACAAACAAGCAAACTGTCTGACACACGAGACGTAGACACGAGTGACGTCAGACATGAAGAACGTAGACTGATCAGCCATAACTATTAACCCATTAACATTAAAGCTTGGGGTTTAGGCTGCTTGTGGCGCCGGAGTGAGACTCGTGGATCCACGCGACCCGAGTGCTCTGGTGTTTGGGACCGGGACGTTAGCAGTAGCTCCTTCAGAGGCTGTGGTTGCCTCCGTGGATCGGGCTTGTTTGTTCGTTGCATCCCATGGTGCTCTTTTGGGTAGCGCACAGCTGGCTGTGATGCTGAAACACAAGCACATGGATACAAACAAAGTCAGACGATTATGTTGTTTATATTTTCTTTCTTTATTAGGCCACTCCCACTGACTATCTGGAGCACTAAAAACAGCTAAGTTTTAGCGAATGACTCGTTATTTAACAGCGAACAGAAGCTCGATACGGACAGATGTTTCCTGATGTCGCAGCGTCCCTGTTTCCCTCCGACATAGTCTTTAAACGCTGTACTCGTCAGGACCCGCACCCCCACCACGCCAGCAGAAACGAGTGAACCGAATGCACTCCCGAGGCACTTTGTTCCTGCGGAACAGAACTCGCAAAAGCATCAAACAAATCCTGAAAAGGAAACACGACCAGAAGAATAACGAGAACCGTATGCTTCCAGCCGGGCGCGGGCCGTTTCAACACTCGCATTCCTTCTCAAACATGTCACTGCTTGATATCAAACCCATAAAAGAAGCCTCTGCGGAACCTTCTTTCTCTCTCTCTCTCTCTCTCTCTCTCTCTCTCTCTCTCTCTCTCTCTCTCTCGCTCTCTCTCAATCTCGCTCACTCTCGCGCCTCACATGGAGATGTCGAGAGTTTGTTTGGTTTTTCGGATGCCGCGTCCTTTGCTAAAGGTCAACAAATCTTAGTTTATTGCTGCCTCAAAAGCTTGGCGCCGAACACTTTCCATCCCCAGCGTTAGGAAGTTCTCCTGCTTGCCAGGAGTGTTAGACTGCCATTCCAGACGCGTCTTTAATTAATACAAAATGAGAACATGACTTTATTGTGTCCGTACGTGCATGAATCTTTTGTTTTCTTTCATTCTTTTCTCACGCGTCACATTTTCTCCTGATCGGATTCATCACCTTTTATGAGCTTTACTGAAACTCGGGCATCTGTTTTCTCCCGACGAGTCAGAAGCTAAGGATGAGATCAGCGACTGACTGAGATGATCACCTGGATGGCAAGTAAACGACATGCAACGGCTTTCCGATGACCTAACGTGTCGCGCTGCCAGGCATTGCACAACGGCGCAAACGTGTCCGTGCGTGCTCTCTCTGGTGTCGGAGACTCTGCCGGGGTTCTTTCAGTGGATCATCTGCTGAATTGGGAATTGAACCCGGAACACTGGCGTCTACGTTTAATCAGGTGTTCATTGTTCAGGTGTTCTCAGAGCACTCGGGTCTTTCAGTAACCAGACATGACGTATGTGTGTTGCTGCGTGTCACTCCCCCTTCACCAGTCGCTTCACCACTTCCGTCTTCATCTCCTGAGTGACACGGTAATTAATTACCGAGAACAAAGCGAGTCACCCGCACTCGAGCTGCTGTTAGTCTGACGTGACGTGACGGGAGCGATGAGTGTTCTCCCGAGTGTGATTCATCCACTGAGTCAGAGCAAGTCCGTTTTTTCAACTCGGTGCGCTGCCGTCGCCTTTTTCGACTTTAATGGGCAAAACGACTGAGCTAGGTTTCCCCTCAGTGTGTTGTTTCAGCTTTTGCCTTATATTGAGTGTGTGTGTCCATGTTTGACCCTAAAACGAACCAACCACGCAAAACTGGTGCAGGATCTCCCTGATCGGCTCGAATTCCTAACATTCCAGGCATTTCTTGCACCTCTGGCCCACTCCTGATGACACACAGTGGGCTCTTGTGTCTCGTTTGTGCTTGTGTCTTTTCCCTCCCTCCCAGAGCGAGGCGAGAATTCTTCAGAAGTGTTCTACGGCTTTCACGTTTTCGGCAGATGTTCAACGTTAGTTTTCTACCGTTGACGTCTGGTTCTCATGATTGTATTTTTGTCCTAACGAGAGCTGAGCTGTAATTACAACGACGTAGCACGTCTCTCTCTCTTGATTTTATTCACGATTACGTTCTCCTCAGAGTCTCCGAGACCGAGTTACTCCTGACGTTTAACGATCCGCGAGAGACATAAATTTGACAAGCGCTCAGCACGAAATGATTTCACGCCGATCTGATTCCCAGCCGCGTCAAAATTGACGCAAAAGGGATTTTTTTTTTTAAGACTTACTGTGTACATGAGGGGGTCTAGTTTCTCGTCTGAGAACTCTCCTCACTTTTCCCTGGTAAGTATTTATGGACCTGACGCAATGGTGTCTTCCAGCCCCCCCATCACCCTAACCACACCAAACACCGCCCCCTCCCTGAAATAGGCAGTGGAAGAAATAAAAATGAAAGTCGACGAGGATGAAGGTGAAGCCGCGGCCTACAAATTCCTCGCCTCTACTACAGTCTAATTTAACTCGACGTCTCACTTCGGTGTCTTGACGTCCCCACGTCTGGTAGTTTGTCTTACACGTGCGGGTTTATACTCCTTCAGCTTGTTCCGTTGAACCTGCGCCCAGCATAGTTTTGATCTCTACGTGTGAAAGGACACGTTTTATTTCGTCAGGACCGGAGGAGTTCATGGTGTCTGATGAAAGGCCCGATGTCAGCACTTTGCTGCTGTCCTGCTTTGAGCGGAGGAGCAGCTGCTCTGAACCTGAGCCCGGGACGCAGGTGCTTCTGTCCGTCAGCGCGTCCCTCAGAGCCTCATCACTCTCCTCGGTGTCCTCCTTCATACGGTTCATTTACTTCACTTGCTAACATCCTGCGCTCCCACTCTCTCATATCTATTGGATTGTTCTTTCTAATTCTGATTTGTTCTCTGATAGAACGAGTGTATTTACTGCCCACTTTTTTTTTCTTTCTTCTTTTCTTCTAGATTAGATAAACCTTGCCGAATACTTTGTTTGACCTAGAAGATAATGAATGCACTTCGGGGGTTGTGCGATGCAGCACAACAAGCAACTGTGCATTATTTTCTCATAACAGTTTGTTATTCCACAGCGATTCATCAATTATCACAGATCAAAATCTATACAGCGATAAACATTACATCACGTTTTAATGGTTTAGAGTTAGAATTAGCGTTAGACATCCAGAACACAAGTTAGTTCCTTCTCTCATCTCTATTACAGCTGCTATAATTCTCTCTCTCTCTCTCTCTCTCTCCCTCTCTCTCTCTGTAAAATTACAGCCTGTCATTTCATATTTCATCAAGAAACCACAAAGCGTAACCTCCTTACTCTTGAAGACTCTCCTGACCCTGGAATCTGTGGCTTTCAAGCGAGACTCCTCTCATAAATGTTAAATAAACATCTCTACAGCAAAAAAAAAAAAAAAGTCACTATTATACGTTCAAGGGGCATTTAAGTCAAAGTTCAAGTTCACTTTTGATTTGATTGTGCAGAATAACAGAACACAGTTATGACAATAAAAACTTCCTTTATTTCTCTATATAATCCCCTGCTACACTAATGCACTTATCGCAGTGTTTCACGAGTGCTTGGACACCATCAAGGTAGAAGGTTTTCATAATCGGACTGCCCGCTTCGTGTCTGAAACGCTGACCTCCCAGGACCTCCTTTAATGGCGCAAACATATGGCGATGTTGTGGGGTGTGACGAGAACTCCCAGTCGAGCTTCTATAATGTACAAGTGGTGTTGGGGATCGATTATGCGTACAGTTCACACAAACAGATGGCTCTCTTCCTTATCGCAAGTTGGAGACCAATTTATGTCAATTGTTAATGACCAGTTCACTCGGAAGATTGCGGCGGGCTCTGAGTCACCTCGGCCCGCGATCGTCATTCACAGAAGTACATCCTTCTTTAAACGTTTGCACCGTTTGATTGTTTTGCTGCGTTTTTGTTAAGTCGTCTTCACTGTACCGTGCTTCTGTAAATGTCAGTCGCTTTTACTCCGTCATTCATCGTAGTCGCTCAATAGTCAGGACTGGAATTTCCTACCTTCTACCTGAGCCTCCAATAACAAACTGGACTCCATATTAACTTAAAGACTTCCAGCTTGAACTTACAGCCGCCTAATACGCAGTAGGATTGAAAAACAATTCCTCTAGATTGCAAAACAGTTTCTCCAGAAAGTTTGTACATTTGACTTTTTATTAAACAATACACCTGAAATAATATGCTTGTTAATTATTATAAGTCTTGGATTATGTGGAAAAACCGAGCACTTTAGAACAAACACATTGTCCATTTTATAGCCAGGCAGTTATATGAAACAAGGCGACTTCTGATCTTCTGACCGATCAGGTCTGAGCGTTTTACATATAACTGTTATTTAATTAGAGTGAGATCGTTAGTTTCATGCTTGACTACCTTTATGACGCCCGTGCTTATTATTAAGAAATTAAGAAAATGTAATCTCTAGCAAAAAATGTGCTTGATGAGAGAAATACGATGACATCACTCAGCTGTTGATGATAATTTTCCTTGAACAGCATGCCCCTGACTGGTTTTAATCCCTCATTTGGACAATCCTCTAAGCTTTATCCGTGAACTAACTGCACAAAGCGCATGAGACTGGACGAGTCCCGGTGACGTAAGTGCTACATTTTTATGTGGGCCGCGAGGCTGTAAAACTCTGGGTGGAGTGTCGAGGGAAGGATTCGGGACGGGAAATGACCGAATGCCCCACGAGAGGCCTCATGAACCATGTGCGCCACAGATGCCGAAGTGTTCGCTGCCGAAAACGACGGCTGACGACTTCAGATCACCTTCGGCAACAGAGAAAGCCGACTTTCTCAGGTCCAGTCATGAAGTCTCGGAGCGAGACACCCTGAGACAAGCCTGTTGCATTTTTGATAAGGATGTGCTCCAACTTACATATTTTCCACATTGAATCCACAAATTTGTAAAGTTAAGTCGAAAACACTATGAACTAAGCAGATCTCTTAAAGGGACGGCACACATTCTTTCCACAAGTTATGAGTCAGACATTAAAGCAATCCTGTCCTACTACTAAAGATGTAGTCTCCTGGGTTTTGCATGAACGTACAAGTGTGACAAAGTTTCCAGAAGAACTCTGGTATATTTCCCAGCACGCTCAGTAAAACCTAACAAGGTGTTTTACCTCATAAATCAGCACAAATCTCGAACTAACAATACAGATTATTTTCAAGCAAATCGTTTTCATATCAAATATTCAAAAATTCAAATATATTAAAAAAGTTATGTTTTGTTACTCTTTAGTCATCTTATAGAAGTTTCTTTTATGTAGAAATGTTTTTCAAAAGCACCTTAAATCATGGTTTTTATTTTATTTATTTTAGTTTTTGTATGTTCAAAACATGTTTTAAGTAAAACCGTAAAACAGCTGTTAGGTTTTACTGGGTGTGCTGGAGACAAGGTTCTTCTGGAAAGTCTTTCACACAAAGTAAACTTTCTGACGTGCAGCACGTGGGACACAAGGGCATCAGACATGAAGAACATACATACACAGAAGCAAACGTGAGACGTGAAGCAAATAGATGCAAGCAAACTGTCCGACACAAAGCACGTAGACACGGGTGAAGGTCAGACATGAAACACAAGAGACTCTTCACTTTTAAACCATTAACATTAAAACCACTTAGTGTTTATTCTTCCCTTGTGGTGCCGGAGTGACTCTCGCCCCTCAGGCTGTTGATCCATGGGGCTAGTGGGGATCTGTTTTTCTGTCCGCCCATCCGTCTGTCTGTCCTGTCGTACGAGTGTAGCATCCATTTTTACTCGCACCTCCGTTACAAATGAACCGATGTAACATTTTCACACCTGCATAGCCATGACTGGGGAGACCGGAGCCTTGAACGGAAAGCAATGACGAGGCGGTGTTGATGTGACCTCCTGGGATGTTACTCAGTACTGCATATTGAAATTACTTGAAGAAATTGAACGGTCAAAATGATGAGAGAAACCTGAACGACACAAGGATATTTTTTCCCTGAAACAAAATGGAGACTCGCTAAAGCAGGGATTAGTTTGCAGACAGTGAATAGCTGCTCGGGACTATGGTTACAACACAGGCTCTTTGTCAAGTCATGTTTGTTTTAAACCACTTGTAAATGATGCCTCTTGATCTTTGTTCCTGACGGAGTGGAGTGAGTTTTGTATAGCCAGGAAACGTCTGGTTCAAGAAATCAAAAATCTGAATGGAAACAGCTGCTGGTTCATTTTAAATAATAAAGGCTTCCGATGTTAGAATGATTTTGTCACTCATCACGCTAATGTTTAAGAATCAAGCTTTTATCAGGCTTTTATCAGGCATTACACGGAGTCCTCCACGGCCCAGGAGTGTGATCTCCACTTAACCCGAGCTCGACCCCTGAGGGCGTTTCAACTCCTCTTCATCTTGTTCAGCTGAGCGACGCAATACACCAGAGCGTCCTCAGACAAGCGAGTCAGCGTTTATCATCCGTCCACATGTACGTCCAGACACGTACGTGACCCGCCGATAAACTATCCCACGAGGCCTGTCCCATCTCCAGCCTGTCCGCCGACTCCGACTTCTCACCTCGTCCTTCACGCCTCACCAAATCCGCTCGGTCCCGAGGGCGCGGTTATGAACCGGCGTTAAGCTTACTTACTTAGTGCTCTTGGCGAGCGCTGTGCACCCCTGAAGGGTCGTTCAGAAAGCGTTTTTTCGGGATCGATTACAGGGACTGGAAGATTGAAGTTGATGTACATCCTTGATGAGGATTTGGGGTTTTATTTTTTAATTAAAAAAACTTTATCTTAATTTTTTTTTGGTCTCTGACATGATTCCAACAATCATGTGATCAGATTACAGGATTACGACTGTTATGTAATGACCGCCATCCCGGATCATAGATTCGCTCGGTTTATGGTTTAAATCATGGATTAAACCATGTAATTGCACGTTTTAGCATCCAGTCATGCGCACCAGGGAAAGACAAATAGACAGCGAGCTGTTGCGAAGTTAATAACCTGGTTTGCTCTTTTAAGTGTTTAACCGGTTTCCTGGTTGAGCAGGTTTTGCGATCGAAAGCGAACTCGTCAGACGTTCAGTCAGCTCTGTGAGTGCCATATGCTTAAAAAAATTAATGTTTTTGTGATGGCTAATGCAAAATGAGGTGCTTAATAGTACTGTTAGTGTTTATACTCGTGCTATATCATGTCCATATGTTTGTGTGCTTATTTTTTTTGTGTGCGTGTTTGTGTGTAGCTGACTCCCGGAGGAAAGGCAGCTCAGGCCGGAGTCGGCGTCGGAGACAGCGTGGTGTCCATTGGCGACTGCAACACTGAGGAGATGACACACGTCGAGGCACAGAACCAGATCAGGGCAGCGACCGACTCCCTCATTCTGAAACTCAGCAGGTACACACACAATACACACACCACATAGACACACACTTCTCGCCTGAAGTGCATTCTCAAACACTTAGTAGTTCTACATTTGAAGCGAAGTTTGTCAGTCTAGTCAACGCTTCCTTATTTTAAGGCAAACCTGAACGACCCTCCAGAGAGAAAAGGGTGCTAATACTTTTTGAGTTGAGTTGAGCTGGTGACTTTTTTTTTTATTTTTTATGTCTTTCTGAGTAACAAACAAACAAACGGAAAAAAAAAAAACAATCTGACCTTCATTTCTCTTTGATTTTGATTTTCACACCCGGGTTGTGTGCCTTCAGGGCTTCTCGCTTTCCAGACTCCATTTACAGTTTTTAAACGTTCTCAGTAAGAGGTTTAATTTATTTATTTATTAATTTATTTATTTTCTTTTCTTTTCAGCCCAAAATTCTTCTGAGATTAAAACCCTGCCTCGCACCAGCTGATCCCATCCAGAGATTAAACTTAAAAAAAAAATGTTTTTAAATCTTTATCTGATGGGCGTCGGGGTGTAAACTTTTACTGCACTGACCAGGCTGAACTCTGCATATGTTTCTTTACAAAAAAAAAAAGAAAAGAAAAGAAAAAATGAAAAGCAATCCGAGAGTCTGTTGGAAAAAAGGAGAGCGAGGTTATAATCGTGTGAAACTTGCTTTTTCGACTCGAAGGCTGTGGTTAGGTTATGAGTAATGGAAGCTTGTTAGGGGAGTCCCACACGCGCGCACACACAAACACACGCACACGTATACGGCGTCTCTCCTTCTGCTCTTCGTCCTCCAGAGCTCTGTCATTAGTCCGCCGCTGTTGTATCAACACGCGCATAATGAAAAGCCTCCCGAACGGGTCGGCCAAGCCGCGCTCTTCTCCTTTTTAGGAAAGAGTGAAAAAAAAAAAAAGGCTTCCTCGCGACTCGACTCGCTCATTGAAGCGGTTAGAGAAGGCACGCGTAGTGAGTCAAGGGAACCGAGAAGTGAGGTCAGTACGAAGGGTCGTGACCCGACACACCCGTGAACAGCGTGGCGTCTCTTTTTTAGCTCGAGACCAGACCGTTCGCTCGACCCCGAATCCCAGGAAGTTCTGGCTGACTGTTGGAGTGAAAAGGGGGCTGTAGGGGGTGAAAGGGCACGTAGTTTAAAGCACAGAGTCCCCGAAATGAAAAGGACTGACACACGAGAACGCGAACGAACTCTTAAAACGGATTGGACTTAATAGATTTACCGGAAACAGCAGCTGTAGGGTTTTATACAAAGGATGTTCTTTTGATTTGTACACTTCTGAGAGAAAAAAAAATCCCTTTATATCTAGACATAATTAAACTGTGAATAAAAGATGTATGTACAGTTGAAGATATTTGCAAAAAATTAATTGGGGGGGGGGGGATGCAAGATGAGTAATAGAAGGCATCAACATGGTGTTTGGAATGTTGGTCTGTCTGTTTGTGCACGCATCACGTAAAAACTGCTAAATTAATTTTAATGGGGTTTTCACAGGTGTATTTGGCCGAGCCTGAGGTAACATATAGACTTTGTTTCATTGCAATCAGCCCACGAGAAGAGAAGATATGCTAATGTGAAATTTAAATTGGAAAACAACCTTTTTTCATAAAGTAATAAAAATAATTGTGTAGGTAATTGTTCATTACCACAGAATGGCGTCGGACGTGTTCTAAACTTGCTAATAACTTGCTGATTTCTTATTTTGTAATTCTAAATACAGAATAAGAACTCATGAGAAAAATGACCTTTAAAATAAATCATTAGTTCATCTCTAAATTCAACAGGTGGCAATGTACATTTTTTAACATGCATTTATTAGCGTGCAATTCAAATCTGCTTCATAAACGCGATCTTGCGCCTTTACTCCATGTTGTCTATAGGAAGGAATAAATACAATGTTTAAACAAACACGTTACTTTATTTGTCTTGGCATGCTACAATCAGATCTGTAGAATCTGCTAATATTGCTGTTTGGAAAATTTGCTTGCACTTATTTGAAAAGGAATTCGCTTTGTGACTTGGCTTCTCGTTGTACTATACCTACTCATTTGTTGACTTGGCTTGCAAATACAGATTTTGAGTACTTTTGAGTAATTTTGAGTTTTGTGATTTGGCCTTTTTTGGGGGTATTCCACGTGCATGAAGTCGCGGACACAGCTAGTTTCTCTATATAATCCCCTGCTACACTAATGCACTTATCCCAGTGTTTCTATAGTGCTTGGATACAATCAAGGTAGAAAGTTTTCTTATTACATCGGAGCCTGTCTGATTCACGTCTGAAGCTCCGGCCTCCCAGGAACTCCTTTAATGCCCCAAACGTGTGAAAATGGCCTGGAGCGAGTTCAGGACTGTACGGCAGATGTGCCGAGTTCCTGTAACGTGGTGTTGATGAACGATTGTGTGTGTACAGTTCAAACAGACAGATGCGTGCTCAAGTTAACAATGTGAAATTATCCGTCAATTATTCTATTTGTTTCTTCATGGATCAGAGCTGAATGTTCACGAGAACTTGAGGCTTGTTTCATTTCAAAGCTAATACGTTGACGTTTTGTCAGACAGACAATATTACTTGGATTTACAGTCAGAATAAAGAATTTTTATATTTTTCCTGCTTTTTGTCTCTTTGAACCGAGCAGTGTGTTTTGCTTCAGGTCAGCAATGTGGCCTTAGGAGTTCTACCAGGCCACAACCACAGGCTTTATACTGCTCAGGTCCAAAATTTATCCCAAAGCTATGAAACATAAATTTTTTTTTGGCTCATGTATTTTTATATACACTACCGCTCAAAAGTTTTTGAAATTCTAATTTCTTTGTTTTTGTTTAGTGATTTATTTTCTACATTCTACAACAATACTGGGGATTTCAAAACTATAAAATAACACACATGGAATTAGGCAATTATATAATAATAACAATCACTAACAGTTAGGTGTTCTGGAATAGTTCTTGCAAGAACAGTATTGTGTCAAGTGCGTTTGCAAAACCCATCAAGCTCCATGATGAAACTGGCTCTCATGAAGACCTACCCAGAAAAGCAAGACCAAAACTTACCACTGCTGCAGAGGAGAAGTTCATTTAGAGTCACCAGCCTCAGAAATCACCAGTTAACCTCAAGCAGCACCTCAGATTAGAGCCGTTTAAAGGTTTTACAGATCTTTTTAATTCTAAAATTAATCTGTTTAGTTTTAATCTTTCTAATGGTGCCATGGTACCACGCACACTGTATATACTGTATGTACATCCTGAATGCGTACACGATGAAAATGGGCCCATATGAGGGTCGATAATCTTTGAGGTTGAAAACGTTTGCACAGTTCATGTGTTTTACCGCGTCTAAGAGTCTCTTCACCGTACTGTGTCCAAAGTCTTCTGTAAATGTCCACTACGTTTACGCCTTCATTCCAAAGAAATTTTATCAGTAGTACACCCCTTGGACTAATGCTCGCATTCTAATATGCTAATGTTTTTATATAATACTGTTTAAAGTGTTTTCTTTGTCCTTCAGGTAGCATGTCCTGTTTGACAGGTATACAAGACTGGAATAAAATTTCAGGACAGGACCAATAAAAACCTACGTATATAGTCCGCGTTCTTTTTTTTCTTTTTTTTACGCCATACATCATGAACTCTGATTAAAGATTACGTAATTATGATGGCCTAATGACTGCTACTCTTATTAAGAGCCTGCTTTAAAACCCTCACACGATCCTTATCTCTTTGCTTTCTAGCTGTTTATATTTATACGCTCAGCCCGCCTACTCTGTAAAAGCACAGTTTATTGGAGCCATAACCCTGGGCCCTGTGGTTTTCCGCCCTCTTGTTGCAGCAGTTTGTCATCTCTCGTTTGCTGGTCATGGTAAAATTACAAAGTTCATTGTCCGTGAGAGGACGTAATTGAAGGTGTGAGTCAGAACTTGTCAGTGTGGTTAGTCGAAAGGTTTCCTTCAGTGAAGACGACCTTTCCGGTTTGATTCACGATGGCTTTCTGCACAAGTTACGGCATTTTATTTTGTAAGCCGTTCACGCCAGACCTTCCTGCACGCGTGAAAGCCTTTTGTAGAGACGGTGACTCATTTTGGATTTGAATACCGTGCAGGTTATTCTCTTCGTCTCTTTGTTCAGCTTTATATTCTGACATGAAGAGACCTTATGAGTAAACTCGCCGTTTGCAGTTGCCTTATTAATTCAGGTTCTTCTTGTATTCAGTGCAGCCAGTTGTCCATATGTTGCCATTTTATGTCTTTTGTATGCTTTTGGACAGACACTGTAGGATGCAGTCTGTATATTATGGACTGTTCCGTGCAAAAAGATCCAAAAAGGAGGAAGTACTTAATTTAGCAGGGAGATTTTATATAGCACTTCCTGATCCTGGTATTAATGACTACACTGTCAGACAGACAGTTTGGTTGTTTGGCTTTTTGTGGTTTTTACTGTTTATAAGACATTTAGTTAGCTAGCTTGCTAGGAAAGAAAATACAGAAGTTTGAAGATGGAGGGAAGCTTGGCAACAAACTATCATTGTTTCCTTAAGAGAAATGTAAAACTTTTTTAATTTAGAAAAGTTTAATTGCATTTACCAAGTAGATCTTTAAAGAACATCTACTTACTTGCTTACTTATTTGCCTGGTAACTTCCTAGGGAATGTACTTCCTAGGTAATTTACTTGGTATTTGTCTTTCCTACTGTTTAAATAACCTCAGAACTTATTAATTAACTTAATTTTTGTCTTAAAATCCTACTTCGGAACTGTTTACGGCTCATACTTGGATAGGAATTTTCATAGGAAGATACTTAACTTTTGTTACTAACAGTAATTAGTATCTTAGTAATGTACATGGCTAGACAGCACTTGGTTGCTTTGTACTTACTCAGAATATTTTTTGCTTAGTAACTTGCTTTGTATCTTAGTAGTAGTACTTATTAGCAGTACTTATTGTTACCTACTTTAGTAACTTACTTATTACTCACTTAGGAACTTATTTACGCACATTTTCCTCCATAATGTACATACACCCTTAGTAACCTCTTAACTTTCTTGTGTAGCAATTCATTAATTCATCTATTAAGTACATTTATAACATCCTAACTTAATGAAGAAATTTCTTAATAGAGTACTAACGGACTTGCTTATTATTTTGGCAACATAACTTGGCTCTCATTTTCATTTAGTTACTAACTTGCTTACTAAGCTAATAAATTAACAAGTAATGTCAGTAATTAATAAACTTGTTAACTTATGTAATTGTTTGCTAATTTGTTTATTTACTTATTACTTATTTACTGTGTATTGTAATGCTTTATGTAACTATGTACACATTATGAATTTAATTACTTGCTTGCTTAGTAACTTCTAACTTGAATGTGGACTTACTTAGGAACTTTCTGACCTTGTCCCTTACTCACTATGGAATTTATTCATATACTTACTTACTACCGTAGTAATTGACATATGTAGTACCTTACCAACATTGTGTAGTATGTTACTGAGTAATGTATTTATTTGGTGTCTTGGTAGCGTATCACTTCTTCATTGAGAAATTTTCATATTCACTTAATAATCAAGTTTCTAAATAAGTTCATAACTATCTTAGTAAGTTTGTAAGTTCCTAAATTGATTAGTTGCTGATCTTATTTAGTAATTAACTTGCTTAGCGGCTTAGTAAGCTAGTAATACAGTAACTTGGTAAGTACTACTACTTATTATCCTTATTATTATAATAAATATAAATAAATTATATTTATTATCCTTAGTAACTTATGCACTTTCTTTGTAGGTGGCTCATTTGACTTACTTAGAAACTTTTTAGGTACTAGGTTAGTATTTTGGTTAGGCACTTTGTAGTTTACTTTGCAACTTCAAGAAACGTTCTTACAAATTTAATTTCCTTCATTTCCTTTTCATACTTGGCAACCTACCTCCCTGTGTAGCAACTTACTTGGTAACATCTTTTTAACAATATGACATAAACATGCAAATTTCCAGTGGGGCCGTGGTTTAATTTTATGAGCCTTTTTGATTACAAAATGTTCTCGAACAATGACTGCATTTCCCTGAATAAAAACACAGAGTGCGCAGTTCTGCCAACTTTGTGCATAAAGACCACCGCCTCTGTCAGTTTGTATCTATTGCCACGTCAAACTTTATTCATTCTAATCCAATAAAGAAGTCATTTGATTATGAAGTGTCCCAGGAAAGCAGCTATTTACAGACTCTCACTGAACGACTCGTTTCAGTTCATGTCCTACTTCACATCTGGTGTTTTTATGGTTTTATGGTCCACCGAGATGGATCCACTCCACATTGTTGTCCCATCCTGTTTCCTGCAGCCATGCTCTGCTCAGATAACCTCGTCCATGTTGCAGGTCTTATAAAGGCCGGGCTCTTGCAGAGAGCTGGCAATGAGCGGACAGGAAGTAATGCACAGGCACAGGAAATGCAGACTCATGAAGAGTCGTGCATTAGGATATTGTCGAGTTTTTGGTTTTGCTCAATATTTTTTATTTTTTTGGCATGGTTAATGGAAGGAAAACTACAGAATGGCTATGAAAGATCTCACATTTGCTGTGTTCAATTTACATTTTGTGACTTCAATCGTAACCTGACCGTAATGACAGCCTTTGGCGTATTAATTTCTAGAATTACTACGATTTTGTGGGGTTGCTTTTCAAACCACAAGCTCTAGGACAGCTGACCATAACTACATGTAAAATGAATCTTCTTTTTTTAAATGCATCTCTAGCACCGTGTTCCTTGGTGTGAAATTATTTTGAGAAATGTTCTCCTGATGCAGCAGCTGAGAGAAAGAAAAAAAAAAAAAAAGAAAATATACTTGGGGTTATTGATGAATAATTATATATTTTGAAGATTTTGGCAGGCTTGCATTAGAATGCTGAAAATTTGCACCGCAGGGACACGAAATGTTTGGAATAGTTTGTGAAAACCAGCTCTACAGCTCCCAAGCTCCATAAGAAGTGCAGTAAAGGGACTGATCAGTAAATCTTCAGGGATAGTTTTGTGTGTGTGTGTGCATTCAGACTCAGTTCACCGGTGCTTAACTTTGACTGCGCGTGCCGCTCATTTTCATTATTGAAATATCTGTGCAAAGTTCATGCCTCTGACATTGGCAGGTTTTTGAGTGTCGCTCTCGGGGAAGGAGCGTTTCAGGTAACACAACCTGCCTAGAAGCACTGGATAAAAATGTGGGAGTATTAAGTCATTTAATTTTGAAAATTTGAATTATTTAGGAAACTTAAATAGGAAGTTTCTTATCAAGTTTTGTGCTTAGGATGGTACTTAGTAGCTTACTATTTTTCTTACTTAATTAGTACCTAAGTAACATACATGGTTACTTTGTACTTCTGGCTTAGTAACTTCGTATCTTAGTAGTAGTACGTATTCAGTTACAATCAAACTTTCCTATTAATTTTTCTAATCTATAAACTTAAGAGCTTTCCTACTTAGCAACTTACTTATTACTTACTTAGGAACTTATTTATTCACTAACTTTTTTACCTTGACAGCATCCTTCCTTAATGAAGACATTTCTTAATAAAGTAGTTATAAACTTGCTTAGTAACTTAACTTAGTTCTCATTCTTATTTAGTTACTAAACTGCTTGCTAACTTTTTATTGTACTGTATTTAAATATTAAAAGGTTAAACAGAAGACAATAAGTTACATATGCATAGTGATGTAACATGGAATATGTAGTTATACAGTAAAATAGTCATACAGTATATAATAGCAGTCAGACTGAAACACTGAACAAAATGAAGGTTGAACCCATTTGTTGTAATAATAATAATAAAAAAATGAGTAAGGTTTGTATTTGACTCACAATTGAATCTACACGTATGTTCAGGTGGCTGTGTTGGAATCTGAACTCCGCCCACCCGCTATCTGATTCCACAGAAGTGTTTTTTTTCCTCCCACCTGAGAGGAAGAACCTTCCTCAAAGTTGTCCAGTATAAAACTTATAATCCTGGTGGTGACGAAATGCTGCAACAAACCCTACATTGAAACTCATATTTATCTTTCAAATCTTGCTTGAAAGAGCTGAAGCACATAAGGAGGACCAGGATCAAATTACTCAAATGAATGTTCCTCTTGTAAACATGCACAGAGGCATCGGATTTACAATAGGGGAGAGCGGGTACAAGCAACCGCTTACTCAAGAATGATTTCCCACATAACATCATACAAGAACAAGCTCATTATTGTTAAAAAAAAAAAAAAACTGAGCTAATGTATTGTTGGGCATTTTCTTATTGCAATTTTTCTTTCTCTCTCTCTCTTTTTTTTAACAGAGCTTCCCAGTCTGGAGGTGAACAGAAGGTAAACAAACGCTTCTGCTCACCGTCTGTCAGACATCCTGTGCACATTCAGCAGCTTCACAGCCTTGTATTGACCAAAAACACTCACACATGATTGGAATTTCTTCCAATAAACATTCACTCCTTTCTCCATGAACCGCACAGGTTTTGTTTTTGTTCTTTTCTTTTTTTTCTTTTTTTTTTTTTTTTGTCTGACTTGCCCTGCACACGGAATGTACGATCCAAGAAATCATGTCTCGCCCCGATTCGATCATCTCTTCTTAAAAAACAAAAACAATAGAGATCGATTAAACATAATACAATCTATAAGCAAAGACAGTTTTGGGTGGGAGAAACAGTGACACCGTGTGGCCACTGTAGAGCAGTGCAATCGGCGCCTCAAATGACTTTTCTTAATTCGGTGCCAGCGAAAAGGTTAAGCTCGCCTCGGAAGCGGCTCAAGTGCCGAGCAGAACACACAGAAGGTGGATTTGGGTGACGTCCAAGAGAAATATTGCCTAGACAGTAGGGTGTGTTCACTTCCCTCTCTCTCACTCTCTCTCTCTCTCTCTCACACTCTCTTGCTCTTTCTTTCTCTCAGGCTGAATAGGTGAAAGCAGATCGATTTACTTTTATAGCATTTTTTATTTATTTATTTCTAACCAGTGCAGTATTGAATTAAAATGCAGCGAGGACGCCACCTGTTGATCACCACAGGCCCAAATAAATTATTCATACCCCACCACCTTCCTTCTCTGTAGAGAACCAACTCTGGGATCGTCCATCCTGTGTGTAAATGTGTGTATAATATTATGCTCGGTTTGAACTGCATGGTGTTTTGTGTGTGTGTGTGTGTTTTTTTTTTTTTTTTTTTTTTCCCCCCCCCCACTGTGTGACCCTCAGGGATCGCTTGCCGCTACACCCACTCAGCCTAAATACTCCTTCACGCCGAGCACGACCATAAACAAGATGGCGCGGCCTTTCTCCGCCTCCGCTAACAACTCCAGCACGGGGCCAGTCATCAAACCGGTGGCGTACGCTCCCAAGTTTAACGCCAGCACGCCGGTGTCGGTCAGCACGCCCCCCTCTGAGAACGGGTAGGTGATGCACGGCTCACGGCGACATGAGAGTTACAGTAATTCTTTACGCGACACAGAGAGAACTTCATCCACGCCCGGTTTCCTGTCACGCTGCGGTGGGTCTTCCGGATCACGTACCTCTGAAAGTGCTTCGTTAGAGAGTCCATCTCGCTCTGTTCTTGTTTATAATTATTTATCGTCGTACTCATAAAACAAGCCAGATGTCTAGACTTGGACTTTCTCTTTTTGTTTTATTTTATTCTTTTTTTTTTTTTTTTCACTTCACTCAATTCCGCGCACCACGCCGTCCAGCCTCAATCTGTTTTTATCGCCCCTGTATAGGGACGCTCACTCGTCCTCCTCCTCATCCTCGTCCTCATGTGTCTCCTCTGCCAAAGACGGCGAGAGAGCCTGAATCTTAACGAGATCTTTTTTTTATTTTTTTTATTGAAACACTCAAAACAACAGATGTTGCTGGTCAAGTGAGCCAGAACAGGAGGCGATGAACTCCTCAGCTTCGGGGAACAAGTCAAGAGGGACGGCTCAGAGCTGAGGGACCGGGTTTTGTGTGTGTGTGTGTGTGTGTGTGTGTGTGTGTGTGTGTGTGTGTGTGTGTGAGACTTTAAGTTTGATGTTCGGTGCCGTTTATAGAGCCTGGCCTCTCCCTTAAAATCCGCTGAGCTCACAGAGTGCTTCTGCGGTGCCGAGTTACTCAACAGCCTTACTTGGAGGGAGAGAGAGAGAGAGAGACGTACCGGAGTGTCTTTTTCCATAAGACACTTAAGACAGATCACTCGCCTGTTTTGCAATGCAAAGTGTTTATATGGAGGGAAAAAACTATAACTACGATTTTTTTTTCCCCTCTTGAAAAATGAGTTTTTAATCATTTATTTTATCATCAGTATAACGGCGTGTGAGTGTGTGGTTTTATTTTTTGTGTGTGTACGTGCATGTTCTGGAGTTCAGGTTACAGAAATCAGGACCCGCTGCAGCTGGAAGGACAAGAATAGTCGCTTTGGAAAGGAAGAGCGGCCACGTTACGAGACTCTCTCACACACACTCCTCCTGTCTTTCTATCGAAATATACGATATTGCGTCACCGGGAAAAACTAAACACTCCGCATAAACCCTGCTTAAACAGATTGAGGGAAGGAGTCTCCAGTGTTTTCATAATTTCCTAAGAGATGCAAAGCTGCTGTTGTAACACCTATAATAAACCAATAATAAAAAAAACAAAACAAAAAGAAAAACCCACCAGTGCAAAGTTTTCACATTTGAATTTTATTTATTTTTGTGCAGGAAATGACATTTACAAAAAGTCATAATTTTGCGTTCAGAAGCCAAATATATTGGCATCCTGTCTGAATTGTATTATTTTTTTTTATATACACTAAAAGTACAAAGTATAAATAGACTAGAAATAAAACTCGAAATTAACTTAAAGCTTCAATAAAGCTGAAATGAGCTTCTACAAGGACAGATTATTTGAACATGATGAGAGGAGGAACACAGAAGGGGTTTCTGGGTTAAAAAAAAAAAGAAAAAAAAAATCAGTCCTTCTGTTTTCATCTATGAACACGCAAGCAAAAACCGTTCCTAAAGAACCGTCCTGAGAGCGACAGCGTGCCGGTGTACCGTGACAGAGGAGCGATGTTCAGGGCCGAGCGCTTGTGACTTCGAGCTTCTCACAGCCTGCACGTGTCCCGCATCGTACGCTACAAACGCTATGGCTCGCCTCACCTCCCTGCATCCTGGTTTAGTGTGTGTGTGTGTGTGTGTGTGTGTGTTTTAGTACAGTAAAGAAATTAATGTCTCTTTTTCTCTATCCAGCAGGTGGAGGTTATTGACAAGTTAGTAGCATCGCTTTTTCCAATTTTTTCCTTTTTGTTTTTGGAAGAATTTTAATAATCAGCCTTATTCATGCTCGTACTGTAGTTGCTCTATTTCTCTTTTTCCCTTTCTCTTCCTCTTTCTTTTGTCTGTTTATCTGTCCATCCCCTTTTCAGTAGAGGACAGGGATTCTATGAAGCTTTGTACAACAAAAACGAGTAAGTGAAGGAAGCGCTTCCACACACTCGTCCGATTGGTTTGAGCGTACACTGCTCGAGCGCTGACGTCTGTAGTTCTGACATCACACACACGAGAGGAGTCTGGAATATGCAACCAAGCACTTTAACTAAGAGGGTGTTGTTGTTGTTAAGGCGACGTAACTTATTTCTGATGTTCCAGCTACAGTATAAGTGATGTTGCATGAAAACAAGAAAATAGTTCACAGAAATTTAGTGTTGATTGCGCTTCCTGTTTATCCATCTGTCGAGCTCGCTATTTAATGACTTTTGTGTATTTTTACTTTGGAAAACACAAAAAAAAACCCTCTTTTTTTTCCCCCCTTTCCTTCGATCACGCTTGGAATCCTAACCTGATTACTAATGTATTACGTGTTTAAAACCAGTGTGAAAGCAGCCTAATCTCTAAACGCAACAGATCAGCGTGAGCTTGTTCGAACTCGTCTCACCGTCACACTCGGCCAAAACACAGAAGCGCTGATGACCTCGTTTTATTCATTTATTATGTTAAACGGATAATACAGAGAAAGTGTGCGCATCGAAAGAAGCTGCTTATGACGTTTATGTAGTTGATGTGGAAGTGACCGATCTCGCTTCCCTAAAAAAATAAAATGTTAAGTTGCTAACTTCAGACACCTCGGAGAGAGGATTTTTATATGAGCCCCAAAAATAGCCATTTTTCAGTGTAATACTGTCTCACTTAAATGCAAACGATTCATATTTCTTTGAGTTTTGATACTAAAATTGGTGTAAGTTTGTAGAAGCACATGACCTGTAAAAATTGTTGTTAAATTAAAGAATTCTGTGCAAGATTGAGGAATTTTTCTTTTAAAAAAAACAAAAAAAGGATCTGTAGTGTCCGTAACCACGTCACATTCATGTTACAATTTTAACAACTTTGCATTTGAGAATAATACGCTTTTTCAGGTTTATGTCTCTTCATGAGAAATCTAAATCAGGCCAAGTTTCATCTGAATGACAGTTAAGACCGTTGAAGGATTTGAATTCAAAAAAGTTCCGGACACTAAAACATAAAAGGGCAGGAAACTGTATTTAGCAAAATGTGTTTCTGATGAAAATATAAATGCGTACGTGTATTTTGTAAAAAACAAAACAAAAGATGAAGCATGGATTAGGAGATAAGAATATTATGAAACATGGTGTTACATCTGAAAATTCGCATTTTAGTACTGAAACATAATGTTTTTGGCCGTGTGTGTGTGTGTGTGTGTGTGTGTGTGTGTGTTGTCCACTCTGGTGCTGTTCTCAGTGGGTCAGTGTCAGTTTCCATAAAGGTAACAGCGTGATATAATTAAACCGTTACTTCCAGACTCTCATAATGTTCACACACGGACGTACTGAGTCGTAAAGGCTGGAACACAGGTAAAAAAAAAACAGAGAAAAGGCAGAGATAAACCAGCGTTGTCTGACTCCATCATGTTATCTAGCTGCTTGTGCTTGGTGTGTGTGTGTGTGTGTGTGTGTGTGTGTGTGTGTGTTTTTTGTGTTAATCTTGTGTGCGTCCTGACTGTGGGGAGTAAATCTGCTGACGTGTGACTCCTCCACGTAGGCACGGTCTGCGGGTGGACAACATCCCGTGCTTTATCCCAAACGATCGCAGTAAGAAGCGTCTGATCGAGGACACGCAGGACTGGCAGCCTCGCACCGGCACCACGCAGTCCCGCTCTTTCCGCATCCTAGCCCAGCTTACGGGAACCGACTACAGTAAGACGCTCGCACCAGAGCTCACCTCGCTGAAACTAACCGTGTCCGTCTGTCTCCAAACTAGCGTGATCAATACACACTCAGATTCTGATGGGTTTTCAATCAGAAGACGTGTTAACCCCCGGCCTGGCATCATCGGTAATCCTACAGTATCTATCAAACAAGTCTTTAAACTCAGCGCTCCGCTTTAGTTTAGGGTTTAACCGAGGACTTAACAGAAATCCTGCCACCTCAAGACTTCCATGAGAACGAAGTGTTGTGTGAAGGGGACCGAATCTGATCTGATGTCAGGAATATAACTGTTTAAGAGCCCAAAGCCGGGTCTAATCTCAGCAGCTTTAGGGATCATGGATGCGGTCGTCCAGCCTGGGACTCGAGTGACTCCGATCTCTCTGACCCCTGAAACGGGTTTAAAAAAAAGCGTACCTCGATCCTGTAGCCGAGTCTGATCTCGTTGCTCATTAAATGTGTTTTTGAATAATAACCACGACATCAGAACCGACGGAACCGCGACGAGGGTAATTGTTTTAAAAACCTCAAATACTTCGCCTGAACTATGACACTACCAGTCAAAAGTCTGGACACCCCTTCTAACACCATGGGTTCCTGAGTTTCATTTCTTTCTTCACTGTAAACAATGCTGAAGGCGTCCAGAATATATACGATGATGTAATCTGCTTTGAACTCCTCGTTATTGAGATGTTTCTGCTACTTCTGCTCCGTAAACCTTCATAACGCCTCTAATCTGAGGTGCTGCTTGAGGTTAATTGGTGATCTCTGAGGCTGGTGTCTTAAAATATCATCTGGCTGTTGTTGATGCTTAATAACGTGTGTTATTCAATACTTATTTCATATTTTTGAAAAAAAAAATCAAGTATTGTTGTAGAATCTGGAAGATAAATGATGATGATTTAATAATGAATTAGAGGGAGTGTCCAAACTTTTATGACTTGCCATATGACTGATGTGATATGACGATGTATTGTCAATGTTATGATACGATCCGAGATATTCTGGATATCATAATTGATTTTTAACAAATAAAACAAAATAATAATTTATTGACTGTAAGCACATGATGTTTTTTCTTTTGTAAATCATTTAATTATATCTTTTTTTTTAGCTTTAAAGCTTTAAAAATAATTTATTTAAGGCATAAAATCTAGTTTAAAATATTTCTTTAAATAAAATACATTTATTTTCACATTTAATGTTCACCAAAAAAAAAGTATCAATTAATTCATTATTTATTTGTCTAGTTAATGTAAAAAAAAAAAAAAAAGAAAAAAAAAAGTTAATGATCTTCAAAAAAAAAAAAACCTTTTAGAAACTTTCTCGTTCTTCCTCGTCGTGACACCCCTCAGCGAGAATATTTACAGATAATAAAATCAAAAAGTGCTAATTGTAGAAGTATTCACCCCCCCGGTTGCTGAGAAACCTCCAAAACGAGTTCTGACCCGATTAGAGCGGCAAATATTATTTCCAGCTTGTTTGTGACAAATTACAAAATAATTATCACGTTTCGTACGTTCAGATAGCACATTTAATTTGTGTTAAGTGATTGGAAACTAAAACACAGGCCCTCAAATTGATTTCTTGGGGCCGGATTAGACGCTTTCCCGTTTTCCTCTGCGTGCTTTTGATGAAACTGTTTTTAAATGTTAAACGATGACGACTGCGATGTTTATCTCTCCTCCTCGTACGCCGTTATCAAACCTGAAACGTGGGCCGGGACTGCATGTGACAGCGTTTAAGGATTAATTGGTGATTGAAAGCTGTGAGGGTGTGTGTCGGGGCAAAATGACATAAGACCTGATTTGTCTTGTGTGTGTGTGTGCGTGCTTTCCTCAGTGCAGGACCCGGATGATGAGACCATGAAAAGGTCCAGGTAAATATCAGGAGTGGAAGAGTGTGTCTCTAATGAAGTGCAGTGGAGAGCAGTGCTAACCCGCTCGGTCCGAGTGTCGTGTGATCTGCTGTGATGAAGGCCGGCGGTAGATCTCGCTTTGTCCGGAGCACTTGTTATAGCTCGGCTGTAATCATCAGCCTCGTTATATAGGGATTTAAAAAAAATAATTTTATCCTCTGCATGGCGTGTGCTCGCTTGCGTTTTAACCGTTTTTTAAATATCGATTGCTATTTCTGTTTCCTCTCTCTTATTGTGTGGCTGGTTCCTTCCTGCCTCTCTCTCTCTCTCTCTCTCTCTCTCTCTCTCTCTCTCTCTCTCTGTGTGTGCTGACTCTGGCAGAGAAAAGTTCCTCACGGAGATTCAGAGCCCTCGTTATGCCAGGCTGAGGGACTGGCACCATGAAAGGTCCGCCCGCTCACTCAACGTCAAGTCCTGAACGCCCGGCCGCCGCACGGCGCCACACCCAGCCTGAGCCTCGCGTCATATCAGGGCAACACCGCGTGCCAGTCACGGGCCTACGCTGACCCCGGCGATGTGCGGGATGTCTAGGGAAGATTAAAAACAAAACAAAACCATAGAACAAACACACAAAAAAATCGCATAACCACAAGAAGAAACGCAGCCTAGGTGCAAACCTCAAGTTCTTAAACCCAGACTGAGTGCAGTCTGCTGTAGAGTCTCTCTCTCTCTCTCTCTCTCTCTCTCTCTCTCTCTCTCTCTCTCACACACTAATCTGTACCGCTCCTAGTCCCAGGGAGTTCTGGATTGTTTTTCACTCTTAGCTCCTCTGTGTGTTGATCTTTCATCTTCATTCTCCCTCTCTTCTCTTCCCCACTCTGTTCCATTTCATCTCTCTTTTTTTTTTTTTTTGTTTTATTTTTATTTTTTTCCATCTTATGAAGGAGCAAATCTGTCCTGAAAAGACCTTTGACTTCTCTGCTTGTTCTGAATTCTTTAAAGATTAAAACTCCACTTCCTTCCTACTGTGTCCTCTTATTATTCCCTTTTTTTTTTTTTTAAATTTCCGTTTCTTTTCATCTCACGCTTGAAATCTTAACTGTGTGTTTACTTCAGTCTTTTTTTACGCCTTTGAAAAGTGCTTCCTGGAGAACACTTGTGCCGAGGGTGTGTGCCAAAAAATGAACCCCGCTAAACGCTCGTAGCGGACACGGACAGAGGTTTCTTCAGGAATAAATTACTTCAAGGGGACTAAATGATGATTAATTTTGGTTTTATTAATCCAGGAACATGTGCGTGTACTGTACACACTCGGATGTCTTTTGGTGTTTATTTCTCCCGCTGAAACATCAGGCAGTTTCAGTAGGAGAAATAAAATTAAAAAAAAGCATAAGACGGAAAAGCGTTGTTTCACTTGCTGTAAATAATCAGCAGTAATTATAGTTCATTTACAAAGCTAAAGGCTTCATCGGCATGATGTAATCACCCCCCCCCTCCCCCCCAATTACATCATGCTTCCTTTTTAAAAACACCCCTCATCATTATGCCGTGTTTTTTTTCTTTTTTTCCCTTTATTAATTTATAATTTATTTTTAAACTTACCTTTTCGCCCATTTCGGCGGCTGTGTTCCTGGAGGAAAAAGAAACAAGGAGTCGACTCACGCCTGAGCGATAGCGACCGGTTTGGCGAGCGTGAGCTGATTAACGGTAATCCATGGAACATTCATCAAGCCTGACTCTCGTGTCATCAAATACAAGAAATGCTCCCGTTTACACACGCACTTCTGCACTCCCACACACACACACACACACACACACACACACACACACACACACACACACACACACACACACACACACACACACACAAAAGAAGTTACCTGCGAAGTAAAAGTGATGTATGAGGCTGGCCATTAAGGGTGAGGATCATTTAGCATCTGGAGGACGGTGTATGAATAATAGCAACAACATATCAATAATACAGCGTCGGCATCGTTTATTAAATATTTATCTGACCTAAGGAGGGTGAAAATCTAGCGATAAAACAAATGCAGCTTTTTTTTTTTTCGTTCTTTCTTTCCTTTTTTTTTTTTTTTTTACATCCTGGAATACGTGTACGAGCGCATGCAGATGCGCGCGCGAGAGAGAGAGTTAGTGTTGAAAGTTTGTTAAAACTTTCCGCACTGAAGTATTGCATCACATAACTAATGAGGCCCAGCTGGAACGTTAACAGATATTCTTTTTTTTCTTTTTTTTTCCCTTTAAGCCAGTCATCTAACTAAGACAGATTGTTCGAATTCATAATTTTGCACTTGCCAGCAGTTTTTTCCCAGCATTGTGGTGTCAGAGTGTCAGTGTCTTGAGTGTAAAGAACTTGTTCATGGAGCAGGAGCCGCACTCCACGGTACGGTAAGGTAAGGTATGGTATAGTTTTGTTCGCCGTGCAGAGCAAAATAGTTTATAGTTTTCATGGATAGATTATCAAGTATTTGGAGAGAAAAAATATAAACTATGGGAATGATGAATCGGATTACGACCTACGAGCACGAAAAACTCGAGGAAAAAAAAAAAGGATGCTGGAAAAGGCAATGCTTGCATTCTGAATGATTTAATGTCCTGCCCAGGTGCGTTTGTTTTTGGGTTAGCAAGAAACCTAAATAACTACAAAAGTAGCTCATTAAGCAATATCACACAAGAGGTCGTGCTGTTATACAGAATATCAGCACGGCCCTGACGCGGTCCTAGTAGTGATGGGAAGTTTGAATCATTTTAGTGACTCGGTTCTTTGAATCTTTTTTTTTTTGAGTCATTTCGTTCTTTTGATCAGAAATAAAATAAAATGTTACATTTTCAATAAACAGACCCGCAACACGTCTACATACACACAAATTTCGGCTATAGTTCCAGTAATAAAAATATTACAATGCAGGAAGGACATATTATTATAAAGAGAATGAGTAGCTCATCATCATATCTTCTAGTCCGAGTCGTTCGTTCTTTTGAATCTATTGCACTTCATAGCGTCTATGAGCGTCACGTGACAAAAGAACGAACGACTCGGGATTTGGAAGATTCGTTGAGGAGAACCGTTCAATTCTGTTTCCTGTACATAACCTACGAAGGTTTTGCGATGCTTTGCACATGCGCGCCCAGTAGAAAATGAACAAATCACTCTCCGAGACTACTCGCTCTTCTGAGTCAAGTTAAAGATTCGTTCAAAAAGAACGAATCGTTCATGAACGACCCATCACTAGGTCCTAGACGCAAGTCTGCAGCACAACAGCCTTGTGAGTGTGATATTGCTTTTTATACAACATTTCTACAATCATCCACATCATGGTTTGTTTCGGTCTTTAATCAGTTATTCTCCTCCGACAACCAGAGGTAGGCAAAGTGCTGTACACGACTCGTCGTCCTGTACGCGAGTAAAAGAGATTGCAAAGGGCAAATATTACTTAAGTGTAAGCAGAAGTCCTCGATTTGCTTGTGTACTCAAGTAAAAGTTCACGCAGCATAAAAGTACAAATTTGCGAAATATATGATTAAGCACACAGTTACTTCCCGCCTCTGCCGCCAACACACATCCTTATGAAACTGGCAGAACTAGTATCAAGCTTGCAGCCCAGAGTTAGTGTAATTAACGGGTGAAAGTGCAGTACGTGCCAAGATATACAGTACTGAAATAAAAAAAATTTCCTTGTCCACCTTTTCATCTCAGTACTGTATATTTTGGTGCATACTGTACTTTCACCCTGTTGAGTTTATTTCCCCTGAAAGAAACTAACATACACACTATTAGCGTGTCAGTTTCCCAAAAGGTGAGGAGAATAAACCACGGAGGTGGTGGAACATCCTGTAAGTTTCTCTTTATATGTCCACTGATTCCACTTTAGAATATCATCTGCTTTTAAAACCTCCAGTTTCCGGGGTTAAATCTCTAAGAACGTTGAATGGAAAGCTAGTGCACTAGGGTGTACAAGCCCTCGTTCCACACACTAAGTAGTGCCTTTTTTTAGGGGTTAATGGTTATTAGAATCCCCGGTGACGCACTGGAGACGCATACCATTGTATGATATAATACGATGCATTTAGAAAGTCTCTCCATAGCTGAAGTAATTGTAGTGCGCTGATTCACTTGTCTGGCGCTACACCAGTCTCGTATCCGACGGCCGTGTATTATTGTTTGTCTAATGGAGAGCATTTTTATAGCTGGCGATAAATACACAAATTTAGTCTACAGAAAATTTCAAGCAGCTTTTCCGGAGACAAAAATGATGGTAACCCCTAACTTAATAGTTTGTTGCACAACCTTTTGAGGCAATCACTGCAATCAAACGATTCCTGTAACTGTCAATGAGACTTCTGCACCTCTCTGCAGGTATTTTGGCCCAACTCCTCATGAGCAAGCTGCTCCAGTTGTTTCCGGTTTGAAGGGTGCCTTTTCCAGACAGCATGTTTCAGCTCCTTCCAAAGATGCTCAATAGGATTGAGGTCAGGGCTCATAGAAGGCCACTTTAGAATAGTCCAATGTTTTCCTCTTAGCCATTCTTGGGTGTTTTTAGCTGTGTGTTTTGGGTCATTGTCCTGTTGCAAGACCCATGACCTGCGACTGAGACCCAGCTTTCTGACACTGGCCAGCACATTTATCTCTAGAATCCCTTGATAGCATTGAGATTTCATTGTACCCTGCACAGATTCAAGACAGCCTGTGCCAGATGCAGCAAAGCAGCCCCAGAACATAACAGAGCCTCCTCCATGTTTCACAGTAGGGACAGTGTTCTTTTCTTGATATGCTTCATTTTTCCGTCTGTGAACATACAGCTGATGTGCCTTGGCAAAAAGTTCCATTTTTGTCTCATCTGTCCATAGGACATTCTCCCAGAAGCTTTGTGGCTTGTCAACATGTAGTTTGACATATTCCAGTCTGGCTTTTTTATGATTTTTTTTCAACAGTGGTGTCCTCCTTGGTCGTCTCCCATGTAGTCCACTTTGGCTCAAACAACGACGGATGGTGCGATCTGACACTGATGTTCCTTGAGCATGAAGTTCACCTTGGATCTCTTTAGAAGTCTTTCTGGGCTCTTTTGCTACCATTCGGATTAACTGTCTCTTTGATTTATCATCAATTTTCCTCCTGCGGCCACGTCCAGGGAGGTTGGCTACAGTCCCATGGATCTTAAATTTCTGAATAATATGTGCAACTGTAGTCACAGGAACATCTAGCTGCTTGGAAATGGTCTTATAGCCTTTACCTTTAACATGCTTGTCTAATTTTCTTTCGAATCTCCTGAGACAACTCTTTCCTTCGCTTCCTCTGGTCCATGTTGAGTGTGGTACATACCATGTCACCAAACAACACAGTGACTACCTGGAGCCCTATATATAGGCCCACTGACTGATTACAAGATTGTAGACACCTGTGATGCTAATTAGTGGACACACCTTGAATTAACATGTCCCTTTGGTCACATTATTTTCAGTATTTTCTAGGGGTACCATCATTTTTGTCCAAGCCTGTTCCATGAGTTAATTTTTTTAAATAATTCTGTTGAAGCATGGTTGAAAAGCAATCTCTGACTTTCATTGGTTAACATTCATAGGATTTTTTTAAAATTATTACTTTTGGCAGATTAAAGCTATTTATGTGACCATTGTGAGTTTTTCTTTCATTGACCGAAGGGTACCAACAATTTTGTCCACGTGTGTACGTGAGTGAGTGAGAATAATGAGTTTCGTTAAACAAATATTTTCCCATAACCTGCTTTATGCGGCCACCGCGGAGGGACTTTGTGAAGGCTCTATATAAAACAGTATGGCTAGTTAAATAGCTAGTTATGTCTACCGTACAGATACAAACCCATTGGCGCGGAGAGGATGTGTTTAGTCATAATCATCTACTTGACAGCACGTCTGAGATCCCTGTCCATCAGCGACGTTGTTTGTGCCGTTGTTGTGATTGTGGTCATGAACTGCGTTTCTAATCGAAAACTCCGATCTTAAAACTCCCATATAAAGAACTTCAGTAAAATAGAAAGACTTCAGGAGGTGTTTAAAAGTTGCCAGTTTAAACTTTAAAGTTTAACTTTTTCTTGCCCGGTCTAAAGTGCAACAATAAAAAAAAAAAAAATCTTTCACATATGTACCACAGCTTCTGCGGAATAATTGCAAAATAATTTCGTTTCGTGAGAATATCGCTGCTGCTGCTTCTTTTGAGTTTATAGAGCAGTTGGTACAATACCGACACCTACTGGTTGGGGATACGTGACGTTTACAATCAACTCCAAAAGTGACCCAGAAATTCAATGTTTACGCGATAAATCTTCATACTAGAAATCTAGCTGTCTACAGATCTCTGAGGTGGCATCATCTTGGATCATGTACAGATACAGATTTCTTGCTGCAGGGACTCCCCAGGAATTTTGCAATAAATATCAGGAGCAGATCTCTTTGTAGCAGATATAACTATATATTATTTACATAGTGTAAAGTAGACAGCTTTGTGGTAGATGGAGCTTCATCTCCGATGGTGAGCGGATGAAAGAGTGGATCAAAGAAATCAAAGTCAGTTTGCTTAGTGAAAGTCAGTAATGAGCTGGATTTCTTCTTTCTCAGTTTGTTAAATGAGTGAAGAAGGGGGAAAAAAGCTATAGCCTTAAAAACAGAAAAGCCTGTAGGTCTGTGGTGTGACTGAGCTCGGAAGGATTTTGCTTTAGAAACCGAAGAACATTCCAAAGCCAGAACTCATACGTTGACTGACATGATTATTATATCTAATGCTATTAGTATTAGGTAAAAGGTTTCACCGAATTTTGTATTATAAAATCAGTATCTTAACCGCTGAACTATTCTCGACACCACCACTAAAACCGTTCCTGATTTCCACGTGGTCCTTCTACCGTCAAACTGCAGGGACGGAGGACGAATGGGTAACCGTTGCCAGGCACCATGGGGGTGAAGCCCCTCCACTGCGTCCAGACGAGGTTTTAGCACCACTGATGCGCGTTCGCCATCTGCTTGTCCTCAAGCGACCTCGGCAGAACAAAAGCTCCGTTCGGCCGTTTGAGGGATCGTTTCAGCTCCTGCCAGTCCGACTCCTGACGCAACCGCTGGCACGGTCGAGAGCATGGTGAGGAAGCAATCTTGGCCCTTACGGCACCTGCGGGACGCCCCGGATCGCAATTTTAGGAGACAGAGAGACCCAGTGCCTTCCAATGACCCGCAGTTTCATTAGAAACGAGAAGGAAAAGTGCGCATTCTGGGACCTACGGGCTCCGTTCGGTAGTAACGGCTGCGTGAAGTGTTCACGGAAGGGACGGCTGGCTGTTATGCTTGCGATTGTTTCGTTTTTTTTATTTCTTTTTTTGAAGTGTGTTGCTTTTATTAGGCTTATTTATGCAACTAAGGTCAGAATTTGGATGTTCCTGGCATTGCATGCTTTTTATATCAGTAGAATATGAATGCTGAGCACTATATCAAGCCGTAGGTGAACATCATTAACCTCAGAGCTCTTTCCCGGGTACTCTACACCAGGCCACTGTGTGTTCATTATAAAATGATTTAACCTGCCGACTCCGCTGCACATGGGCCTTCTGAGCAGGACGTTTGTGCCAGACCTGATACTGCCCTGTAACATTTTTATTGGTCTGGATCGACGAGTTGTTTCCTGGCAAACCTTATTCTGAAGAGGCTTGTTTTTTTTTTTTTCTTCTTCTCTCTCTCTCTCTCTCTCTCTCTCTCTCTCTCTCTCTCTCTCTCTCTCTCTCCTTCTCCACAGCCATGGAGTGACTCCGTATCCCAGCAAACCCACAGCAAAGCCTGAAACTGCTCGAGGTAAAGCAAAAAAAAAAATGAAAAAGGTCTCACATCCCAGCGACTTTCCAATGGCATTGTATCTTTATTTGAAATCATGGCCGTCCTCGAACGTCATTCAGCCACCTGACCGAGTTCAATATACGTACCCGGTTGCGTTCACAGCTGACCTTTGAAATCTTTTAGATCAGTTAGTTTTTGATGAAATGGGTCGCACCGAGCTCAAGTTTCATTGAAAATCACAAATAAATAAAAAATCTTTAGGCAGAATGATTTTCCATTTCTGATTTCTCCGCTTTGTGACTTTTTATTATTTTTTTTTATCCCCACATGTATTGGTAGCAGACGTGTAGGTGTAGTGTGTCACCTTGCACCTCTAGGGTCCGGGTTCGATTCCCCTCTCTGTGTGCATGGAGTTTGCATGTTCTCCCCATGATTGGTGGGTTTCCTCTGTCTCCGGTTTCCTCCCACAGTCCAAAGACATGTAGATTAGGCTAATTGGCGTTCCCAAATTGCCCGTAGTGTGTGAATGAGTGTGTGTGTGTGTGCCCTGAGATAGATTGGCACCCTGTCCAGGGTGTAGCCTGCCTCGTTATAGACGAGTGAGTGAGTGTTGGTAGCGGATGAGACAGCTGTAGTAAGATCTCTGGCATAATGCGTCAGAGAGATAAAATTTGAATCTTTTTTGCTGCCGTTTTGGTGAACTTTCCTCCGTCACTGCGCAGCTCCAGCTCCTAAACCTTCCGGACCTTCGAGTCGCCCGCCCTGGGTGACGGACCCGAATTTCGCAGAGCGCTATCATCCGGATAAGACGAGCACGGTGGTGACGCAGCACAGGCAGCCGGCGGAGCCCACGCCCGAGCAAAACCGCAGCTCCATCCTCCAGGCCGCTCAGCAGAACCCGGAGTCGGACTCGGGACGCACGCCCCTCTGTGCCGCGTGCAACAAGATCATCAGGTACTGCTGCTCGTCTCAGGCGACACTTACTTACTCAGTATTTTGTAATTAATAAATTATTATTATTTTTTTTAATCAGTGAGGAGACTTTCCGCATTGGTCAAAGGCCAAAGTCGTGCTTACTCATAACTGGCATTTCACTCCGATCAATGTGAACTTGTCATATGCGAGCAGCTGCGATTTCCATTATAAGTTTGTAGAAGTGCAGCGGACTCCCTCAGAGACCTTTTGACTAAAATAAAGTGTGTGTGTGTGTGTGTGTGTGTGTGTGTGTGTGTGTGTGTGTGTGTGTGTGTGTGTGTGTGTTTGCAGAGGTCGCTACGTGGTGGCCCTGGGCCGCTCCTGGCACCCGGAGGAGTTCACGTGCTGTCAGTGCCAAGCCGTGCTGGACGAAGGCGGCTTCTTTGAGGAGAAAGGCTCCGTTTATTGCACCAAATGCTACGACAACCGCTACGCCCCGAACTGCGCCAAGTGCAAGAAGAAGATCGCCGGAGTGAGCATTGCTTCTGTTTAACTGTTTAAGATCAGATCTCAGATCTCAGTTCCCATCCTGGCGCGCTCTGAAAGAGCAGAGCGAGTAAAGAAGGTCGTATCAAGTTCATAAAATCGCATTTATAAAACCTACATTTTAACATCGTGCCATTCGTATCCAAACCCGTGAAGAGTTCCCAGAGTTTTTTTCTTTTCTTTATTTTTTTTAAAGAAAGAAAGTCAAGTAAGGCAACTCGAGCACTTTCTGTATTGATTTTCATGCCTGCACGCCAGAGCGAGCATGATGGCCTCGTTTCCGAGATCTCTCGAACACTCTCTTCTCTCTCTCGCCAGGAGATCATGCACGCCCTGAAGATGACCTACCATGTCCAGTGCTTCGTCTGCGCCGCCTGCAAGAGGCCCATCAGAAACCAGGCCTTTTACATGGAAGAGGGCGAGCCTTACTGCGAGAGAGGTGAGAGCCCGGAGACGACCCCCTGCGGAGACGCGCCCTTTTTTAATCACTCGCACTCTGCTGCTCGGCTGTGCACGATTTTTTATATATATATTAAAAAAAACCCTGAAAATCGACTTGCAGCGCTTCCTTGAACTCCCTTCTGCTCCCGGTTAGGTTCTCTGGAGTGATGGATTGATCGCCTTTAGCTTTTAATAAAGAATTTGATTAGATTTGTTCATGTCGTTTTTTTTTTTCTCCCCCCTTTCTTTTTCATTTTAGATGAAAAGCTCTGACTATTTTTAAGCCATCTTTTCTCTCTCTCTCTCTAGCTTCCTTTCTCATGGCTGTAATTAGGATTTAGTGCAGATGCAGCTTTCCGTCCTATCTAACACACCCAGACGTTTAAACATACACAGCGAGTGTTTTTTTTTTTTATGATGGAAATGAAGCATACGGTCAGTGCATTTTGCGGTTCAAGTGTTCTCGTGTCAGCATTCAGTTAGAAAACCAGGATTTGAGAGCTGATCAAATAGCTGCAGTCTCAGCACGGGCTGGAAAAACCGCTCTTGCGTTCCCTAAGCCGGCCGTTCTAAAACCCAGTAATGGAAAATCACGTTTTCTTTTTTTAAACCATCTGGAGCTGTTTGTGTTATCAAAGCCCCCCGAAGCACTAAGCACGGAGACGGCTAATGTAATCTCACAGGTTTGATAATGTTTTGTGTCTCTCTCTGACTCCCTGACTCTCTGACTCAGCTCTCGCCTCCTGCATGCTAATCAACTAATCAGCTTTTCTTTGTCGTTTATTTTCCCCGCAGACTATGAAAAGATGTTCGGTACTAAATGTCATGGCTGTGACTTTAAGATCGATGCCGGTGACCGCTTCCTGGAAGCTCTTGGCTACAGCTGGCACGACACGTGCTTCGTCTGCTCGGTAAGTCTTTTTGATCCGTAGCCTCGTCCCTCACAATGCCTCTCCTCGCCGCCTTCTGACCCTGGCTGCTTTTTTTTTTTTTTTCCTTCTTCTTTCTTTTCCTCGGCCATGTTTTTCGGCCGAACGGACACGAGCGAATGAATGAAGCACCCGCCCCGTCTCCTTCCACCCTTGAATACGCCCTTTTGTACTCTCTTTCCGAGATTGATTAGAATTCCCATTCATTCCCGTCTCACTCTCTACTCTGTATCTTCACAGCTTTGCCACGTCAACCTGGAGGGCAAGACATTCTACTCGAAGAAGGATAAGCCTTTGTGTAAAGGTCACGCCTTCTCTCCACTCTGAGGAGCCGAGTTCCTGCGCTTTAGTGGAATCGAGGCAGCACGGATCAACACGTGGCAAAAAAAAAAAAAAAACTAAAACTACAAAAAGAGAGATCCTTGTGGCAAAGGGTTACGATGACAATTCTGTGTAGTAACAGTATGGAGTTTTGGAATAACGATTAAAAATGCAATAGAGATGCAAATTACACTCCATAATAATGTGAAAGAAGAACATAGTCTCATGTCCCCAGTACGCGCTTATACGAGCTTGCCTCATACACACTTTTTCAGATTACTTCAGTTCAGCGCGTGTGCGCACTCTTCAATCAATCACGCAGCACCTAAATCATTGTTTATCATCGAACATGCAGCCCTCGGTTCAAATCAGGTCTGCGTCGCCGGGGTGATGTCATCCTAACACGGCGTCGGCGTCCCCAGACAACCCGCGGCCTTCTCTCCCCGCACGCCGCGGTATTACTTAAAGTAATAGCAGAGCTCCAAAATAGGAGGAAGAAAAATGAGCCTCTGGCAGCCGAGCTGCACTGCATTAGCGCTGATTGCGAGAGCTTCATATTGACCCGGGCGTCGATCTTTACGTGCCTCCCATACCGAGCGCGCGCTCGCAGTCGACACCGTCGCCTCTTCTAATCCGACGGGTAGCTCTAATTAACGAAAGGCTTAGGGTCTGCGTGCGCCAAGCTCATTTTCTGTGCATGAATTTTTCTTTTTCTTTTTTTTCCTTTTAAAGAACGGAAAGGCTACGGCTGATCAAAGACGCCGTATCATCTCTATCAAAGAGCGCACGGTGCCACCGTCGATCGTACAACGGGCCCGGTCATCTCTTAATCTTTTAACACGCTGTGAAGCCGGATCCCGCGAACACGGCGTTTCCGTTCGAGCGGCCGAGGCCGGTCAATAGTGTCGTCGTCCTCCTCGTTGCCGTGGCAGTCCGTCTCAGTCCTCCAGGCCTCCCTTTGGCTCGAGCACCTGATTCGGCTAATTACAAGGATATTATAGGAAAGCATAAGTGTTTTTTCAAGCCGGGCTCCATCCGTCGCGTCGCTAGACAAGAATTTCAGTGCATTGGCTTCATTAAACGCACATCATCACTTATTTACGCTCTGATAATAAAACTCTTTTGATAACGCAGACTTGAAAGAGACGTTCTGTCAGCCAGCGTCTGATGTCCGATTCGCTTCGACGTACAGCCAATCACTCAAGAAAGATATCCGGCGATCACCAGAGTAAAGCCTTTGATAACAGACAGCGCCGCTTCTCGTATCTCGCCGACTATAAATATATATATATATATTTAACTGTTTTTTTATTTTTTATTTTTTATTAGACAAATAAGATCATGTCGGAAGTCACTTCTGTGATTTAAATGTCGGTTAGACGGCGAGTCTGGTAGAATTAATCTCAGCGGATTATCGAGCCGCATCTCTTGCCCCATCACAGAAATTAGCTTTCTTTTTTTTTTTTTGCCTCATTACAAGCTCTTAATGAGACGACTTATGTGTAATCGCAGAATCGAACACTTAATGCAGCGAAATTTCGAAGCCAGGCTTTTTACCCCCTTAAGGTTCGACTTTAGAAATAAGTCACAAAGAAAGGTTTATTTCTTCCCTCTGTGTTTAACATCACGTTAATGACGGCTCTTGGGTAGAAGTGACCGTATCCTCTGAATAAAACGGCATTGTGGGTAATCTAGGCAACATGCAAGTGTTTTATTCCTTTGAACTTGTCATGTTTCGGTCGTAAACCTGTGCCTGTAAAGCCGTAACATTCCTCCGATGTCTGCGATCACGTCACTGCAGGACCGACCGGTCTAATAATGAGAAATGTCGTAGTGTTATCAGCGTCTGCTCTCGAACACTTTGGCTAATCAGGTAATTACAAGCTAACATCTGTACAAGGAGAGACGTGCGAGTAATAAGTGCTACTGCTGCTGCTGCTGCTTCTTCATAGCGTTGCGGAGACTCGGAGATCATTTAAAGCTTTCATTTTAAATTCTTCATTTTGAAATTTAACCAGTTTTTAGGATTAAATCAGTTTCCAAAACCTTGTCGTCTTCCTCCTGCGCTCCAACATGAATCAGATGACTGTGTTACAGTCCACGTCTCGTCAATGCCTCGTTTCTTTTACTTTTTTGTTTTTTCTTCCCCCACCTTCGATGTATTAAGTGCCTGTCTAATAGCTTTTCACCTCCAGATATTATCACGATGCGTCTTTCTGTTGAAAATGGGAAACTGCTGTATTTTTTTTTTCATTTAAAAAAAAATTTCTTCAGAAGTCATTCATTAAAAAAAAACAACAAAAAAACAAAAAATACTGTATGTTAATAAAGTCTATCAAATGAAGACTCGACTCCTGTTTTTAACAATATATAATTTATTTACATACATTTCAGGTTGAATTACTATACATACCTTTCTGAAATTTCATAGATATATGTACATAAGGCCAAGTAAATACTTGAAAGCACTTAGAAACGAATTTCCAAAATTCTACCCACAAATCCATAATCATTGTCCAAAAGTAGAGAAACCCCCCCTCCCCCTCCCTCCCCCTTCGGTCACGGCAGAGGCCGGGGGGCGTGGTTGGGTTTGGGTGTGTGTGTGTGTGTGTGTGGAGAGAGGGCTTCCTGTTAGCACAAAGTCATCGTCGACGATTTACACTGACGGGAGTTTTGGCAGGGGGGGGTAAAGGGGAGGGGTGGGGTTCAATTCAACGAACGAAAATACAAAAAGAAAAAAATCCCTTGGAAACATGGTTTTTAAAAAAAGAAATGTACAATTGCATAAGCGCTGTGGCGTGTTAAATACAGCATTCTGACTCGCAGAAAGGCAAGGAACATTGAGAAGTAAGAAATCGAAAGAACATTCACAGGTACACAAGTCTACTGATTTTTTTTTTTTTCCTCTTTTTAGTCAGAAAATAAAGAGTTGGGGGGGATAAAAAAGAAAACGGTACACACACACACACATTCTTTTATACAGAACAGCTATCAGTGAGCTCGACTCAGTGTACAACTGTGAGAAAGAAAAAAGGTTCACGAAATTGGCTTCGACGTGACATCCCGAGTTGGCTTTTTGTTTGCTTTATTATTTTTTTCTTTCATTTTTTAAAATTTGTATTATATAAAGATTTTACGTTTGTGAAATGAGGGAGAAAACAAAGTTAACATTTAAATGCGCATTAATGACGGGGACACAAACATGACATGTTTAGATTTAGAAAATACATTTTTTGTGTTTTTTTTTTTTAATACTTAAAAAAAACATCCATTTTACAAACTTCAGGACGAAAAACTGAAGAAACAAACAAACAAACAAACAAAAGAAACACTGCAAAAATTCTGAAAACAAAACAAAAACAACAAAATTCGATGAACGATGCACCAAACACTTCACAAGTCAAACTTGGACAAATGTAACACATTTTTTCTTTTCTTTTTTTCTTTTTTTTCTTCTTTGATATTAAAAAATATGATTTAGTTTCACTTCCTAAGTGCTAGATGACGAGTTGTTCCGTCGTGTTCCCGGTGAAATGTTTGTTAAATAAAACGCTGCACAGTTTGAAATTTACATCAGTCTGAGCGGACACGTTCATCCCGATGCTCGGCGGAACGTTTCTTTATTTCTTTCTTTCTTTTTCTTTTTTTGCTCGTCTCCTTACACACGACGTGAAATGTGGACGGTTCAGAAGACGTCACGGGACAGAAACTCGTCTCGAATGGCTCATAAACTTTGGTTACTGACTTCCAGAGATGTGTACGTGTCTCGCCAGCATCAGAACTGGAATAGAAAATATTTCGTATATATATATGTATGTGTGTATATATACACATAAGGTGGATTGTAGTGATGAAAAAACGGAAACGAATAAATGGAGAAATTCCGTTTCTGCTAGAATCTTGACGTCGTGGTCTAATACACTCAGCGGATTATAATGCTGAACTCTGGAACGGTTTCTTAATCACAGGTTAAAGGAGCAGTTTGAGGAGAAATCCCAAATTCCAAATCTGACTGGTTTTATATATATATATATATATATATATATATATATATATATATATTTAATGTTTTTGTTTTTACAAAAAACTCATGTAGCTGACAAATAAAGTTATTAGTGTCATGGTGTGATGATATATTCTTACAACGTTTTAGAAGTTGTATATAAACAAATAATATTGCTCAGGTGTCATGACGTTAGCATGCTAACTGGAGGTTACGTGGCGACCGCGTGGTTATTGCGCAAAAGCAAAGAAATTTCAAAATCGTATTGACTGATCTGGTTTGGTTTTTCTCCCACGAACCGCTTGTTTAAGACGTAGACTTTGCCAATAAAACCGCTCTGATTCACGACGGCTGACGGACGTGAGCGCGATTTTAGGGCGTCGTCAGGCTGATTTCACGCTTTCATACGGCAGTACGTTTCTAAAGTCGTGAAACTAGTGCAAAACTAGCCTTGTGCGCAAATACTCTAATGTTGCGGTGCAGTTAAACATAACAATTGGTCTGTCGTGTGTCTGGAATTTAAGTAATATTGATTAATGGATTATAATAAATTTAATCCATCAAGTAAGCTAGGCTAGTTAGTCAGTCAGTATGAGCGCGTCAAATGACAAGTTATCAGAAAGCGCTTAAGCAGCCTGAGGAGAAAACGTCCACCCTGATAACATTCAGTATATCACTGTAATTTGATCATGTGACAAATATTTATTACATGGTTGTTGTTGTTGTTTTATTCCCACCTCATCTTTTTTTTTTATTTTTTTTATTAATTTGTTTTTTTTATATGCTACACGGCTTTACGGTTTTTAATTAACTTTCCCAGTGCTCTTTTTGTATTGTTTTTTTTTAAAATGTTTTTTTGTCTCACGGAGAATTTCAAATCGAGTTGGGAATTTTAAACACACCCTAAAGCCAAACTAGTTGTTTTATTTATTCTTTTTTTTTCTAACCAATATGATCAACACTCATTTAGATAAAATTTCTAAAAATCAATTTTAAACCAAAGATAGTATTGCATTATATAATAGATTTTTTCCGTTTTGAAGAGAAAAATGATCAAATTAAATATCATGATTTAAAAAAGGGAAAAAAAAAAACTCCCTGAAAAATTGATTAGAGTTATTTGTTGAAAATTTTTCTCCTTATTAGCAACGTCTTGGAACGTATTAGTTCGCGTCCATGCGATATTTCTTTTGTGAGATTTTTATGGTTATGGCTTTGGAGAGAGAGCAGTGCCTGAACTGTGTACAAGGGAAAAGAAAAGCTGCGGATTGGCACAAGAAAAAAAAAAAAAACCTGCCTCTCTCAGTTTGATCCGTTTAATCAGGTTCTAACGACTACCATTAATTTATTATAATTTTTTTGCTATTTATTTCCTCCTGTGTGAGTAACGGTCACATCGCTGCCACGCTGGTGGTCGTGTTAAAGCAGCACGGCTGCCTTCAAACCTCCCTTTCGCACCGCTCTCAACTTCCCCACCTCTCGTATTAACGGTATATAAATTTCATCAGGTTTGAACAGAAAATCTCATTTATACCCCTGGCGAAGTTACTTTTTGAGCATGGCTTCCTGCAACATGTTTATGCGTTTGCATATTGCTAAATGCATCTCGCTAAAACGTGAACGAGCGTCTCAATCGCAACACCGGGGAAAAAAATATAACTGCAATTTGATCTGATTTCTTTATGGAGGAAAAAGAAAATCGCTCGCACGAATCCATCCAAACTAGCTAGCGGGCGAAAGTTGTAACGTGCTTTCCAGGCTGATGATGTTGTTCCCTGGGAACTGAGTAAGGCTAAAAATGGTAGCTAACGCAATGGATGCGCTAGTTTGTTATGTTTTGTCACGAAAAAAATTGGATTATTCGACTTTGACTAGCATGTTTAATTTCAATGTAAAATTTTTTATTCATGTTCACCTTAGAAGTGACGTATCGTCTGTTTTTGAGATCTGGAACAAGTATCAGTATAAGGTCAAGGTGCGTTCAAGTTTCAGCTTTGCTAAATCACAATTAAAAAGCTTTTTATGAACAATATGGAGTACGGTTCACTTTCTTTTCTTGGTTGTTGAATATATTTGTGTCCTCACAACTACAAGTTCAAAAAAACAACAAATAAGTCGAATACAAAATCCACTTCTCCTGGGTGTCCTCACTACTGATTTGTCCACCCCTGTCCTCATTTTGTCCACACTTTCGAATTGCCTTTGTAAAAATCCCGCACTTATTTCAATTCCTTTGTTCGTTTAATCAGATAGTGTAGCGATAAATTAAAAAAAGTGTGATGTGAGACAGGGCCGGACCAACATCTGTGAGTGTTCTATACATCGTTGCTGGATGTAAATGTACGTTGCATGTGTGTATTTATAGTCACCGCACACCGTACTGGTGGCTAAACCCTGTTCGATTAGTCCTTCCAGGTTATAGTAGACCTTTTTTCGACCTCCAGCATTTCGGAGGTTTCTTTCCTGGCTTTGTTTGTGTGTATGTGTGTATGTGTGTGTGTGTGTGATTGTGTTTAAGTGTGTTAGCACTCTCCGTCAGACACCAGGAATATCATGGCCTCCTGTTTGCCGATCTCGGCCATGATGGCGGCGAGCTGGTTCAGGTTGCCGCTGTGAAAGTGCTGAGCTTCCCAAAGGTCCAGGATGGTTGACGTCGGACTCGCTTTGGATGCAAAGAAGCTCATGTGTCTGCGTAAAGGGAGACAGAGGCAAGGTTTCAGAACACACTCATTACAGTATGAACAGGAGCAGTTTCTTCGCACTGGTGTTAGCATTACTTAAGCAGTGTAGTTCCATTATTCACTTTCTAGTGGAAGTGCAAAAGTCTTGATTTATGAAATAGAAATGAATCCTGAAGATGCCAGAGTCACCCCTAATAGAAACAAGAGTCCAGTGGACGGAGCTGGAACTGATCCAACTCCTCCAATAAGCCGAATGCTAACATATAAAACATACAATCCAGTTGTAAACACACAGGTTATCTCCATCTCCTGGTTCAACTCTGCTCTTATCAGGTCAGATTTCACCCCAGGTGTTTTATTTTTTACCTCCCAAGGTAGGAGGATCTGGATCAGGTTTGACTCCACCCGACTGGGCATTTGACTTGAATCTGCCCTGACATGATGTCCTATTACGTGGTAGGAGGGCTGACTCCAATCCTTGGACTATTTTTTCTACTGCGCCCCAGTAGGAGGATCTGGATCAGGTCCCACTGGGCATCTGAATGAAGATCTGGATCGGGTCTGATTCAACCCCCTGGACTTTTGGTTTGACTCTGCCCTTGTAGGATGAACTGGTTCTGGTCAGACTCCAGCCCCTAAGCTTTTGGTTTGACTCTACCCTTGTAGGATGACCTGTTTTTGGTCAGACTCCAGGCCCTATGCTTTTGGTTTGACTCTTGCACTTGTATGAGGATTTGGAACAGGTCTGACTCCACCTCCTGGGCCTTTGGTTTGACTCTGGCCTTGTAGGAGAACCGTTGTAAGGTCTAAGTCCACCCTCTGGAAATTTGGGTAGACTATTACGTGGTAGGAGGCCCTTGATTGGGGCTGACTCCAACCCTTGGACTATTTTTTCTACGGCGCCCTAGTAGGAGGATCTAGATCAGGTCCCACTGGGCATCTGCATGAAGATCTGGATCGGGTCTGATTCAACCCCCTGGACTTTTGGATTGACTCTGCCCTTGTAGGATGAACTGGTTCTGGTTAGACTCCAGCCCCTAAGCTTTTGGTTTGGCTCTTGCGTTTGTACGAGGATTTGGAACAGGTCTGACTCCACACCCTGGGACTTTGGTTCGACTGTTACCTGGTAGGAGGCCCTTGATTGTGGCTAACTCCAACCCTTTAACTATTGGTTCTACTGCGCCCTGGTAGGAGGATCTGGATCAGGTCTGACTCCACCCCCTGGGTGCTTGGTTCTGCAGTGTGGTGCATACGTCCAAGTCAAAGAGGACACAATTACAGATTGTGCTACCCTCGTTTCAGTTGTTAATTTTTATATATATATATATATATATAAAGGCCTCAAATGTCTCAGAGGAAGCATGGGCTAGCCTTCACCTGGTGTGATGGGAGGAAGCTGGGTCAGAGCAAAATATGTGTCTAAATGTGACCAGTTTGGAAAATTATTTCGGGAAAAAAGCTTTTTTGCTCTGACCTTCTCGGACTTGATTGACAAGAGGTAAAAAAAAATGTATAGTGTATAATATCCAAGGAAGAATCTGGAACAATGGGTTCACAGGAAAGTAAAGAAGCAAAGCTTTTCAATTTATTTCTGACGTTTTGATTTATTCACCCTAACACACTGTTTTGGCATATTTCATACTAGTGATAATGAAGCAGCAATCAGTAAGGGGAAAAACAGTCTTGTTGCTATAAATAAAATTTCTTTATCTATGTTTTTGTCCTAAGGGTATGTATACATTTGCACTCGACCAGATGCGCGCAGTCGGAGTGTTTAAAAACGAAAAAGAAAGAAAAGAAAAGAAAAGATGGAGAAAATGGGCTACTGTTAAAACGTCACCTTTTTTTGCATTCGGATTTTATTTCACCTTGTCACTCGAAATGAACCGAGCCTGGATTTTTTATGTTTGAAGGGAAACTGCACATAAAATCGAAATGGAAAGCAAACGACTAAGTAACAGATTTTATGCCTGGTTGAGGTGGAGTAGTTGGTGTTTGCGTAATAAATTGCCTCAAGCTCACCAGAAGGGAGCGAGTACATCAGCGTGAAAGCTGGCTAGGGGGAAGAAACCAAAAAAAAAAAAAACCCTTCATGCTGTGTGAATGTTTACCCAGTTAAAATCCAGCTCGAAAATGTGATGGATAAATATTTATCTCTTTAAAACGAGCAGAGCTAAAAACAATCGTAAGTAGGGCGGTTGGGTGTTTCGACGCCGCTGAGATCACGACCCGCAGATCTTTGACCGTTTGTTGTAAAGAAGAGCGATGGGTTTTGTTTTAATGACTAACCGAGCATTTTACGTCCATGTTAACTTCACATAGTTTAAGTGAATTTCTCATCATGTCGCTTTAAAAGCTTGTTTGATGAATAGTTTAGCGCGAGCTCCGACTTGGTCGCCGTGCTGATATTCAGGTAGCCGTGACCTTTCCTATTGACCGGCCCGAACCTTTCAGATCAAAGAGGTTCAATGACAACAAAGCTCAGGCTCTTGTTGGTCCATCCTGGAGGGAAACACCTCACCTCTGCTGCCGAGCCCAAGTTCGATCCGGTGCCCTTTCTGTGTTCACTAAATACCTAAGGGGATTAAAGTGTTGTTTCCAGCAAGCATTTGTTCTTAAAAAGGGGCGGGAGGGGGGGGGGGGGTGGTTGGAGGGAGCAGAGCCTGGATTTTCAGTCCTGAACACGTTTAATACAGATTATGTCTGGAACGTTTGCGTGTGAAGACAGCAAATGACAATGGATTGTTTTGCGCATTCTAATTGAAGCGAAGCGCTGCCACTTCAAACGGGTAATTAATTGGACCAGGTAAAGCTGATTGGACAAATAAAGTCTATGTATTATGCTTCATTAGCTAGAGGAAGTTAACTAGGAGTCTAATTAAATCACTGCCTGTGGATTCAGCCTGTGTTCAATGTGCTGCACACTCTGTGTAATAAAACTAAACGTGTCTCTAATGACGGACGTTTTTTTCAAAGGTTATTACTTGTCACACTGTACGAGATCCCAGTTAAATCTCAGCTGAATCTGCTAACGGCTGCAAGTTACGCACTTTCCGTACCGTCCTCCTGTTGCTCCCTTTCAGTCGAGCGTCCTAGATTAAAATTTTTCACCCTGCTAGAGAGTTGTCGCATGTCATGGATCAGCTCCTGGTAACGTAAGATCACGCCACGTTACGCGTTCCAAGACCGCTGATTTCAACACGCAACCAGACAATCCTTTTCTGAAATTTTCCGCAGAGTCTTGTCTGTGAAAGCAACATCAGGATCGATGTGGAAACAAAGGTGGCAGGTTGTCAAAGGAACAACTAAGATCCACTTACTACCATAACCCGATGCAACTTGACAACAGACAATCATGTTTTATTTTTTAGCCTTTGTTTCAGACAAGAAAATCATTTAACAAGTCTTGTAAAGCTTGTTTCATTATTCAGAAGTGTTTCTGGGACCTTGTACACAGACGGCGTTGTAGTTAGCACTGTGTCCTCGCACCCCCAGGGTTGAGGGTTCGATTCCCGCCTCGGGTTCCGTGTGCATGGAGTTTGCATGTTCTCCCCGTGCTTGGTGGGTTTCCATCGGTTTCCGCCCACAGTCCAAAGACAAGCAGATTAAGCTAACTGGCGTTCGTAAATTGCCCGTCATGTATGTTTGTGTGGTGGCACCCTGTCCAGGGTCTACTCCGCCTTGTGCCCAAAGTCTCCTGGGATAGGCTCCAGGCCCCTGTGACCCTGTACGCAGGATAAGTGGTATAGAAGATGAATGAATGAACGAATGGAAGCTTTGTACACGCTGACATGCGGAGAGCCAAACAGGGGGCATCCTTCAGGATTCTGAAGCTTGTAGCCAGAAAAGTGTAAAACGATCTTAAGATTTAACGAAAATGTCAAATGACAGACGGCACTGATGATGTCGCGTCTATATCTTTGGCTTCCATATCAGATTCGATCCGTGCCTGAGTGTTCTGCATCGTTCTTAAAACCACCTTTCAAGCGGACTCGGGTCGGGCATGGTTCCCGAGTGCGGAACGATTGTGTTCTCACCGATCCAAATGAACCAGACTTTGGGGTCCAGTGTCCTCGGAAACGACCCCGGGGCTCTAATGTGAAAACTAGGATGCGTTATGTGAGAAAAGGTCTCCGTTTTCACGTGTCCTTTCTGTCAAGTCGTTACCGAGATTTAAGGGTAAACCTGTTGAAACACAAGTTTTTTTTTTACACAAGAGTAAAAAAAAGTCCTACCTGTCGAGTTTGAGTCTCTGGGCGAGGAGTCTCCAGTCGGCTCCGTTGGGACAAGGCGCGTCCAGACTGCTGCAGATCTTCTGCCGGATGAGGTAGGGGATCTGGAAGGCGCTCGGGCCGGCCAGTGCAGGGCTGCTCTTATCCACCAGCAGGAGATCAGCATCGAGTGGCCTGGTGTCCTGCGCCACAAAACAGACCACACACACCGCGTGAGCTGGGATTGCATTCCCTTATCTCGTTGTTTCCAAAAGTAATGGCACCCCAGCAAGAGGGGAAACTGAAACGGACAAGTTCCAGCCCGTGGCTAGTTCTACAGCTAGTGCTACAGTGATCAAGAACTGAATTAGCATCCTGAACAGCTATAGCTTAGCTTAGCTAGCTAATGCCAACGTTTCTTCTGGGCTGATAACCTACAGTATATTCCTAATATCCTTGACTCTGGTCAATTTTTAAGGAAATAATTTATGTTATTTATATTCGCTGTCATTTAAACCCTGAGGAACTAGCAGTTAGCAAAATGTCACTTACAAGACATCATTGCGGAAAAAGACGTTTGTCTTAAATTAGACTTTTTTTTTTCTTTTTCTTTTTCTACAAGAAAGATCTGAAGAGGTTTCTTTACCGCTAGAGCGCTTTATACATTTTCATGAGGTGGATGCAAAACATCACTCTGCTCCGTTTTTTTTTTTTTCCACGCTTTATAATCATAAGCCTTCTGCTCTAAATAACTGTTTATATAGCACATGTTTCTATGGCAACTGCACATGTAATCCAAGTTTGTGTTTATTTCTTTATTTTTTTTCCTGTGAACCCATAACTATCTATCATTCCTAACTATAATGCCAGTGTCAGTGAGTCAGCTGAAATGGATTCAGATTGAAGCCTCGGGTCCCGGAGGACTCGTTACCGGCCGCACGTCGTGGAGATATTTTCGAAGACGCGCGCTTTGGCGGAGCACTTCGTCCCGTGTAGCTAACGAGTGGGGTTCGGTGCCAGCGCTGAGCGATGCGCCGCGGGTGTAAACGGCCAGCTGCGTTACCTTGGAGATGTTGAAGTCGAGGCTGAAGCTCTGGCCTTCGCCCTCCACCTGCCACACACACAGCGTGCAGGAGAGCTCGCACGTGCTCACGCTCATCCGCTCCAGCGTGAAGGCGCAGTGCAGACTCCGCTGTGTGCCGCTCCAGATGTGATAGAACGGGATCTCCTGTACACAAGGGGGAACGTGGGGACGAGACACACTTTAATACAGACCTAGGAACAGTTCTGCTGAGAGAGAGAGAGAGAGAGAGAGGGATGGAGGGATGGATGACAACAGGTAAACAAATAGAGAAGAAACAGATAAAGGGGAGTTCAACACTGACCTCTATGGATGTGGCTGTCTATCTGTCTGCCTGTTAACTGTCTATCTTTCATTCTACTAGTCAGTCTATCTATTTGTCTAACGCTTTCTTTCTTTTTTCATCTTCCCTCCCTCCTTGCTGTCCTATCTATCTATCTATCTATCTATCTATCTATCTATCTATCTATCTATCTATCTATCTATCTGTCTGTCTTTTCTATATTTCTGTCTGTCTTTTCTATCTATTTGTCTGTCTATCTGTCTGTTTTTCTTTTATCTTTCTTAACTCATCTGTCTGTCTATCTTTCTAAGTTTCTGCCTGTCTGTCAGTCTTTTCTATCTATCTGTCTGTCTTTCTTTTCGATTTGTCTATCTATCTGACTGTCTTACTATATTTCTGTCTGACAGTCTTTTCTCTTTCTTTTCTCATATCTATCCATCTATCTATCTGACTGTCTATCTGTCTGTCTATATTTCTGTCTTTCAGTATTTTCTATCTCTATCTGTCTGTCTTTCTTTCTTTTATCTTTCTTGTCTCATCTATCTATCTATCTATCTATCTGTCTTTCTTTTTTTCTTCCTTGTCTCATATCTATCTAACAATCTATATATCTGTCTATTTATCTATCTATCTTACAATCTATCTGACACCCTGGTCTATCTATCTGTCCATCCGTCTGTCCATCACAGTGAGAGTGTTTGAGGAGCCGACAGCACTGCGTTGTGTTTTGAACAGGTCGAGTGTGTGACATTAATCACTGCTTCATGATGGAGGGTTCTGTGGGACGCGGGCTCGCGAAAGTCCAATAAAATTTGATTTATGAGTGAGCGGTCAGTGCTGCCTGTCTGCACACAGGTGTGTGTGTGTGTGTGTGTGTGTATGTGAGAGAGAGAGAGAAAGAGAGAGTTAATTACCAGGAAGGCAGTTTGTACTAATCTGAAATAAAAGCCACAAATCTGATGCTATTATTGGACTGATTTGAGCTCATTAAACATTAGGCATTATGAAAGGGAGGAACAAACACGCTGATGCTTTTATGATGACGCAGTAATAACTCACACACACACACACACACACACGTCGCTCTGTTTATTAGCTCTGCAGCACATTTGATTACATTTTATAAAAGAAGGTCATGACTGCAGGCAGCCACCTCTAGTCTCCTCGTCCTCTAGTCTCCTCATCGACGTCCCTAACCTCTCACAGGGTGTGTTTAGTGCCTACAGGGGGAGCTGTTGCTCAGTGTGCTCTCTCTCCCTCTCTCTCTCTCTCTCTCTCTCTCTCTCTCACACACACGCACACTAAACCCTCGCTACATTGAGCATTACTGAGATATAAGAGATGAGGAGTGTGTGTCCGGAGCACTCCTACACCTCTGCACTGTGCCTTCTACTCTCTCATTCTCCCCTGAGAATCTGTGCTCCATCTCTCCCCACACACACACACACACACACACACACACACACACATACACACACACATGAGGGAGGAAAGTATTTCCATGCAGTTCTATATTTAACTTCCTCCACAGCGAGAGCTTCAAACCGGCCCGCACTGAAATCTGCAGGAAGTGAGCAGTAAATCTTCCACACGTCCACTCCGTCCTCGTCACTCTGTCACTCACTCACTACTTCTTTATGAGACCTGTCTGTCTGTCCGTCTGTCTGTCTCTATAGCTGTTTATCTAAATACATCTGTGTCTAGTTGCGTGTCTGTCTATCTGCTTGTCTACCTGTCTGTCTGTTAGTTCAGCCAGACTTCCTAGATTCAACTGTCTGCCTTTCTATATCCGTCTGTCTGTTTGTCTCTCTATCTTTCTATATATCTATCTGTCTGTCCATCAGTTTGTCTTTCTACATCTATGTAACTGTCTGTCTGTCTGTGTGTCTTTTTATTTATATCTGTCTCTCTCCCGTCCTATATCTACCTATTGGATTATCTGTCTTTCTATATATGTCTCTCTGTCTGTCTTTCTATATCAATCTAACTATCCATCTAACTGTCTCTCTTTCTCTCTACTACCCGTCTATCTGTACGTCTACCCGTCTGTCTCACTCTACCTTGCAGTCTGCCTGTCCATCAACTGTCTATCTGTCTGTCTCTGCCTGTCTGTCTACATGCACATCTGCTTATCTATCTGTCTGTCTCTTTGTATTTCTGCCTGTCAATCTGTCTATCTTGCCCATCAATCTCTGTCTCTACCTGCTGTACCCAGCAGTCTCTGTCTGCCCTTCTGTCTCTTTATCTAAATGTCTGTTTACTTGTCTGTCTGTATTTCTGCCTGTCTATCGGTCTCTCTAACCAGCTCTTTGTTCCTCTTCTTGTCTATCTGTCTCTGTCCGTCCTTCTAACAACCCGTCTGTCTCTGTATCTAGCTGTATGTCTGTATGCCACCTGTTAGTCTCTTAGTCTAGCTTTCTGTTTACCCCTCTGTCTATTTGTATTTGTCTGTCTATATGTCTCTCTCTATCTCGCTGTCTGTCTGCAGGTCTGCTAGTCTGACTTTCACTTTATCTAGCTGTCTATTTGTGTTTCTGCATGCGTATGTCTCGCTCTAGATGTCAATCACGCTATCTCTTTACTCATTTCTCTCTCTCTCTCTCTCTCTCTCTCGCTCTCTCTCACTCCGGCTGCTTGTCTGTCTGTCTGTTCAGTCAGTGTTTTTCCCTTGGTTCTGTCTGTTATTCTTCCTATTCTGTCCCTGTACCTTTCCATATGTCTGTATGTCCATCCATCTGACTGTAAGTCCAACCTGTTATCTCTCTCTCCACTGGTTTCTATCAATCTAGCTTTAGTCTGATGCCTCCATCCATCCATCCATCCATTTGACTACCCATTCGTATAACCATATCTGCTGCTTGTCTGTCCATCTTTTGATTTGACGATCTGTCCGTCTGGTTGACCTGTTGCCTTGTTGTCTGTTTATGCATCTGTTTATCTGTTTATCTATCTGAACATCTATCTACTGACACATATGTCTGTTTAACTTATTCATCTATATCTAGTCCATCGATCCATCCATCCAGCTGATCATATATTTCTATTTGTCTATGAATCTGTCCACCTATCTATTCTGTCTTGTCCATTTGTTTCTCCTTTTCCCTCTATCTACCTATTAGGGATGGGAATCACCACCGGTCTCCTGATACCATATGATCATGATGCCTAACTGAAGGTTCGATTTTATTGTGGTTCTGTACGAATTACATTTTCATAAATATCCTGATTCTTATATATCATTTGAATTAGTGTTTGGAGTGCACCACCTGCAGGATTATAGAGGAACTGCAACATTTTAGCACATCAAATGCAAACATATACAAGTTAAAGATGCATTTAAAAAAAAAAAAAGGAGTTTGGAGTCGGTGCGGCACGGTGGTGTAGAGGTTAGCACTGTCGCTTTGCACCTCCAGGGTCCAGGGTTCGATTCCCGTCTGTGCGTGGAGTGTGCTTGTGTTAAAGACATGCTAATTAGGCTAGCTGGTGTTCCCAAATTGCCTGTAGTGTGTGTGTGTGTGTGTTTGTGTGTGTGTGCCCTGTGATGGAATGCCACGCTGTCCTGAACGCAGGATAAAGCGGTATAGATGATGAGTGAGTGGTTTTGGAGTCAGTGCGGCGATACATGAATTTACGTAACTGAATCGATTTATTTTCCCACCTCTACCACCTATCTACCTGTCTGTCTGTCTGTCTAACCTATCCAACTGTCCTGTCCATCGTTCCATCGTATCGTTATGCAAATTCCCATCCTCAGGTAGCACTCATCGCGTCTCCATGATTTTCCGCTGCAGCGCTATTTGCAGCTCGGCCGCTCGCTCTCTGTAATGGACTTGGGCTCTATCGCCTCACGTTCAGAAACGATCCTAATGAGGCCAAACCAAAGAAATATCCCATTAGAAGGCTCGCCAATGCAGAACGGCGCAGCATTAAAAACCTGATGCTGGCTGGAGCGACGTATCAAGAGCCCTTTTAAATGTGGCGCCCGTAGGGAAATCTGCTAAACTCCTGCTCACAGAGCCAATGATCAAACTCGGGCAGCGGAACGTGCATGCAGAGCTATGTAAAGGAGAGAGAGAGGGAGAGAGAGGGAGGAAGGGATGGAGGGAGGGAGGGAGGGGGCACAATAGCTGGGGGCTGTTTGAAGTATAAATAAGTGTAATAGCGGGGTGAAGGTACGAGTCGGATTCGGCGAGACGAAAAGAATAAAAGGAGGAGAGCTATAATGAGAGGGAGAGAGAAGACGAGAATAGTACGTAGTAATGCTTTGTAGAGCCATTAATGGGCTATACCCTCATATAAAACATAAAAGAAGTACCTCAGGTAGCGACTTTATGCTCCGAAGTAACAGAGATCCCTGACATAAGAAACCCATCAAGCTCCTCTTTCTGCAACTTTCAGATTTTATTTCTGTTTTAGTTACATTATCAGGATATTCACAAATCATAGTGGGTTTTTTTTCTTTCCTTCACAAGAGATCATCCACTGGATGAAACCTTCAGAGTAGAGTATAGAGTATAGTACCTCCACCTTAAAAATCCTGACAAAGGTCAACCTTTAATTCGTACCTGGTAGGCGGTGAGTAGCTTGCTCCTCCACTGGGCCTGTGGCAGGTCGTGGATGGAAAGGCGCAGGTTATGGTAGCTGTCTTTAAACAGCAGGACATGCGGCTCGTCTATGAGGCGACCTCCAAGCTGCGCCTCCATCTGCATCACCTCCTACGGAGACGCCACAACAGCGGTTATAGTAAGCACTGCAGGGTGTACAGGGATACAAGAGGATAGTAAGTGTCCTGTCCATGAGGTAATAAACATTCAATTTCGAAAACCTTTTGTTACCGTCAGAGATGTCAAACATACCAGACCAGAAACCACCAGTCAAGGCTCGAACCCACCAAACGACTTTGACCGAATCGACCAATGCGATCTAGCCGCTAATTAAAAAAAAACATTATTTTTTGTTCTTGCCTCAAAAGAAAAATGCATCCACAAGCTTCGCCTATGAGCCCAGAGGTTCGACTCTGGTGTGGCCCCCAAGTTGGAGTGAGTGAGTATGACTGATGGTGGAGGAGGGAGTGCTGGGGTGAATGTGTGCGGTTAAAGATAATGTTGTCATAGGTTTTACAGCATTCCCTACATACAGTATACAATATCTAAAGATCTCTTTTCAGGCTGCATAACCCCTTTCTCGCCCTTATCCTGGGATCAGCTGACCAGAACCACACCCTAACCCCCCCAGATTATGCCCTCTCTGTCCCTTCCTTAACTCATTGATGTTTACTTAACATTTCAGATGTATTTCCTAGAGCCTGGCTAGGGTTTGAATCCAAGAGATGAAGCTCATCAAGTTTGAGCCACTCACTATTTGTTTGAACGAATTTTATATGCTTACATACTGAACTAAAGTCAAGCCAGGAGCATTGAACCAGGGATGCCACGCATGACAGATCATGACACTAACCACGACACCACTGATGGAGGACTCGGACACTTGCTTGAATGGCTCAAGAGTGCAAGTCAAAATATATCTATCAAAAGCAGAAACTTCTCAATTTTTTATACTTACATCATGAATTAAGTCAAGTAAAAGGGCAGATTTGAATCGGTGATGTCATACATGAGAAACCATGAAACTACCCGCTAGACCACGGAAAATACAGCGCTGCAGTTGCTTATTGGATTTTTACCTCAACAAATGGCTCAAGGGTGCAAGTCAAAATATAACTAGCACAAGCATGGGCTTCTCAATTTTGTATACTTACATATTGAAGTAAAGTCGAGCCAAAGGGCAGATTCGAACCAGAAGTGTTAAAGAGAAGAACCCACAACACCGCCAAGCGAAACTGCACAGTAAATGCTGAATGCTTGTTCCGTATGATGACATCATTCTTCAATGGGTATATTTCTGTTATCATTGCTTTTACAATTAGCGATGTGCGGTTATACATTATACGTACAGTACAGGCCAAAAGTTTGGACACACCTTCTCATTCAAATAGTTTGAATTTGTATTATGGCGAGAAAAAAGCAGCTAAGTAAAGAAAAAACGAGCGGCCATCATTACTTTAAGAAATGAAGGTCAGTCAGTCGGAAAAATTGGGAAAACTTTGAAAGTGTCCCCAAGTGCAGTCACAAAAACCATCAAGCGCTACAAAGAAACTGGCTGCCATGCGGACCGCCCCAGGAAAGGAAGACCGAGAGTCGCCTCTGCTGCGGAGGATAAGTTCATCCGAGTCACCGGCCTCAGAAATCGCAGGTTAACAGCAGCTCAGATCTGAGAGCAGGTCAATGCCACACAGAGTTCTAGCAGCAGACACATCTCTAGAACAACTGTTAAGAGGAGACTGTGTGAATCAGGCCTTCATGGTAGAATATCTGCTAGGAAACCACTGCTAAGGACAGGCAACAAGCAGAAGAGATGCGTTTGGGCTAAAGAACACGATCAAGAAAACTCGCTGAATGAGAAGGTGTGTCCAAACTTTTGGTCTGTACTGTACATCTAAAAAAAAAAAGAGAATAGCATGAAACCGTAGTTTTTTTTTTTCATAATTGAATTCAAAAAGTGAAACTCATTCCAGATTCTCACACAGTACACATAAAGTGACAGATTTCAAGCCTTATTTGTGCTAATTTAGATGATTACAGCTCATGAAAAGCAAAATCCAGTATCCCAAAACGTTAGAACATTTTCTAAGATCAATCACAGAATGATTTACAATACAAAAATGTCCAACTTCTGAAAAGTATTTTCATTTATGCACTCAATACTTGGCTGTGGTTCCTTTAGCATGAATTACTGCATCGATGCGGCACGGCAAGGAAGCGATCGGCCTGGTGCAAGTGTTGAAGCATCATAAGAAACTAGGTTGCTTTGATAGCCGCCTTCAGCTTGTCTGTATTGTTGGGTCATTTGGATGTTTCTCATCATCCTCTTGGCAACAACCCATAGACTCTCTAGGGGGTTCAGGTCAGTTAAACCTTGGGTAGTTGGCTGGCCACCCAAACTCTGGTCAGCAAACCAGTCAGTGGTAGTTTTGAAAAGGAACTCGAGAAGTGCTCTAAAATCTCCTGGCAGATGTTGACTTTGGATTACAACAAAGTGGAACACCACCAGCAGATGACATGGCACCCCAAATCATTACCAACCTCTGGGAACGCCATACTGGACGTCAAGCAACTTGGATTCTGTGCCTCTCCATTCTTCCTCCAGATTCTGGGCTCAACTAAAAAGAGGACTTTGGACCATTGAGCAACAATCCAATGCTTTTTTCTCCTCATGCTTCGGATGTTGTCTGGTTCAGGAGTGGCTTGATACTATGGATGCAACAGTCCATTTGCTGACGTCCATTGAAGACGTCTGTGCTTGGTGGCTCTAGTTGTACTGACTCCAGCCTCACTCCACTCATTGTGAAGTTCTCCCAAGTTCTTGAATTGGCTTTGCTTGCCAATCATCTTAAGTCCATGGTCATCTCCTACGTTGCTAGTTTTTTTTTTCCCATTCCAGTCACCTTTTCATGAATATGCGCTTCAATATATGCACATTTCTGACCTTCAACAGACTTTCATCCTTTCAGATTTGACCTTCAGTGGCTTACGCTCCTTGAGGAGTGTGTCGGGAATCGTTTTCCCGGACAACTGTCAAGTCAGCAACTTTTCCATGATTGCATAGTCATTGCACAGGATTTAGACGCAAACTAAACTGGAATTGAAATATTCTAATATTTTGAGATAGCAGATTTACTTAATATGTAACAAATAACATTTTTTACAAATCTTTCGTGTCTATATCATGTCTAAGATCTACACTGGTAAAAAAAAGAAGAAAAAGCTGTATAATGCAATTCCAACAAAAAACATTGAATGTTTTATGCTTCTGCACAGGCGTTAAGTGGTCAATCAATCAATCATCTTTAGTACCTGCCTGGACGGGGTCATGGTGTTTTAAATAATAACGATACTACTGTGTTTTTATTTGTAACCACTGCATGAGTGAGGGACAAAAACGCAGTCCCTTTAGCATCCCTGACCTTTTGTTACACCCTTACATCACATTAGTATCCAGTGGAGTTCTTAAGCGCACAAGCGTGCACACATACACACGTGCGCGGTTCTCCTAAAAGTGAGTGTTTCTGTCCAACAGAGCAAAAGCCTCACACCCAAAGGGAATTAAAGTCCACTTGAACGTCACTCGATCTTCGACTCGTGCTGGTTGCGCGCTCGCTCGCTCTCGACGGATGCTGGAGGAACGAATATGAAGCTAATGTGCTGGAAGAACCACGCTCGGGAAGGGCAGATGGATGTGCCCGTATGGTGCGGCGGCTTTACTGTGTGAAAGCTGATGCACACGGATTGAATTCGGAGAGCGAGTCTAATTAAGATGGAGAATCTCGCCGATTCTTATCTGCGCCACTGTTTCTTTCGCTGCGCACTTCAGGGTAGACCGGCTTCAATTAAAATGCTAAGGGAGCCAGTAATTATCGATTTGGAACACGGATGCTAGCACTCGTCTCCCTTTCAGGCCGCGTAGTAACGCCGAGATCGGATCACCTCGTCTCTCCCTGCGCCCTAATGAGGACATAACGAGCCACAAGTTTAAGCGGATCCGTTCCCGGAGACACTTTTGAACCGGTCAGTTAGCCTTAAAGTGGTGAAGTTGCTGCCTTTCAAGCCGCGCTCACATCCTCACAGCCATTACGCCTCATGTCGCGGAGGGGGCCAAAGGTCGGAGGTTATCTCTCCAGTCGTCCAAGTTCGCGTGAGTCAATAGCGGAGGCCAATCGAATCTGGAGAGCCATATAATCTCTCAGTGTGTGGCTTTTACTCACATAAAAGGCTCTGTAGAGCAGCTCCAAAGCTCCTCGTTTAGCGCTGTCCTCTTCTCAGCACAATTATTCTTTTGAAAAAAAAAAAAAAAATCAGCATTGCAAATGGTGGCTCGTGGACTTTGATCCAGATTCTGACCCATCAGCAGATCGAGCTGAGAGCCAGCCAATTATCCCATTATGAAGCCCTGGCACGCTGAATACCAATGCGGACGTCCTGCCAGCGTCCCGAGAGCTTCAGATTAACAAGCGAGCATAAATCTGTCAGTCTCAGCGTGCCGTTTTTACAGCGTCACGCCCCAAACATAAAAAATATGCACTCGCAGTTTGTGTGTTTGCTTTCCACATGAGGTTTCGACAGAGAGAGTAATGGCCTCCTGTACGCCTCATTGTCTTCTTAATAAATTGCTTTGTGCGACGGCACATTTACTGCCGAGGAAGGAAAAAAAAAAAAAAAAAAAACGCAAGAACTCCCTAAAACTTTATTAAGTTGAGCGAGGGGAAGCGCGCTCTGCACCTTTGTTCACAGATCAGAAAAGATTTCTTATTTATATACGCGGCAGGTGCAGAGGAGGATGCCTTCGACGAGGAGGGAAAGAAAACGCAGCGTCTGAGGGAGAACGTCACGTGGCGGTAGTTAAAGCTGAGACGCGGGAGAAAAAGAAGCCACCATGCTTTTTTTTAAGCGCCGAGATCTGTAAAAAAAAAAACAAAAAAAAAAAACCACTGAGATATAAACAGGAGAAAGTGGAGAGCTGCGATGAAAACCTCAGAGAGATAGAGAGAGAGAGAAGCAAGAGCGAGTGAGTGGGAAAGGATGGAAAAGCAGCTTAGCGTTTTCGCCTTGAGGTCAGGAGTGTGTTAAGCTTCAGAGAGACAGATAACTGAATTACTGGAGGCCCGGATGCAGCTCTCCAGCTCCTCAGCCTCGTCTGTCCGGTTGCCTCGGCTCGCTCGCTGCCGCGTCTGATAGACTCGGTCCATCTGGGAATAGACAAGACTCTCGTATAGTTAATCTCCCCAGTCTGCTTGTGACAGAAGGAGGTTAGCTGCCGCGCTAACTCTTAGACGGAAAACCGCCTTCAGCCGGAGGAGTACGGAAAGGTCTCAGGCCGATTCTAGGAGACGACAGCGTCTGACGGCTTCCAGTAATCGGAACAAACATGTTAATGAGGAAACGTTTCAGAGGTTTCAGACCTCTCGTGAAAAAGGGAGAGAGCGCGTTAACGCAGACCAGCGACGTCACACGTGTGTTCACACTGAAAAGCAACAGACGGTTTGAAAGTGACGCGCAGTGTTTGAATTCAGCTTTTCTTAAATCTATGCAGACGCTGTAGCAACGAAGCAACACGTCCGAATCCTCGTCCCGGACGCTTCCTACTGCACGGCACAGCGCGGTCCGGTCCGACTTTTCTTCAGTTCCCCACCGACAGCTTTTAATTCCTACCTGTAATTAACTCCAATTCACATTTTGACGCACAAAATAGAGAAAGAAATCGTCTTCTACTTAATAACGTTCTGAAGTTTCCTTTTATCTCGTTCAAGCAATCTGGCTTCGTGCCACAAAAACGCTTTGCACAAAAACAAACCCTGACAGAAGAAAAAAAAAAAATCAATGTTCCAACATAAAAGAACTACATTTCAGAAACTACTCATGCAATAAAATCTTCTGACGATTAATTATCTCTGGCCAGTTTCTCACCCGGAGAGCCGAAGTTCGATTCCCGGGTGACGCCGTGTCCTTCCGCGGCCTAGAGACAGCTGATTGGCCGCGCTCTCTCTCGGTGGGGAGGGGATCAATTGTGCCTCTAGCCAATCGTGAGCGTCTGTGAGCTCACGCTCAAGCGGAAGAAACGGACAGCGGCTTTCTGATTCCGGCGTGGAAAAGTGCACTTTTTTGATGTAACGAGTAATCTAACGCGTCATTTAAGAACTAATGCTGTAATGTAACTGATTACAAAATCACTGTCATTAAAAAGTAATGTAATTAGTTACTTTAAAAAGTGACGTCCCCCAACACTGTCCAGTACATTCATGGAACAAGCTCAATCTGGACTCATCAGGCTCCAGAGTCTCCAGTCTTTATGTTCTCTAGCAAACTGAAGGATTTTTTTTTCTGATGAATCTCCTTGCTTGTTTACTTCGCTTCCCAGAGGATAATCGATAATCTGACCCGTCTGGAACGAGGAAACGTCATGCTGTTTATCGTCACATGACTAAAAATTAGGCTTGAAATTATGTTTCCATTGGTGCCAAACACGGTGGTGTAGTGGTTAGCACTGTCGCCTTGCACCTCCAGGGTCCGGGTTCGATTCCCGGCCAGGGGTTTCCTCTGGGTTCTCCGGTTTCCTCCCACAGTCCAAAGACATGCAGATTAGGCTAATTGGCATTTCCAAATTGCCCATAGTGTGTGTGTGTGTGTGTGTGTGTGTGTGTACAGGATTGCTTGGGTACCATTTTTTACATATAAAATCTCATTAAACAAAGCATAACTGATTAAGTGTTAAAGTACTGTAATCGTTGTTCCTGTTTTTGCTTTAACTTCCACCAACATTAAACACATCGATTAATAATTCATCTCCAGAACTTTATGGGGCCGTGTGGTTCTGATTTATTTTCTTAGTGCACATTTTTAATCAAGAAACTGTTTTATCCTTGAGCGAGTCTTAACCCGGTGCTGCTCAGGCTCCGTCCTGGGATTCAAAAACTAGAAATAAAGAGAAGAAACATCTGGCGAATCAATAAATATAAAATAAATAAGTGTAAACGTCGGGGAGATTTAAGGCGAGCGGACGGTGGTTTGCTAACATCAGAGAATCTGAGCGTCTAAAAGTCTCCGTGCTCAGCAGTAATGATTTATGATCAGCGTTAGTGCACGAGACTTTACAGTTTAATAAATAAATAACGTGAAAGTAATAACACATGGAAATGTAGACGTGAAAGAAAAAAAAAAAAAAGAGATGTCATGTGACGTGAACCGCACACGCGGCAGCCATGAATTAATAATAACAGCTCCCGCGATTCCTGTGCGATATTAAATAACGACAGGCGCTTTGCGGCCTCATGTGTGGATAGATATAGAGCTCAGTCGTTGTTGTTTTGTTGTTGTCTTTTTTTTTTTCTTCTCTCCCCCAAACATGATTGAAAGGGATCGAAGACGCGGCGACGGAATTAAAACGACTCGGGAGATGAACGACGGCTTTCGCGTCGACTCGACAAACAATTCGGCGCGCGAGACGAGGGGGATTCTTTTTGAACGATGACGTGCAGATGTTCATTATAAAGACGTATCTGCATATAGTTAAGCGTTCCCTCGAGCCGAGCTCGTCTTATTGTCTTTCTCTCTTCATCTATAAAAGCTTCTCTCCGTCTTTGTCACTCTCTCTCTCTCTCTCTCTCTCTGTCTCTGATGGATCGAGTCCATCAGTGTGTCTTCCACAGCCTCGCTCATCTCTGATTAATAACTTCGAGTGTGAGCATAAAGGCAGCTGTGCTACACACTCACACACACACACACACACACACACACACACACACACACACACACACACACACACACATCACGCAGGAGATGCACTTTGCTCTTGATAAATCATGGCGAAAAAGTAAGCGCAACACTGCAACGGGTCGTTTCTCTCGCTCCCTGTCAGTCTCCTCTACAGGAACCCGAGCGGCGCGGGAAACTCCACGTCATGGCTCTCACGCTGAGCTTTTGCAACCAACCAACCAACCAACCAACACACACACACTCGTACTGCTGCTATGCCGACTCAGCACCGAAACACCAGAGAAGAAAAAGTCTCATCTGTAGTCTAGACACGCCGTTAGCTGTATTTCAGGGACGTCCCGTCAGCACGTCAGCGCGGCTAGTTTAACAAACCAGCTCCAAATAAGACGTCAAACATAAATAGTAAAACCATCAAACACCTCAAAACAAGAAACAAGCATCATTTCATCCAATTATGTTCTCAACCATCATTCATTACTAATATATATATATATATATATATATAGAGCAAAGGTCAGAGAGAGAGAGAGAGAGACACACACACACACACACACACACACACACACACACACACACGTGTTCCTGGAGGTGCCCGTAAGTTCGCAATTTATCCACAAGTTTTCTTTTCTTTTTTTTTTTTTTTTTACAGTTTTGGCGTAGTTATTAAACTCACTTTATTTTGGTAATAACCTTTATATTACCACGCTTAAGAACATTTTATCTGCATCTGTTGCAGAAAAGCTAGTCCATGCATTCATGACCTCCAGACTGGACTGTTGTAATTGTAATGCATTACTAATTTGTAGTCATGGGTCGTTCATGAACGATTCGTTGTTTTTGAACGAATCTTTAACGTGACTCAGAAGAGCGAGTCGTCTCAAAGAGCGATTCGTTCATTTTCCACTGGGCGCGCATGCGCAAATCATTGCGAAACCTCCGTAGGTTGTGTACAGGAAACAGAATTGAACGGTTCAATTCTCAACGAATCTTCCAAGTCCCGTTCTTTTGTCACGTGACTCCCCTAGGCGCTATGCAGTGCAATAGATTCAAAAGACTCGGACTAGAAGATATGATGGTGAGCTGCTCATTCTGTTTATATTATGTCCTTACCTGCATTGTAATATTTTCATTACTGAGAAATACATAGCCAACATTTGTGTATGTAGACGTGTTGGGGGTTTGTTTATTGAAAATGTAACATTTCATTTTATTTCTGGTCAAAGGAACGAAATGACTCAAAAGAAGATTAGTTCATTTTGATGAATGAGATTCAAAGAACCGAGTCACTAAAATGATTCAAACTTCCCATCACTACAATGTGGTTGTTCTGCATCCTGAATAAATAAGCGACAGTTAGTCCAAAATGCAGCCGCCAGAGTTCTCACCAGATCAAGGCATCTAGAGAAGGACCAGCTCCAGCTGGATTCTGCTTCATGATGGTTTGGAGGTACACACGCTGCTCCCGAGCTCCTCCTGATCCAGACCTCCTCTGCACTTAGACTGATATTCTGCAAAAGGTACAGGGATTGAGCTGGCCTGTTCAGAGGACAAAAGGTGAGCGCTACCATCAGTCCTGTGTCATGCCAACGATGAAGCATCCTGAGACTGAGAGTTCAGGTGTGTTGTTGCTTCTCAGCCAATGGAGTGGGTTCACTCACAATTTTGCCTAAGAACACAGCCATGAATAAAGAACGGGACAAAAAAAATCCTCAGAGAGCAAATTCTCCCAACCATCCAAGAACAGTTTGGCGATGAACAATGCCTTTTCCAGCATGATGGAGCACCTTGCTATAAGGTAAAAGTGATAACTAAGTGGCTCCGGAAAGAACACATCAAAATTTTGAGTCCATGGCCAAAAAGCTCCCCAGAAAACTCCTCAATCCCATTCAGAACTTGTGGTCAATCCTCAAGCGGCGGGGGGGACAGAGGCTCTGTTCATGCGCTGTTTATGTAAGAATGGGCTGCGCCATCAGTCAGGATGTGGTCTAGAAGTTGATTGACAGCATGCCAAGACGAATTGCAGAGGCATTGAAAAAGAAGGTCAACTCTGCAAATACTGACTATTTGCATAAACTTAATGTAATTGTCAATAAAAGCCTTTAACACTTATGAAATGTTTGTAATTATACTTCAGCGTATACCAGACAAAAAACACTGAAGCAGCAGACTTTGTGAAAATTCATATTTGTGTCATTCTCAAAACTTTTGTTGGTTATTTATCAGGACATTGGGTCCTCAAAGCGTCTCCTGGTTTAAAACAATGTTCAGTTCTGTTTGCTAAATGCTTTACATTGTAGGAATTTAGACTACGGTTTGATATAGTCTGGTGTAATAACTTTGAGAGACCACACGGGGGCGGAAGGGTGTGGTTACGGTTTAATCCATGGCATAAACGAGCCATTATTTACATTTAAAAATTACTGATAGAAATGAATCGTAAATCCTACATCATCATATACTGTAAATATTCAAAAGATTCATGTCTATGTGAAAAAGATTAAACAGAAGTAAAACCCTTCGAGGTGACTCGGCTCCGCCCCCTGGGCATATTATAGGTATGGGTACCCCGACCCCGGCACTGAGCTGTCACAACACGATCCACTCAGAGCGTACATCTAAGCGGTCGAGGGTTAAAGGTCTCGCGCACACCGGCACGACGGTGTCTCCGAGGCAGCTGTGGGATCTGAACTCATAACCTTCCACTCCACAGGCAGCGCCGGAGAAGAGCGAGCCACGTGTTAAATATCGATCTAATTGGTCCCGTAGGGCCACTCGCTTATCGAGAGCCTGTGAACTGAAATGTCGCCGACTCCCCCGGTGTCACGGCGACGCTTAACGATCAAACACAATTATGCTGTTTCTAATCGGGTTTAATTGGGAGATGAAAAGCCGCCCTTCCTGGCCTGCTGTCAGGCTGAGTGACGTGAGGAAGGGAGCGAGATCTCTTCCAGATGTGTCTGGAGAATCCGGGCATGACTGCATGTTTGATGAGGTGATGAAACCTGTATGGGAAGGATTCAGTGCCAAAAAGGATGATATCTAGAAGGGAAGCAAACGTTTAATAAATCCAGTCATACAGTCTTTTACTTCTGTGTGTTTTTGTGCAGACACTTAATGAAAAATAATCTGATTGTAGCAGGTCTTAGTATTGGGCAAATACACCCTCAGACAAAAACACGCAGGCAATGCTAAGTACCGCCTTACTACTTGCACAGGATTTAAGAGGGGAAGTTGCAGCCAGATGATGATAATCACCAGCTCTTAATTACCTCATCATCAGCAGGTGTGCAGACCTCTATAAAAGCAGAGGTTTTAGCAGTGTGCTGATCTGGATCGAGCAGGTGTGTGTTAAGCAGAGGTCTTGGAGAAGCGGGATTATAAAAGCATTTCCAAACAATTTGGAAGTTCAAGTAGACTCGCAAGTTGCCAATCTTGTCAGGAGTGGACGCCAGGACATTCACCCCAACGCAAGACCGTGCAATGCTCAAAAAAAAAAGAAAAAGAAAAAGCCAAGAGACCATACAGGCCTGTTACAGGCATGTTAAATGTTGAAGTCCATGATAGGCCAATTAGAAGAAGACCAAACAAGTACGTTGGCTTGGAAAGGTGCCGGAGAATCTTCAGGAACAAAGTCGGGTTGCTTGGCCTTAATATCCAGCGCCTTGTGGGCATTAAGCCAAACAGCCTTTCAGCAGAAACACCTCACACGCATCGTCAAGCACGGCAGTGGAGGGCTGATGATTTAGGCTTGTTTTGCAGCCACAGGACCTGAGCAGTCAATAAGCCGACCACGGCCTCCAAAATACCAGAGCATTTTAGAGGCAAATTTGAGTCCGACTGTCCGACAGCTAAAGCCTGGTCGAAATTGGGTCTTGCAACAGAACAATGATCCGAGGCACACCGGGTAATCTATATCAGAGTGGCTGAAAAATGAAAGAATCAAGGTTCTGATACGGCCTAGTCCAACTCCGAAGACCTCAAGCCACGTGAAACGCTGTGGCAGAATCGTAACAGAGCTGTGCATAAGCCAAAGCCCCGAAAACCTCAATGAACTGGAGCAATGAAAAATAGACCGAAAAGTCATATAGGAAATGATTACTTCAAGTTATTGCTGCTAAAGGTGAATCTACAAGTTATTGAAGGTACTTGGTATTGGGCACATTTTTTTCTTCATTTTTTTTTTTCTGGCTTCATTTTTTGTTTCATAAATAATGGCACGCTTCAAAAAGTTATATTTTGTTGTTGGTCTAAGGTTGTATTTGTCGAATACCGAAACTCTGGACAATCTCACTCACTCACTCATTCATTTTCTATACCACTCAATCCTGTATTCAGGGTCAAGGGGTCCTGGAGCCTAACCCAGGAGACTTGGCGCAGTGGACAAGGTGCCAATCCATCGCAGGGCACACACACACACACTCATGTAGTATGGGCAATTTGGGAAGGCCAGTCAGCCTAATCTGCAGGTCTTTGAACTGTGGGAGGAAACCAGAGTACCCGGGGGAAACCCACCAAGCACGGGGAGAAGATGCAAACTCCATGCACACAGAGATGGGAATCAAACCCGCAACCCTGGAGGTGCAAGTCACTGACAGTGCTAACCACTACACCAGCGTGCCGCCTCTGTACAATCTGAAGATTGATTTTTATTTATTATAATAAATATATTAGAATTCAAAAAGGGTGCAATAACTTTTTCACATCCCAGATGTGTTTCAGATGCAATTAATAGATCTTTCTATTTTGTCAATAAAATTGGGAGGAAATATATCTAAAGACAGATGTAGTGAGTGTTCAGCTTAAAAATTATTTCTTACATCATTTGGTATTATGGTAAGAAGTGTGTGTGTGTGTGTGTGAGAGAGCGAGAGTGCTGATGCGTGCCATACCCTGTGGCAATCATTACAGTCCATAACACAACACAATTAACACGTCGCCAGAGATAAATATGCGTCTCAGACATTGCACATTAGATCAGCTGCTACCTGTTTCTACATCGCGCTCTCCTGACTAGCGCTGATTAGCATAATAATCCGAAGACAATCACAATAAATGAGGACCTGTGACTGTACAGGAAGCCAATCAGTCACTCTGGAGGGGGCACATCTTTAGAGCAAAGAGCTCCCTGCACCTGTGAGGTGTGTCCTTGTTTCCCGCGCAATAGCTGCTGTAGATCAGATCTGAGGCGTAACTCTACTACATCACTATATCATGTTTCCAAATCAGCCCCAAAGACTACATATCCCATGAGGCCACTGTGGCATCTCCGTCTGAGTGTGTACTCGTTCTCAAACACACACACATACACCTCCAATTGATGCAAACGGCCAAGGTAACGGCCGAGCCGGGGCAATCTATTATTACTCGCCTTTATTCATGCTACGCCTGTTTATTCAACGCTACACTTTTCCCTGTGTTTAATGACGCTATATATAAAATATACACCAGACAAAAAACCCTTGCATCACACATCAACAGCTTGCATCTCGCCGAAGCAGCCATAACGAGCTCCTAATGAGTTCATAACGAGTGTGGGTGCTGAGGCCGCAGTTTGGCAGGAGATCAGTGGCTGCTGGAGTTTCTCATGAGACCCCAGAGGACCTCGTGTTGGCCTGACCGAGGCTCCGGGTCCAAACTCCACTGGCCATAATCCTCTGAGCTCTGTGTGCCTGCTCTGGCTCTCTCTGGCTCCCTCGCTTTCCATCCATCTCTGTTTGACTTTTCGCATTTCCATCACACAACTTCTCTAAATCTCCTCATGTCATTCCACACACTCGCTTTTTCTTCTTCTTCTTTTTTTTTCTTCTTCAATCCCTGGCAGGCTGCGTGAGGTTGGAGTGGTGATTACTACGCTCTTCTCTCTCGTGGCGGACTCGGGACGGCAGCCACACAACTTCTTTTTCATTTACTAATTAACCATGCAAATGAAATCTTAAAGGCTACTCAAACGTGCTTCTCAAGGGAGCTGGCGTTGGCATCGGCTCCTGGTTATTCTTGAGCCATTCGTGAGAAAGAAAAAAAAAAAAAAAAAACACGGCCAAGGGAAAGCCGCCAAAGAAATACAGACATAAGCAGCCGAATGGCAAGAACAAACAGAAGGGGAGCTTAACCTATTATCATTCATCACACAACAATCACCAGCCCCTAGACTGTCAAATCAACCAACGCTCAGTTTCCATCTCAACTTGAAATGATGGGCAAATCCTGATTAGAATACTGATAGTACTGATTGCACCATTACGTCAGCTCTCAAACAATAAATCAATCATGTACCAGCTTACGCTGTTATAACTGCTCTCCAGCCCAAAATACTAGCATATCGACCAGTCACCATTTACCTCACAAACAATCTAAACAATATGAACCATTAACAAGTAAAAGGCAAGCGATTCATTCCAACTCGTTACCCCAGGGCATCAATTTCCACTGATTACATCAATGTGTAACCATCACTGTGGCAACCAATCAGCATTTACTACACCACCTTATCAGCTCCCGAACATTCCGACCCAATCATTAATCAGTGTAATTACATCAATCGACACAGCAGCTAATCACTCCTCAATACACCAACCAACCATCAATCATCCCCCAACAAAGCGACCAATCACCACAAATCACACACACACAGGCTAAAAATGCTAAAAGTTCCAGCCACCTCACCAGCTCCTGTTACTCCTTTAACATATCAGCCACCGTAAGGCAATACTGATCAATCACTAATCAACAAATAAAATGTTCTCAACCAAACACTCCAACCCATTACCACTTAGCGAATGATGAACTGCAGATTGCCCTCTAAATTATACCAATGTGTTAATAAATAATATAGTTAAGAGTACAATCCAGTTTCTACTTACAATATCAACATATCCATTTATTACCACTCAGTGTATAGCAATATAGCCACTACTGAACAAAAATATGAACCAAGAAGCAAGTTCAATTACTCCGATCCCCACTCTCTATAATGACACAGCGTCCAATTACAAAACCCGCAGCATCCAATTCATATCATTCATTACACCAACCCATTACTATGCTCTACATCAATACATTAACCAAATACCAGCCATTACACCACATAGTGATTGACTAGCACTTTCTTCAACAACATACATCCAATTACCACTCTGAAAATTGATTAAATCACCAATTACTACTCATTAAAACCAACATACACCCAATTACCACTCGTTATGCCTAAATACACCCAGTTATCACTCATTACACCAAAATACACCCAATTACAACCCCTTACACCAACATACACCCAATTAAAGTTGCAAGCAACGATGACGGGCCCAAGCAACGGGCGCGGTCCCCACCCCGGGCGCACCGCACAACCTGCGTGTTATTCGAGTGTGTCAAAACCTCAAAAAAGTCATTGGCACCCGGTTGCACAGCAGAACTTGCACACAGAACGTCACACATCATACTGGGCTAATATCAGTTTGGGCCCTAAATATTTGTGTGTGTGTGTGTGTGTGTGTGTGTGTGTGTGTGACTAGTTAATGTGTCAGTCTGTCTCTGATGAGTAAATGTGTTTTTGCGTGTTTGTGTGTGTGTGGTGTGTGAGTCTGTGTGTTAACATTAGTGATGTGTTTGTTAGTATGTCTAAGACATGTGACTTGTTAGTGGATGTGTGTGTTTCTGCGTGAGGGTGTGTGAGACAGAGATGTGAGTGTGTGGGTGTTATAATTTGTGATGTTATAATGTGTGTGTGTATGTAGGTGCTCATTTGTGTGATGTATGAGTGTATTTGTTTGTGTTTGTGCATGCATGTGTGTGCGTGTGTGTGAGATGTGTTTGTGTCTTTGTGTGTGTTTATTTAGTGTGTTAATATTAGTGATGTGTGCTTGTGTTTGTGTGTGTGTCCGTGTGTGTGTGTCCGTGTGTGTGTGTGATGTGATCTGATGTGTGTGTGAGAGTGAGGGAGAGAGGTGTGTGACATGTAGATGTGTCAGTCTGTGTGTGACGAGTAAATGTGCTTGTGTTTGTGCGTGTTTGTGTATATGGAGTGTGTGTGTGTGTGTTTGTGTGTATGGTGTGTGAGTCTGTGTGTGAACATTAGTGATGTGTGTGTTATTAATCATTTGTCGGTGTAAGTTTAAGACATTAGCACGGCTGAGACATTTGAGATATCAAAACTGATTTGCAATGAAAAACTCACCCACACACTATAGGTGCGCAGGAGCCTCTTGTTTTCCTAAGGATCTTTTTCCTTTTTCATGATATATTGATTTTTATTTAGTCAGGTAACATTAGTGACGTGTGCTTGTGATGTGTGTGTGTGTGTGTGTGTGTGTGTGTGTGCATGTGGGATAGTTAGTGTGTTCATATTGCGTATTTGTTGGGATGTGTACATGACCGATGTGTAGAGTGTGTGTGTTTGTATGGGGTGTGTGTGTGTGTGTGTGTGTGTGTGTGTGTGTGTGTTTAGAATGTGTGGTCTGGTGTGTATATCGCCGCGCTTGTCCACCAGACTGAATGTTGCACAGTGGGCAATTTAAATGTTTGTATTGTTTATTTTTTATGATTTCTGCATATATTTAAATTGTAAACATGAAGCCATAGTAAAGGAGAAGGGGAAAGACCTGACTGCAGAATACCTGCCTACTACTGCCATCTACTGGACATATTTTATTACTGCAGGAGTCAGTACAGAAAGTTCAGGACAAGGATGATAAATATACTGTAAAAAAATGTTGGGAGCTGTATGAGCGTCACAAAAACATGAAACTCAAGGAATCTACTCAGAAGCAGTTGTTCTTTCTACATAAAATGTTTGGGCACATTAGGACTTTCCACTTGGTGGATATAAGTATCTTATATTTGCTCCAAATGATATGTTGCCATATCAACACTATTCAACGTATCAAAAAGTCCTTTACAGTGTGACATCAGCCGTGTCTTCCAATTATTGTGCCTGATTTTGAAGCCAATTAGCTGAAAATTAGCCACAAAAGAATTTAATTTCTAAAAGTAGACACTTTCTGCTGCCAGTTGGTGGCGCTATGACTGAGACTCACGGGACCCATGTCACTGTGAGCAGGACTCTTCTCTTAACCTACTGCTGAGGTTTGATGAACGTCACTCAATTAAGACAGAAGTTATTAGCCACTTCCTGTTTCCTGTTATTCGCCGTGGCCCTTAAAGCTACGGGCCGTGTTTCAAATGTGTGTGTGTTTATAACACGAAATAACAACAGCAAAAGATAATAGTGACAGTCACAATAACATATTGATTCTAGGCATACTTACTAAGAATACACACACACACACACACACACATGTAAATATATATATATATATATCGCGACCTCGCGGGCATAATAACTTGTTACCGGAACAGATAAAATGTCCATTGTTAATATAGTTAAAGACTTCACACTTACTGTTGCATTCAAGCACAAAACTTGATCCAAAGGGCGATTTGTAAACAATTAAACAGTCCATAAACAACTATTCAGCGGCAGCGTTTGTGTCAGTCCGCTTCACCAAAACTCAAATCTGTGAGGGAGGGGGAGGTCACGTGTGTCTGTGTGCGTCTCCGTGTGTGTGAGATGTGTGGTGTGATACCTCCATCTAGTGGCCATAGTTTAGTACTGCAGGAGTTAGTTTATGCAATTTAAAGCAAATAGTTAATAAACAAAATATTGTTGGGAGGCGTATGAGCATAACAAAATCGTGAAACTCAAGAAATTTACTCAGAACCAGTTGTACCTTCTATGTAAAATGTTTGGAGACATTAGGACTTTCCACTTGTTGGATATGAGTATCCTAGTTTTCCTTAAAATTTTACCTTGCCATAGCAACACTATTTAACATAGCAAAAAGTCCTTTACAGTGTGACATCAGCCGTGTCTTCCAATTATTGTGCCTGATTTTGAAGCCAATTAGCTGAAAATTAGCCACAAAAGAATTTAATTTCTGAAAGTAGACACTTTCTGCTGCCAGTTGGTGGCGCTATGACTGAGACTCACGGGACCCATGTCACTGTGAGCAGGTTTCTTCTCTTAACCTACTGCTGAGGTTTGATGAACGTCACTCAATTTATACAGAAGTTATTAGCCACTTCCTGTTTCCTGTTATTCGCCGTAGGTTTAAGGGCTCGCCACGGCCGACCCGTTTGAGATATCAACCAGCCCTTCACAATATTAGATCCTCAATGTCTTGAGATTATATTAGACCCTGTTTGGTCAAAAACCTATGAATCCTGTAAGAGTAGTATATCACATTCCAATGGGTGCGTTTTTCAATCAACGCCAAATAACTGACTTCCTGTTCAGCGGATTCCAGTATGGGATATGCAAGTTGTTCATCTCAATGAGATCTAAATTTCTACTGGGTCTCATGCATATATGTGAAAGTGGATATGAATTATGCAGCTAAATTTTTTACAAAGTTCCAGGGGGCGCTGTCCAGGCCCTGAGCCACGCCCGGTCTCCAGGCTCTCAGGCCTTACTCATAATCAGTTTCAGTGTATAGCCGTAAAAGTTTGGAACCGTAGGTCTTTCCACTCGTACGATATGAGAAGATTTATTTTTTTGCACTTCATTTTAGGTTTTTTCTCTAGATAAATCGTCGCCATAACAAGACGATTCAAATTATAAAAAAATCCTTCATGGTCTCAAATCATCCATGTCTTTTCATTATTCTGACTGATTTTGAACCAAATCAGGTGAAAGTAAAGGCCAAAATATTAGTGATTTCCAAAAGTGACACACTTCCTGCTGCCAGTTGGTGGCGCTATGACATAGACTCATGATTGTCATTTGATGTGATCATCTTCCTACTCTTAACACACCTGTAAAGTTTCATATGCATAACGTAATGTACACAGAAGTTATTAGCCACTTCCTGTTTCATTTTATTCGCCATAATTTTAAAGCGTCGCCACGGCCGAACCGTTCGAGGTATCAAAAAGATCTCTGCAATTTTGCATCGGCAACTTGTTTAGATCATATTTGCCTGGTTTGGTGGAAATTCTGTAAATTTCCTAGGAGGAGTATTTCAAATTCCATTGGGTGCGTTTTGCAAAGACCTCAAAATAACTCACTTCCTGTTGATTAGCCCTGATGACATGCATTGCAAAACTTGTTCAGCTTGATGAGATCTAAATGTACACGGAGTTTTCTGAGTGTGCGTGCAAGTGTCTCTGAGCTATGAGGCACGATTTTCTAGGGGGCGCTGTGACGGGCGTGTGCGACTCCCCGGGCCGAGCCCCACTGAGGACCTGATGGCCGCGGATTCCAATCTGGATGCAAATTTTGATGAGTTTTTGAGTATGTTAAGGACCCCAAAAGTACCAAAAGTGTGGAAAAAAAAAAATAAAAAAAAAAAAAAAAAAAAAAAATAATAATCCTAACGAAAACAATAGGGCCCTGCGCACTCAGTGCTTGGGCCCTAATAAATAATCCGTAGAAAAACAAGAGGGCCCTGCGCACTCAGTGCTTGGGCCCTAATAATCCTAACGAAAACAATAGGGCCCTGCGCACTCAGTGCTTGGGCCCTAATTACCACCCCTTATACCAACATACAACCAGTTACCACTCATTACACCAACATACACCCAATTACCAACCATTAAAACCATCGTACACCCAATTACCACTCCTTATACTCACATACAACCAGTTTCCACTAATTACGCCTAAATACACCCTGTTATCACTCATTACACCAACATACACTCAATTACCACTCCTTATACCAACATACACCCAATTACCACTACTTATACCAACATACACCCAATTACCACTCCTTAAATCAACATACAAACAGTTACCACTCATTACACCAAAATACAACCAATTACCACTCCTTATACCAACATACACCCAATTAAAACTTCTTATACCAACATACACCCAATTACCACTCCTTAAATCAACATACAAACAGTTACCACTCATTACACCAAAATACAACCAATTACCACTCCTTATACCAACATACACCCAATTAAAACTTCTTATACCAACATACACCCAATTACCACTCCTGAAATCAACATACAAACATTTACCACTCATTACACCAACATACACCCAATTACCAATCATTAAAACCAGGATACACCCAATTACCACTCCTTATACCAACGTACACCTACCACTAATTATGCCTAAATACACCATGTTACCACTCATTACACCAGCTTAAATCCAGTTTCCATTACACTCAAATACAAACCAACTATAATATAATATATTAACAATCACTAATAACCAATCACCTAACACACACACACACACACACACACACACACACACACACATATATATATATATATATATATATGATATGAATCAGTTGGTACCAACCAATCATTCCAATAAAATATCCGGCAATCAGCATTCACTACCCATTATATTGGCTTTACAGCTTGTTACTTCTGACATCATATTATTGACTAATATAAATTCAACATGGATGTATTGTCGAGAAGGAAACCAGTTAAAACATGCTATAGAAAGTAAAAAACCGGTGTGGTGTAAATCAAAGTCAAGGTCACTTACCTGGATGAGGTCGTGTGTGTCGTCAGTGCAGTAGACACGGATGGTGTATTCGAGCGTGGAGCAATAGGCCGGGGCGAACAGCAGCAGCTTGAGGCGTTTTGCTGCGGCCATGCTGAGGGACTCTCCGACCAAAGCAAAGCGTCCGAGCTGCTCGGTGAACACGCGGCATGTCTCGGCCTCCAGCTGGCAGTAAAACGGCTCGGACGCCAACTCCTCTCCGAGCAGCAACACATCCTAACGAGCACATGGGACCGGTTAACGCGGGGCAACAGCAGGGTGTCATGGTGGGCTTGGAGACAAGTTTTCAGTTCAGATTCTCAAGTTTAATTGAAATCATATTTGGATGACTTTGAATTAATTTGTGCTGATTTGTAATTACTTATGTTCATATCAGACTTGTTTGACATGCATTTATGTTTGATATTTATGAAGACAATTGTCTCTGGAACCGAGACGTTTACACAAGGCAAACAGAATGCCTTAGAATTCATTACGTTAAAAATAAATCCTACTCCTCGTCCTCATTATCTTTTTGATATTACAGCCATTAAATGAAAAAAGGCAAGTTGTCCTGCTGTGTCATTGAGAACATTTTGCTCCAGACAGCTCTGATGACGGCATCATGGTCAGAGCAGAAACAGTTGACCTGGGTCATTAGCGTCTCCGTGGCAACTCCGCACCATTTTACACTCGGCCCCCGGTTCGTTAATCAATTAGCCGCTTTGACAATTGGATTCACTTTTCTTTTAACGCCTACGAAAAGGCGATAATTAACACCAGGCCCGAGGACACGAGCTGAGTGAAACGTTCCTTAGAGCCGAAAAAAGTGCAAACTCCAGTATTCCATGAACAATAACAAAAAGCCTTGACATAACCACTGTATACGCTATGCGTGTAAGAGGTGAGACAGAATCTCACCGACGCTGTTGTTCTTTTGTAACCAGAGCTCCATGACGATCTGCTTATGGCTTTACTTAGAAGAAAAGGTAAAAGGGAGCCTCAGTGACGAGTTTTCCTCAATCTAATCGACCTCACACGCCTCAGGACCTCCGGCCTGGAAATGACATCCTGCCGATCGATGAAATGAGCCGTTGTGTTCATCAATAAAATTACTATCGACACGAGACGTTTTCACATCCGTCCACTATGAAGACTTTTTTTTTTGTCCCCGTTCTGAATGTTTCCTTTCCCCCTTACTCCTTTCTCTTCGAAACGTCCCCTTTCGGATGGTTCGTTATCGACGAGGGACCATATTTCAGCCTTGCTTCCTGTCGCTTTAGACGCTCTCTGGAGAAATTAATTGCTCTAAGGCGGTCTGCGTACACTCGGAGGTGGAGGACGAAGCTCCCCGTTTTCCTGAGTCTGGGGTACCTGGACTATATTTGCGCCGAGGGATGATTAAAAGTCCTCGTCTAACCTCAGCGAGAGACAGGGCAATTCATTCTGCAGACGCCCCGTCGCTGCCACACCGGGTGGCCTGAATAATTTATGCACAATATCGAACATGAAAGAGGACCTTCACTAGCACTGAAGCCCCCCCACCCCCCCCCCCTCCCCCTTTCTGCTTCTTCATACTTTCTCTCTCTCTCTCTCGCATCATCTCCCCCACTCTTCTTCAATCTCCTTCCTGGTATCGCTCTTCGGAGGATTACCTGGCGTGTTTGAGGAGCCACAGGACGATGGAGATACGGCTCAAATCCGTGCATGATTCAGTCCGGTAATGAAAACGGAAAGAAGTTATATATGCATTTGCGGAATCCTCATTGCTAGACATGGCGGATTTTATCATCACTGGTGTCCCATTTAAAAAAATAAAATAAATAAAAAATGTCCCATCAAGGGTACGTCCTTCCTGCTATGAGTCATGGGGACGAGACACTTTCACAGACGCAGTGTTTAGTCCATTTGAATGGAACCCTGGTGTGTTTTCTATCCTGGGGTGTTTTTTAGGGCAGCTTAGAACACATCACACTGACACCGGACATCGAGCGCTCGTTTGCAATGAGGAAGCGGTTTGACTCTGAATCGACCCGACTGCAGGAAACCTGCCTTGTGTTTTGGGTCGCATCATTTCCTTCGTCGATGCGTGGCGCTTTACAGAGTCGAGGGGTGGAACCTGAGCAAAAGGACAGAGCAGCTGTAGCGTAGAGGAAATGCTGTGTGTTCTGGAGATTTGAACCAACAAATGAAAAAAAAGAAACTAACAAACAAAAATTCTATTTCACTTGAAGTCAAAATGGACAATTTGTCGTGACTCATTTAAGGTTTAAAGGTCCCATGTTTTACTATTTCATCATTAAGATAAGGTAACATAGTCCTCGGAGGAGGGTCAGCCGTAATACCCTTCAGATAATTCATATCTCAGACTGTTGAATGCCACAGGCGGACATGGCGGGATCAAACAACCCGGCGGGATCTTCTCATATGATGTCACATTAGGGATAAATTCTATTTGGCTAATTTAAACCCCAGCCAATAACCAAATAAACAGCATTTTGTTTGTACATAGGCTTGGAGTGGCTACTTCTGTACACACTGGAGATACATTTGAGTATCTAAAAATGTCTACTGAGTACATTTTGAGATAATAACTGGATCTTAATTGGACACACAGCTTCATTTATCTGTTTGAACTCACAGATTGTGGCAACTGTATTTGTATTAGAATTAAAAGCTCATCTGCGATTTAAATACACTGACTTTCCAATACACACACACACACACACACCCATGTCATTGCTGGATCACAGACTCACCTCCCAGGTTCCCTCGTAGGTTTGTTTCTTCAGCCTGATGGCCCAGTGCTCGGCGCAGGAATCCGAGCAGTGCTCCATGCTGATGATGACGGGCCGAGTCAGCATGACGCCCGGCGGGCCGCAGCTCACCACCGGACTCAGCAGCGTCTGGCACCCGGCCAGCGGCAGCCTGCGGAGGCAGAAACGTGGGCATGGGGGGGGGGGGGGGGTCACGGGGTCAGTCTACACTCCAGAGTCATGTTCGACATGCTGCGTCCAAGGTCAGAGTCGGCCCGCGAGCCGACGTGGCGAGCAGCCAGCGCTCAGGCCAAACATCTTACACTGAAGATCTTTTTTTCCTATTTAACTTTTCCATCGTGTTTGGAATTTTTCTACTGCGCTCCGCTTCAAAGCAGCTTGAAAATTGATACTGTTATTACACAGTGGCCCGTTTGAAATCTTTAATCATGTCCTAGTGGTGTGTGATTGTAAATATATCGCTTCATCTTTTTTTTTTTTGTTTGTTTGTTCTTTTATCCTGGTTTTGATTTATGCCCCCTTCCTTTTTTTTTCATTTAAAAACACTATGATAAAACAGGGCTTGTCTGAGTCTAATACACTAGATAAGCGTATTTCTCTTTTTAAGGGACATTACACCTCTCTTTTCGGGAAATTCAAAATTTCCATTTCGACTTTAAACAGAAAAATAATGTCAGACTCCGCCTCTTTCACCGAGAGAAGCCACGCCTCCTTCAAAGGAACCGGTAGATACATTTACATTTAGGCATCTGGCAGACGCCCTTATCCAGAGCGGCTTACACTTTCATCTCATTATACGTCTGAGCAGTTGAGGGTTAAGGGACTTGCTCAACTTGGTGGTCATGGGATTTGAACCTGGGACCTTCCGAACTGTAGGGCAATGCCTTAATCACTGCAATAATGCCTTAACCCTTACCCAGACACAAAGGCCATGCCCGTTTCACTAACACTAACATGCACTGGAGCTACTCCTATTTCGCTATGCCTTATCGTAAATATTCACACCTCGACACCGTTTCAATGTATAAACACTTACCAAAAAAAAAAAAAAAATCAATCGTTTCGTGAATCGCTTCCTTCTGAACAGCCTGAACTGCTGCGGATCACACAGCCGGTGTTAGTCACGCATGCACATGTATACACACAACACAATCACACACGATCCAGTGCAAGGAAACACTTCAATCACACTCCGTGCTGCCTACGGACTCTTTACCCCCTCCACACCTTACGCCCGCTCTCTCATTTCTGTTCTGTGTAAAACTTTTCTGGCAGTGTGTGGAGTGTGGAGGGACCTACCTCACATCGTCCTTCCTCTGCACGGTGAGGTAAATCTCATAGATCTTGCCTCGGGGAATGGCCTCGGGAGGAATGAGCAGGCTGATCCCTAATGCAAATAAGTGCAAAGACAGGAAGAAGCAGGAGCACTCGGTTTTTTTATTCCCATGCAGAGGTGCTTTGAGGAAACGTGACCTTCACCGCGTTAATGCAGGCAAGGTAAAAAAGAAAGGCTTTTGGTTTTAAAATTACACATCACTGACACACACACACACACACACACACTCTCTTGTGATTTCAAAATATGCTCTTTTTACTCTCATCGACAAGGAAAGAGCAGTGTTACGTTACGTCCGCAAGGGCTTTCTGGTATCTGTCAAACACACACAGCTTTCCATTGATGACTATGAGGACAACGAAGGCATTGATGGATAACAGACACAAAAGCATGGTGATGACATCAGGGTTAAACGGTCTGAAATAAGCAAGCACACTTTAGGCAAAAGTCTGAAAGGAAGACGGATGAGACATGGATTCATGGTCATGTTGGGGCAAAGAAATCTAACACACCGTACTGTATAACAACCTGGTATTCGGATCACGATGCAGAAACGAATGTGTTTGTAGCTCGGACATGAGTTTTGCGAGCATGTTCTACACCACCCTCTGGGATGAGACGGATCGACGGATCGGTCCACGAATTGAACGTAAGAGGCTCGGATATGAAGCCGAGAACGGACCTAAAGGCGAGCCCTTGTTCTGCACCATGGACCTCGAGGAACAACGAAGTATCGCTTCGAGACTTGTCTGTTCAGTGGTTTTAATGAGCTCAGGGAACTGTCTTCATGTCAACTATGACTGAAGACCTCATCACTAAGCCCTTACAGGAACATTAATTTAAATAAAACCTACCCTCTTTACATTTCAAGCGGTCCTTCCCTTGACTTCCACAAACCACACACTCTAAAGCTACAGTATGGCCTGAGAAAGCCCACACCACTGAAGCTAACCAGGCACCAAGGCTTGATTTGAGGAGATACAAGAGGATAACCATTTTGCATTTCCGTCTCCTTTGGATTTGAGCATGCTTTTGGTTCTTATGCCAAACCAGCAGGTCTGCTTCGAGCAAACTAACTCGTCCAGCCAGTAAATTCCTAATCTACTGAGAATCCAAATCCGAAACCCAGGCCGATATATACATTCCTCTCGATGATCCGGGATGAGTCTGTTCCCCTGCTGGCGCTGCTGCGCCACCGCTTCCCGCACTCTGGAAGAGGATGGATTTCTCAGCGCGATTGGAAATCTCTCCCTCATTTCCTCCTCACACAAACTCCTAACGCGGCAGACTGATGAGGGTTCGGTCTCTTATTGAGAGAGCTAATTGTCCCAAATAGACTCCACTCGCGCCCTTGGTAGCGGATAAGGTTACAGGCACCGTTCAGGCAAACCGATCGGTTTAGTGACGCTCTTCCTCGGGCCACGTTTTTGTTCCCTGAAACAAGCCTGGGACTTGCTAATGTCACCTAATTAGAGCAATTTCGGTCTAGGGAAGCAAAATGATTCACTTCGCTTTCCTGAAAAGGCTTTCATTGTCGTAACGTGATCGTTACGGTGTTGACGGGAGTGCGCTTTCCAGGCCTTTTGTTTACAGAGACCGGTGTTTAGTCGAGCTCTATGACGCCCCGGCGATCCGTCGTGTAACTCGATCACCTCTGACGTACGATCGATGAAAAAATCACTACAGTTTAACCTTCCTGCTCTTTTCAACACTCATCATATTTTTAGATTAGCAATATACGCTTACCAAATACGTCGTCTGTCTCACGGTATATACTCCTATGACTGCCGTTTGATTATTTCATCATCAATATCGCAAAGGTAAAAATGACAGCTACTGTAGCGTTGCAGTGAGAAATACAATCAGAAATACAGTGTAGCTATCTGGACAACAGCAATGTAAAATGAGAGACATTTCAATATAATAATTGTAAAAAATTTACGTTTTTTAAAAATAAAAACGTAAAAATACACTATATTGCCTTCACATCCATATGAACTTGAGTAACGTCCAATTCTTAATCCGTAGGGTTGAATATGATGTTGGCCCCGCCCCCTTTTCAGCTATAACAGCTTCGGCTCTTCTGCGAAGGCTTCCCACGAGGTTTAGGACTGGTGCGCAATCGTGTTGGAACTGGTGTGGGGTTGTTTTTCAGGAGTTTGGCTCGGCTCCTTGTTTCCAGTGAAAGGAACTCTTAATGCTTCAGCTTACCAAGACATGTTGGACAATTTCATGCTCCGAACCTTGCGGGAATAGTTTGTGGACGGCCCCTTCCAGTTCCAACTTGACTGCGCACCAGTGCACAAAGCAAGGTCCATTAAGACATGGATGAGGCCTGACCTCAACCCGATAGAACACCTTTGGGATGAGTTAGAGCGGAGACTGTGATCCACGCCTTCTCGTCTGGCCTCACAAAAGCGCTTCTGGAAGAATGGTCAAAAATTCCCGTAAACACACTCTTAAACCATGTGGAAACCTGTTATAGCTCCAAAGGGGCTAATCCTATGAATTAAGAATTGGATGTTTCTCAAGTTCATGATGCTTCTCAAGGCAGGTGAGCGAATACCTTTGGCAATATATGCACAGCTACGTAGCATATATCCTAGCACAGCTAGCATATCTGAACAGCTAGCTATCCTCACGGTCAGCCATCTCTGATTCCTTAATGTTAAGGCATGAAAAATGTAACGTAGCTCACAGACATAATGCAAATGAGGGTCCAGAAAGGACAGCCATGTTTTCTTCCTTTTGGGTTCGTTCCCATTTCCTGTGCTAGTATCGTTCCTTAATTTACACGTTATCGAACTAGAGGTGTGAGAGAATGCGAGATGAGGGAATGAGAGCTGTGTTGCATCGTGCGAGGGAAAGCGGGGAAAGTGAGAGCGTGTGAACGCAGGGACGTTAACTCGCGGCCGTGTGACTCACCCGTGTTGGGGATGGTGAGCCGTCCTCCCAGGAAGTTAAAGGTGCCGTAGGAGGTGTGGACGGCGTCTCGCGGGAGCGTCTTGAAGTAGCTCTGGGTGGCGAGGCGGCTGGTGAGGTGTCCGCTCTCGCCGGTCACTTTGCCGTTGGCCATGGTGTGCGAGCCGTTAGCCAGGGGCTCCAGTAGAGGACCGTCGCTCAGGGAGAATTTGGGATTCGTGTCGTGGCGCGTACGCAACGAGCCCTGGTATCCAGGCGTGGTGAGGTCCGGCTGGATCGTGAGCAGGTGAGAGTTTTCTGTGCAGGGATGACAGAGAAGCAGCGCTGACCGTCTGACTTTTACGCATTCTGTGCAGAGACAAAGTTTTTTTCTTACATACAAATATGCTGCAACATGCTGAACAGTGAAACAGTGCGGAAACAAATCACATTTTGCAGCAGACAAGTAATTTGTGAAAGGACCGCATCAAAAACACAATACGGCATTATGTTTATGACACAATGGGGCTACGGATTACTCGTCTTCGGGGTTGGCGGGTCTGAAAAGAATAAGAGAAAGATAGTTGTTTGGAAAATGGGCTTTAACTACACGCTAACAAACAGAGGTCAATGGGAACACTCATATGCTTGCACACACACACACACACACACACACACACACACACTCAGATCTGCTTTTCCGAACACTTTAACCCTGATAAGAACTGGCTGGTGGATAAACCGATCCCGCTCAGCGAGCAGCGCTGCAGTTACGCAGATTTTTTTTAAGGCCAGCTTAGCGGGAGTGTTTCAGAATAGCGCGGCTCGCTTAAGCATGTCCGCTCAGCTTTCCACACCACAGCCGTTTTCATTTCTCTGCCGTCAGATTAAAGGGGAAAATCAGCAGGAAGAGCACGACATTATGATCGGGGTGGAAAGAGCGGAGCGTCTTAGCGCGCTCGGGTGGAAAATGGCCGGGAGGAAGGATGTCAAAGGTGCTCGCTGATGGACTCGCGCGCTGGCTCATGGCTAATAATGGACTCATTAGCGTACTAATAATAGCCAGGTGATTATGTTTATAAAGTCTAGCTTGTTAGTGTATTCCAGTGTCGAGTCTTTCTAGGCGATGTTTAGCTTCTGTAGAAAGTCTTTGGTTGCATTTAATACCGCTGGTTTAATAGCTCGTTTTTATCTTAGAATTATACTAGGTATCTACTACAGGAAACATTTCTTGCTTGCAATTTGACTAGAAATAAACTTAATAATCTTACATTTGGTTTGTCTTTTATTTTGGCAGCACGGTGGCTTAGTGGTTAGCACCGTCGCCTCACACCTTCAGGGTCTGGGTTCGATTCTGTCTTGGGATCTGTGTGCATGTTCTCCCTGTGCTTGGTGGGTTTCCACCGGTTTCCTCCCACAGTCCAAAGACTCGCAGGTTAGGCTAATTGGCGTTCCCAAATTGCCCTTAGTGTGTGTATGTGTGTGTGTGTGTGTGTGTGTGTGTGTGTGTGCCCTGCAATAGATTGGCACCCTGTCCAGGGTGTACCCCGCCATGTGCCCTAAGTCTCCTGGGGTCGGCTCCAGGCCCCTGCGACCCTGAACACAGGATTAAGCGGTATAGATGATGAGTGAGTGACTGAGTGTCCATAAAGGAATTATAGATTATAGGTTTGGATAGATTCCTGAATATATCAGTTGCTAAGATGGAACCTTTTGCAATATTGTGAAATATCTTTTTTAATTAATTATTCTGTTTTTAAATCATTTTAAATATATTTTACATTGTTTTGTCCATCCTTTGTTTTTCTAACACCAGTGATAACCTTATTATGTAGATATGTTTATCTATATTTAATAGTAAATTTGGTTTAGAAAATTAAATTTGAAAATCCATAATTGTGCATGAATGTTCCCAGTTTTTCCCCCTGAGATCCGTGAGGTTATTTAACGTAATTCCATGCTTGTGACGTTACCCATGTCAAAGATTATTATAACATTTCATAAATAAAATCTTAGTGTAGAATATGAACGACGGAGACACACAAGCTGTGATCACGTCCGAAATGAAAACACACGTCACCATAACCACAAAATTAAGGCCAAAGCGTGTCATAACTGATGATTATTGGGAATATGCAAATGAAGAAAAATACACAACTGAATAAATTACTGAATGTGATGTCACTCACACACACACACACACACACACACACACACACACACACACACAAGACACAGGATGAAAGGCTCGGAGAGCATGAGTGACACTGAGAACACAGAGGCGGTTGTAAAAGAGGAAGGGTATCGTACTGCAGCGCTGTGCCCGGTCCGGTGCCCACACACCTGGCATGGCGGGTTTGATGCCCACGGGCTGGAAGCCGGTCGTGAGGATGGACGAGTCGGCAACGTCCGCGTCCAGCCCTTCCTTCTTCCTCCGAAACACGAGGACCAGGACCACCAGCAGCAGAGTGAGACACAGTGCCACGGCAACGATGCCCACGTAGAGAGCCACGTCCTCCGCACCAGACACGGCTACACACACAGACAGAGAGAGAGAGAGAGATGCATTAAGAGCGCGATTCCCTATTGGCGTAAACACTAGCGCTTTATTACAGACCATATTTTTGCCTCTTGTTCCGCTGTTTAATGTTTATTTTAACAGTTGTTTAGCCTTGCGGAGTCTATAATGTGCAATTTCCTGTTTTATTATTCTTTAATATCGGTAATCGAGAATAAATCCGCAGCCTGTACGGCCGGCTCATTTCAAGGGAAAGAAGCTAACGTGTGGTCATAAATGTCCCGAGAAGTCAGACGATGCGGTCACGGGCTGATTTGCGGACGATCAATTGGCTCCCGAAAAAACACGGAGCAGGACGAGTTTCCGAAGAGTGACAGAATCGAAAATAATACAGCTGTCTTATGCAATCATTTATTTCTTATACGGCACCAGAAACCACCTATCGACTTCTTTACAAATCAATTTTTCCATGAAGAATTCAGACCAAATGAAGAAAATAAGTATTCAGGAAACGGATGTTATTTCCAGGTGCAATAACTCACTTTTATTATTGCGATACTCACCGAGGAGTGTGTTTTAAAATGAAAAAAAAAAAAAAAAAAAAAAGACAAGAAGAGAGAGCGCGTGTGTTCTGTACATCCCACTTTTTCCTAAATCGTATTAACGAGCAGATTATTTACAGCATTTTGATATAAACGTCCCATAACGCCAGGCTACAAAGAAAGTCCAACCGCACAAAGACACTGAGACAACAGAAATCATCGACTACGCCTGGAATAAGTGGAGAAGTACGATTCGCTTTACAGCACCGGTTAACGCTCACAAATCAGCATCGATACGTACAATAAAAAAAAAATGAACACGACGTTAATCGAAGTCTCTTAACGAACGATGTAATTAAACAGTACGACGCCGTTACCCAACCCGGCTGAACTGAGATCAGTGGTGGAAATGCCGCAACTCCATCCAGACTCACTTATTAACTCCACCAATTAACCACCAAGTGCAGATTAATTAAAGCTTAATGTAGTCCTGGATGGAGGAAGCATTAGTTCCAGCAGGTCCCCATTACGTAGTTACCGTTTAAACAACCATCAGATTACAGCTACAGGTTTTTCTTTTTCGAAGTGCAGGGCGGGTTATGGGTTTAAGGCGTGTCTCGGTTGAATGCGTGGAATAAATATATTTCCTCTCTGCCCATAGCGCCATGTCGGGGTCACGCGAGGTCACGTGAGGAGTTTCCAGGGAGCAAACTCTTTTTAGCAGTGTTAAAGCGCCAAGGGGTTCAAACATCAAACCAATCATAGACGAGACTGAAGCATGATACAGAAGGCGGGATCTGTCGGGAAACACGGGACTAAGCTCACCTCAAAGCTGGCGCGGGCTCCACTGGTGACGATCAGGTGGAAAATTCATCAACGCTTTACAGTTCTCTGGGATTCTCAGGGGCCAGAAGTATTGGAACACCATCAGGAAAAAGGTTCACCAAATCATCGGCGCTCGTTACAGCGAGACGTTTATCGAAAAACTAAACTCCGGATTAAACACAGTGGACTGATATCCGCACACTTCTGCACACGCTGTCGACACTCGTGTGTTACAGAATCCTCCCTATAGTCCCGATCTTGCTCCGTCTGACTTTCACCTGTCTGTAGCCCTGCGAGGACGGAGGACGTTTCCGATGAAGAAGTGAAGACAGCGGTGCGTCCGCGGCTCGCAGCTCAGCCGTAGACGATTTTTAAATGAACGAATACGAAAGCTTGTTGACGGACGGACGGACATGATGAATGAACAATTACGTATTCGTCCTTTCTAAAAGTTAATTAACGTACGCACGACAGCGAGAGTGCGGATAATTATCGACTCGCTCTCGTATTAATTCGTTAATAGAGCTCTAAATGAACTGAATGACTAAAAAAAAATTTTAAAAAATACAAAAAAAGAATAACAACGTGAAATGAGACTTAGTTTACCGGATCAGCTGCCCAGCTTTTTATGAGCCGCTAAATAGTGAGCCCTGTTCTGAGCGCTCTGTTCTACTAGACTCGCCATTTTCTCATCCATTAGTCATCCTATCCATCAGAATCTTTTTTAGTTTTCATTTTAAAGCAGATTCTTGCTCTTACGTTACATCATATTACATCTGACAGCAAAGGCACAATTTTCTTCTTCAGTCCTCATTTTATATCAGAGTTTCTTTTATTCGGATTTAAAGGAATCAGAGGAAAAGCGCTTGTGCCGGTATTTTAAGGGTTTTTTCGTATTTAACCTGAAGCAGTGGCGTCTTTCGAGTTTCTCCTTAAAACTAAATCTAAGGATGTTTTCATACTTTTTTTCCCCCAACTTTAATAAGCAGTACGACACACACACACACACACACACACACACACACACACACTGTAACCATATCAAAACAATACATTTGCAAGTATTCCCTGGCCTTGGCTAATTAGCTAAAGTAGCTCGCTTTCCAGATTTGATTTATTATTCTGAGTAATGCAGAGGAAATACAGATTGCAGATTTGAAAGCAGAAAATCGCAATCATCCCTGTTGCATGTGTGACGTGACAGATAGATGTGAACATACTGTACCAAAGAAATATACAGTACACTACAAGCCTTCTAACTCCATGGTCCTTCCTGATTTTTATTTCCTTCTACACTGTAAAACAACACTGAAGGCGTTTATCCAAAATACACAATAATCTCCTCTGGACAGTTGATATTGCGATGTTTCTGCTACTTCTGCTCTGTAAAGCTTCATAACGGCTCTAATCTGAGGTGCTGCTTGAGGTTAATTGGTGATTTCTGAGGCTGGTGACTCTAAATGAACTTCTCCTCTGCAGCAGTAAGTTTTGGTCTTGTTTTCCTGGGAAGGTCTTCATGAGAGCCAGTTTCATCTTGGAGCTCGATGGGTTTTTACAAACGCACTCGACACAATACTGTTCTTGCAGGAACCGTTCCAGAACGGCTGACCTTCATGTCGTAAAATAACACCTGACTGTTAGTGTTGGTGTCACCCCGGACAGGGGTAGCTAAGTGGTTAAGACTTTCTGGCTTCAGTTCAGAAGGTTTCGGGTTCAAACACCATGACCGACAAGATGCCACTGTTGGGCCCTTGAGCGAGGCCCTTAACCCTCAACCGCTCTGATGTACAGTATAATGGGACTCTGGATAAGGGCGTCTGTCCAGTGGCATAAGTGTTACTTTATAGTTCTGAAAAAATCCATTATTGTTCTGAAATGTGAAAAATAAATCAATAAACAACAACAACAACAACAAGAAAACATTTATTTAGAAGGTGTACAAACTTTTGACTGGTACTGTATCATTTTTGTTTTTTTTTAAATACAAAATATAATGATCTTAATCCAATGTGTTGTGAACGTCTCTCTCACTAATGTGACTCGGCTTTTGCTTCCACTTCGTCCTGCGCATTTCTTTTCCGTTTTGGTTTTCACAGAGGCCACACCCCCACCCCATTCCCCGCCCCCAAACGTGCAACCTGATTGGTTGAGAGTTAAACAATAAAACATTTATTTTAAACCAACATCGGAAACTTTGCTGTGACCAAAAAAAAAAAAAAAAAAAAGGCCACACCTGGGGTGGGAATCGAACCTGGACCCTGGAGGTGCAAGGCGACAGTGCTAACCACTATTGCGACTCTGCCACCTAATCTTGACACGCTCACTCGCTCATTGTCTATACCGCTTTATCCTGTATTCAGGGTCATGGGGGGCATGGAGCCTGGACCAGGAGATTTGGACAGGGTGCCAATCCATTACACATACACACTCATTCACACACTACAGGCAATTTGGGAACAGCCCAATCTACAAGTCTTTGGACTGCGGGAGGAAACCCGGAGTACCTGGAGGAAACCCACCAAGCACATGGAGAACATGCAAACTCCATGCACACAGAGACGGGAATCGGGAATCGAACCCGGACCCTGAAGGTGCAAGGCGACGGAGCTAACCACTACGCCACCGTGCCGCCTAATCTTCACACATTTTCATTTTCATTTTCTGAACGTATACAATAACGCAGCCTTGAATTAAATGAAATAGTAGCGTTTCTGAATACGCGTAAACACACTAATGATAAGCGTCCTGGGCACTATTTATTTATTTATTTATTTATGGTATTAAGAGAGAGTGAAATGTTATAAGAGAGAATGACTCGAGTAGGAGGCAGAGAATGAAGGGAAGAAAGAACGAGAGAGAGAAAAAGAGAAAGAAGCAGACAAGCTGCATAAATGATTTAAATGCATCGAATGAATCGGAATTCCGAACACGTTCCCGGGCTGGAACTGAGACTGATGCTTACACTCGGAGGCAGAATAAACTCTTGTACCTATACGCAGAACGGTATCGACATGCTCTTTGCTTTAGAGCTTCAGTCTTTCGATCTGCGTTCTGTTTCGTCTGTACCGGAGCTTTCGTTCCTCATGAGAGCGGCCGCGCGGTGCCGTGCCGTGCCGTTCCGTACCGTCCGTCTGCCTCGCGGCTTGCTATATCATCGCTCCCGGGTTTTAGCGCCTGCGATATTGAACGACGCTCACGCTCCCAAAAGGGAGAGAGAAAGCGAGCGGGCGAGAGAATTAAAACAGATTTATCTGCCTCCTTCGCCTCTGCGGAGTCTGCGGCCCGCGGTGCCGGGACTCAGACAATCACGTCCAAAACAATCCTAATCAGCGGTGTCAGTGGGAAATGGGATTTTGTGACGGCCGCCGTCGCGGCACTGCGGCTCGGGTGTGTGTGTGTGTGTGTGTGTCTGACAAAACTTGTGTTTATCTTATAGCATGTGTCAGCGCTTTAGAATCACGCTCGAAGACTAGGAGCCGTTCATCCCGATGCCACACACACACACACACACACACACACACACACACACTCTTCCTCAATCCCATTATCCTGATTAAATGGAATTAAATATCAAACTCAGTAGAAAGGAAAGTTCGGGATAGAAAACGTTGAAGACCTGAAACAAACTAATCAGTTTTGTGTGTGTGTGTGTGTGTGTGTGTGTGTGTGTGTGTGTTGTTCTTTATATGTCTTTGGGTGTATGTGTGTGTGTGTGTCTGTGTGACTGATTCTGTGTGTGTGTCTGGCTGTATTAATCTGTGTGTGTGTGTGTCGGTGTGTATATCTCTGTGTGCTTGCATGAATGTGTGTGTGTGTGTGTGTGTGTGTGTGTCTCTGTTATTCAATCTGTGTGTGTGTTTGTCCTCAATAGTGTGTATCTGTGTCAGTCCAGGATGTGTGTGCAAATTTGTATTTGTGTACATCTACATGTGTGTGTGTGTGTTCATGCATAAGTCTTCCTGTATCTATGTACATTTGCACCTGTGTCTCTGTTTGTCAATTTATGAACCTGTGTGAGTGTGTGAGTGTGTGTTTATTAGTGTGTATCTGTTTATTTCTCTGTGTGGTTGCATGCATGTGTGTGTGTATCTGTGTGTCTGTATCTAGTATCAAGTATGTGCTTACAGTATCTGTCTCTCTGTTAGTCAATCTGTGTGTGTGTGTGTGTGTGTGTGTGTGTGTGTTTGTCATCATTAGTGTGTATCCGTGTTTGTGTGTCAGAACCGTATGCGTGTGCATATTTGTATCCGTGTACATCTGTGTATGTGTGTGTTTCTGCATCTGTGTGTAAGTATCTTTTTGCATTTGCATCTGTCTCTCAACATGTTAATTTGTGTGTGTGTGTGTGTGTGTGTGTGTGTGTGTGTATGTGTTTATTAGTGTATATCTGTTTATATCTCTGGCTTCTTGCACCCATGTGTGTGTGCATCTGTCTCTCTGTTAGTCAGTCTGTATGTGTATGTGTGTGTGTCTGTGTGTGTATCTGTGTAGGTGTGTGAGCACTGTATTTGTGCGTGCACGTTTGTATCTGTGTGTGTGTGTGTGTGTGTTTGTGCATCTGTATGCAAGTCTTCCTGTATCTGTGTACATTAGCATCTCTGTTCGGCAATCTCAGAATCAGTGTGTGTGTGTGTGTGTGTGTGTGTGTGTTGTATGCATCTGTCTCTCTTTTAACTCGGACCTAAGCACATACTTGTATTTTCATGTTTTTTACATCAAACATGAAGATATGGAACACCTGACAGTTTGGACTTTGTCTGGTCCCCAGAAAGCAGGTCTGTGTCTTTTTTGACCTTTTCTTGTTTTCTACAGCTTTTATTTAGTTTATATTTCATATTATGTATGTATGTACACTATGTACTGTATGTACTGTAAATGTTTACGTTTACGCCTGGCTACTGGGATTCAGGTTCAGGTTCAGATTAGGTTTATAGAGGGAAGAAGGTCCCCAGAAGGATAGAGATACCAACTAGTATGTATCTGTGATTTTGTGTGTGTGTGAGTGTGTGTGTGTAACACAGACCTCAAGACTCTTAGCGAAGCTCAGCTACTTCTCGCTGGTGACGCAATAAACGCGGTCTTGCCTGAGTACCTTGCATACACACAGCTTTATTTGTTTTGATTTAACAATAGTGAAGTTGTCAAAGGAAACAATTCAATCGCAACTCAGCCACCATCTCCGCCAAACCACATTATCAACAACAACAACAACAACAACAAAAACAACAACAGCAGCAGCAGCATCTCCATCACAATTAAGAGAGCTGCCAATTGCAGATCCGAATGCCAACATCAGTCTAATTAACCCTCATCCTAGTTGTTAATCGCACCCTTAATCGCAAACTCTAAATAAATGTCATCACGGCAGTTAGTCTGACTTTCTTTTATCGGAAACAGTCGACGTGTAGTCGACGTTTACCTTTCAATGCCATGTTTATATTTTAAAAAAGCTTAACAACAGCACTACATTGGTACCTCGGCATACGAATGCCCCGCCTCATGAATTTTTCACCTTAGGAACTGAAATTTCACAAGACACACGAAGCATGCATTATTTCCGTATTTCTCTACATTTCTCATTTGTGAAATTCTCTTATTTCACTTATTTCATACTGTAACTTTGTTTTTAAAATTTTAAGTCATCAGCAGTCGTAGAAGCATTTCGCTTCATATCGTACTGTGTATGACTGTGTATGTGACAAATAAAATTTGAAAAAGAAAAAGAAAAAAGCCACTTTCAGTTTGGTTTTTAAAGCAGTTGGTCCCAAGAGAAATTCATAAATTAAGGTTAAGTGAGGTCTATTTATTTCATATTTTACCTCTTTTACATGTCTTTAACTAGGTCTAAATGTTTGGATTGTTTTTTTCATAGACAAAAATATGACGAAAGTGTTGGAATTTGTTAACATTGGTAATACTTTGAGGGTGGCTGGAACGGATTATCTGCATTTACATGATTTCCAATGGGAAAAGGTGTTTCGCAATATGAACACATGCACATGCACATTCGGCATGCACATTAAATCCCTGGATATGGGAGATTGTGTGTAGTTAATTATTCATTAATAAATTCATAAACGTCTTTCTGGAATTCTAGATCAGGCCTTGTGTAAAGCAGGATCTAGGTTATGTTTTGTGGAAGCGATGCGAAAGGGTCGGGCTCTCGTGGGAAACTCGCGCTGCTATACTCGAGTGTGTCTTTCACATACGATACAGCTGCAACTCGATCTCTCTCTCTCTCTCTCTCTCTCTCTTTTATAGACGGCATTGGTGGGAGAGACAGAAAAGGAATACGATTAACAAACAAGAGAGCGGCTTCTGGGGAGGGATAAATAAAAACGCATGAACCTATACATCCTGCAGGAAGTGTGTCTCTCACACATGGCTTCCACGGGAAACTGAGCTGCAACTGGAACTCTACCTGCGCCGGAGTGTGTGAGAAAGAGATAGCGAGTCAGGGAGTGATGACGAAGGCTTTAACAGACAGAGAGAGAGAGAGAGAGAGAGAGAGAAATACAGGTGCCTGGGACGGATAAGGCGAAATAAAACCCGGCACCCTGCTGAGAGCCCGTACACACAGCAGCGAGGTTTAGAGCTGATTTCATGTGCGTGTCTCGCACATGAAAGCGGCGTCACTGTTGACAACGATGGAAAGGTCTTGGTAGGATTAGAAATATTGGTGCTAGCAGTTCAAAACAGGCTGAGGGTCAATTCCTGTTCCTTCAGGTGTAATCAGGATGGACCACTGGGTTCAAAAACCATCCCTGGTGCTCTCTCTCTCTCTCTCTTTCTCAGGTAGTCTTTGTTCAGAACACAAGCTCCTTGAGCTTATCAGAGCATCAGGAGGCCCACGTTTTTATCAGAGCCAGCAGGTGTCACGTGAATCCCGTTCCTCCAGGCAAGCTACAGAATCGTCTCGAGGAGCCATTGATTTTTTTTTCGAGAAGGCCGATAATTGAAAGGATGTCCATCATGCTGTAATTGACAGAGCTAATCAGGTTTTAGAATTGGATAGATTCTACCTAATTTGGCAGGGCGGCAGTGCTCCCCAGCTCCTCTTTTGCTCTCGCTCTGTCTCTGTTGCACCAAAAATTTCATTTCCGCTCAGGTAGGAACTGATCTTAAATTCTCTGCTCGCCCGGGCTGTTTCTTCTTCTTGCTCTAATCTCCGCACAGCTCAGTGACTGTAACATAATGGAGACCTAGGCCCTGCAGTGAGACAGCTGTCTGGAGGTGGAACAGCCTGGCCGAGTGACTCATGCTACAGAGAGAGAGAGAGAGACAGAGAGAGAGAGAGAGAGAGAGAGAGAGCGAGTGCAGAAGAGACTTTCGCTTCTAAGTTCCCTTCAGTGCATCTTGCATCAGCTTACAGTTTTATAAAACCTGCCTAGCTTCTACCTCTAAATACCATGCAGCATTCAGAAATAACACCTCTGCAGCACACCGCGTAAACCGAAAACTCTTCAAGTCACTGGCCTACTAAAGACGAATTCTATACCAGACCGAGCGTTTTCCACACTGTGGAGCTTCTCTAACAACTCAAATTGACTAAGTCCTACATGAATGACATAATAAAGATTTGCTTTTACTGTATGTAGCTCAGTTAAAAGCCACACTTACTGTGCGCACCAGTATATACAGTGTGTGTGGCTTTTAACTGAGCTATGTAACAGTGTGTAGACTTTAAGATTTCAATACAACATTCAGGTTTCAGTTAAGAATTTTGTATGCTTGCAGAATTTAGTCAGCTATTTTTTTGTTAGCAATGGCTCTAAAATGGCTGTGGATACTTTCTTTTGTGCCTCATTGCCTTTGACAGCACAATCATGTGCAAATTAGACATGCGGAAGCCCAAACATTTGAATGTTGAACATCTGCAAAAACCTAAAATCTAAATGCAAAAGACCCAACATGAACGTTTTGTCCGTGAAAGCCAAAATGTGTGAATGTTATGCATGAAAACCCTCAAACATGCAGCAAAACCCCAAATCGCAGAAGAATGATGTCTGTGAAAGACATGTGAATGTTACGTCTGCGAAAAAACCTCAAATGTGGATGTTATGTCTGTCAAAGCCCAGGCTGTGAATGTTGTTTGCAAAAACCCAAACATGTGAATGTTATGTCTACGAAATTCCGAATATGTGATCGTTATGACTGAAACATGCCATGAAACATTTTTTCATTAACGACAGTAAAAACACGCTTCTTTTGCAGTAACTTATGAGTGCGACCTTCATTATCCTTTCAGAATAGGTATACTGTATACCGTATGCTGTGTGTCGAATAAAAGGAACGTAACCGATACCACACAGTCCACACACGCTACCTATACTGAACCACCACAGTAACAGGATCTGGATGAGCTGACAGTAGGCTAGAGATTAATTGGTCCAATTTCCCCTGAAAAAAACTGCTTGCTTCACATTCCCTTCTAGTGAAAGTAGTAAAATCTATTGGCGAAGTATATAGCTCAACTGGGAAACACTACAATCATCCTTAATAAGATATGAGCACCATATATCTTAGACCGCTGTTGAATTCTTGATTCTCATAGGTCATTAAATAAGGAAGAAAACACACACAAAACCAAAAAATAAATAGATAAAGAAACCCTCTGGGGTGGTAAAGGTTTCATGTTGAGTTGAACATATTTTTAGAAACCCTGTCCCATCATGTAAAAAAGAATTAAACAAAAACCCCAAACCCCATCTGCAGTAGGCATGGAAATTCAGATTCCCATCATGAACGAAATCAATGGCTCGTTCTCCATACCGAGTTACTTCCAAAGTTCATATTTGACATTTGGAAAAGTTCTCCACGCAGAGACAGATTGTGCAGAATTGACTGTCAAGCCTGATCAATGAGTAGAATTGGACGGAAATTTATATTTAATGTCCGTTGGGAACAGTCTTTGAAAAGAATTATAAAGTGTACCCAACTAGAGCAACGGGTCGCCAGTTCTTTTAAATCACACCAATCTCTCTTTCGCAGAGGCAGAATCAATACCAGTCTTCAACACTCACCAGTGGCTGCACGCCTGCACATTAAAATCAAGTCTACCAGAACATTGTACAAAACTCAACAGGAAGCCCATCTACCCCTGGGGGACGGCCCACTGCCATTTGAAAAGCAGCAGACTTAAGTTCTCGTATGGTTAAAGAAAGATCTAAAGCGGTTTTATCTTCTGGAGACAGCTTCGGTACATCAGACGATAGCATTTGTGAACGCAGCAGCACTCCCCAGAATTTCCCCAAGGCGGAGGAAGCGTGGCCATTAGTCATGAACAAAATACACACTTGTTTACTTTTCTTTACAAATGCTTTTCTAACCCAACAAAGAGAGATGCTTTCATGCTTCCGTTTCTAAGAGAAATTCTCATAAACCCGAGATCCCACGGCAGCCCGTTTCACTATGCTCTGCAATGCAAGCATATCTCTTCTCAGTCGTAAAGTACTTATTGTTTCTTTACCATGATATTGCCATATTCAAGCACTGCTTACACCGTTTTTACCTCCAGTGGCCCATCATAGCGTCGAATAACTATATTCTTTCCTACCATTTCAAATAACTTGATCTTCCAGCTCGAGATCTCCATGGGCCAACAAATAAACGTGGTGGGGTACGGTGGTTACAGTCGCCTCCTCACAGCTCCACGGTCCCCTGGTTGATCCTGGGTTCGGGTTAGCGTCTACAGTATGTGAAGCCTTACAGTACATTTTCTCCCAGTGTTTCGTCCAGGTTCGGTACTTTCCTCCCACCTCCCAAAACATGCCTACAGGTGGACTCTAGGGGTGTTTTCACACTAGACATGATTGATCTGTACCGTGCCCAGGAACGACTGGTTCACAGGATGAAGATTTCAGAAGAGACTGACGGCACTGATCATGCCGTGCCTCACGGCGCTCTACTTTCGTTCACAGATACAGTTTAGCTGGCTTCCATATCTGATTCGATCCGTGCCCAAGTATGCCGTATCGTCCTCAAGACCTCTTTTTCCAGCAGATTCGGGTACGGTACTGAATGATGGTCCAGTGTTCTCGGAAATGATCCCGGCGCCCTAACGTGAAAACGCCCTAAACAGGTCCTACTGTAGATGTAAAGTAATGTATGTGGGTATGTGGACGATGCCCTGCAATGGACTGGTGTACCATTTACATCCTATTCCAACATTATAACCTAGTGTTCCCTGACCATGATAAAGTACTGATGATTACGATAAAGTACTGATGATCAGGAAAGCTCAACCTATCCATTATTTATTTATTTTTTCAAGAATTTGGCACCAACTCATTTCACAACCTGGAGACATCTTCTACTGTAGAGGAAAAAAAAAAGAAAAAAAAGATGATGTGTTATTCTGTAAGTCTTAGATTAAGTCAGAATTATATATTTTACTATCCCTCGATCCAATTTTGTCTTAATCCTTTCAAGAAACTAGTTTAGCCATTACAGTATGATGTATACACTTACACACTAACCATGGCATAAACCAGAAGCAGTAAACCCGAAAACAAGAAAAAAAAGCTATGTACGGGCTAAAATTTGTGGGTCAGTGATAGCATCCCTTTCCACAAGCTGTGTTTCGTTGTTAATGACATCATACTTTTCCTGCAATAAATGTTTTTTCTCTCAGCCTTGAGAAACTCTGCAGGATCAAAGAAGCAGATAACCAGTGTCACATCCATTTCCACCCTGGTAACAATCCATTAAGTTGTGTGAAGCTATAGTACGTTTATGCATCTGCTATCTGTGGTGACGGTGTCTCCAATGAACAAAAATCCCTGTCTCTGAAAGGAAAGAGGAATTTGAAAATGACTCAACAGTGCCCTTGACTTTTAGCCTCAATCTCACATTATGGAACGAAATGGAATAATGTTTTATTCTTTTTGAAACACAGCAACGTGTTGGCGTCTTTGCTGATCTACAGTAAGATACAACAGACGGGCCCGAGAGACACCAAGGTTTTATGGGGAAAAATTCCCTAGATTGAAAACAGAAGGATGTAAAGATCTAGAGAGGAACCATCTTCAAAGAGTGGTAGGTCAACCTATTCCCATTGCCTCCTCACACTTTACTATGCTTTTATCCAAAGCGACTAACATTTGACACACAGAATAAGGGCTAACCAGTTTGCCCTTCCCTTGCTTGATTTCTCTGCACTGTGAACTCTACAAGTCAAGTCAAGTCAAGTCAATTTTATTTATATAGCGCTTTTAACAACTGACATTGTCGCAAAGCAGCTTTACACAATAAAAAGTTTGTATGCAATGTGTATGAATCAAAATGATAAGATTGTTCCTGATGAGCAAGCCGAGGGCGACGGTGGCAAGGAAAAACTCCCTGAGATGGTAATAGGAAGAAACCTTGAGAGGAACCAGACTCAACAGGGAACCCATCCTCATCTGGGTGATAACGGATAGCAGGGATTGATCAGCATAATGATGTGTACTGGAAGTTCAGTATAACAGGAGATGTGTTTAAAATTAAAAGGAGTCCAGTTTGTTCCTGGAGGCTCAGGTCAACAAGTCCACCATTTCCTGGAAGCCATCGCGGAGACTTTATTATTCGACGGTGATGGCTACTATCTGCATTCCAAATTCAGCTTTTAACATCAACTAACAGGAACCCGGGTTCAGAAAGAATGAGTAGAAAATGTGACGGGTTGCTTAAGAGCAGCCGGTAACATCTGAGTGCTCTTCACACAAGCAGAAAAAAACAACAGGGTACCCTGATCTGGGAAGAACTTTCTAACAGATCACACTCCTCCTCCATCACTACTGGGGGAAAAGCCTTCACTCACACTGACAGGGCATTAACACACACTCCCCAAGAGGCTTTCCAACCTACAGGACTGAGTTAAAGAACCTTTCTTTTGGACTTGGCAAGATCTCGTTTCGATTCATGCTGAAAGATGGTGGTCCAAACCGGAGTCGGACTGCAATGGGGTCATCCGTTCCTCTACTTGAGAGTTAACGCGATGAGGACCTAGTGTAAAGAGAATCGTTCTCTCTGATAAATATGAACCAGCAAATACCTCAGGCGTTATCGGAGAACATTCGTCATAAGGAGGTAGAGATTTTTCATCCCTGAGGCTAGCAGTGGTCTTTGGTGTCAAGATGAATAATGGCGAGCTCTTCGGTTCGTGGAAATATGGCTATTAAAATCTTCACCATGAACGGGTGACCACCGCGGTGGGTCTGCATAATGCAATCTCTCGCATGCTCCGAAACCAAGGCTGGAATAAAGCGGATAGATCAATTTTTGGACAAGGAAATCACTTAAGCTTCCACCTGCTGAAATCGCCACGAAGCTCTTTTGCTCACGAGGCCAGGTTAAAAGGTTGCCGTGCTATTTCAAACACGCAATTACTGTTAGACTACCAGAAACGGGTGCTTGTACTGTCTTCATTAGTGCTGTTGCATAAATGAGGGCGATGATGAAGGGCTTCCTCATTCAATTCACTCCCCCCCAATCACCAGCCTAATGCCCTCCAACACCTGGCCTTGATTCACTGCCTGGCCAATGGCCAGCCCATTAATTAACCTCACGTGCAGCGCAGCGGTTAAAAGCAGGATGTTATGTTGGCACCAAAGATTCCTGCTGCTTGACAGAAAGCCTAAACACAGGGATACTGCCTGCTTGGGAAATGCAGACGCTGCTGCTCTGACGCGAGGCGTCCCCACAACAAGGCTTTGAGCAAACAGTCAAGCCTCCTTCCCTGCCCCGAGCTCCTTCCGAGGGAGAAGACTAATGCCGCTGCCTTCAGATCATGCTGGCACTTTAGTTTATTTTTATTCTGGAAAATATAGCAGGAAGTGGCCCATGACGAATCCTCTTGGGCTGAAGGCTCGTGCTCTCTCTCTCTCTCTCTCTCTCTCTCTCTTTCGCTCTCACACTCTCTTCACTTGAGGTTTGGAGCTCTGGGAGCAGGCTGAGTCCACAGTCTTTATTTGCCTGAAAGTTTCCCTGAGCAGCTAATTATAGCCAAAAAATAGGAGCGATGGTGCAGAGAGGCCAGAGGCAGCAGGATTTCTGCTTATTGCGATATATCACAGACCCATTGTCTATGGACAGTCATTGACTGGGAACAGATTGCAACAAGAATCACTGTGTGGCTGTCCTGCCATTCTGCTTCGCTGAAGAAATCATAATAAAAAGAAAAAAAAAAAGAAAAAAAGAAAAAGGAAGAAGAACAGTCAAAGTGGAAAGGTAAATCTGTCGATGTGGAAAGGTGTCTGGGAAAGGAGACGATGTGCAATATCTACAACAAAATGGCTTGCACAGGGAACGGTACGGGGATTAGTCAAAAATGATCCGCACTCCAGTTATATTAAAACTCCTGTTGGTCTTATCAGCACTTCACTGTTCAAAGCAGAAGACTGTGCAGGTGTGAAATCAGTTCATATGGAATTTGTGTAAAATGGACGTCCCAAAGAAGAGCGGCGTCCAGTGATTCTTTTTTCCGCGGTCCGAGGGTGTACCTGGGGCCGAAACAACCCACGGAAGTGCTTAAACAGAAGTGTTTGGATAGCTGCACTCAAAATGTGGAGCGATACACCTAAGGAAGGTGAACGTTTCTTAAAGAGAATCGTTACTGATGACGAGACGCGGATTCATCACTACGAGCCTGAGAGTAAACATCCTCAATCGCCGACCGAGAAAACGTTCAAAAGTCAAACATCAGCTGGAAAATTCCTCAACGCTTACAGTTTTCTGGGACTCTTAGGGGCCAGAAGTATCGGAACACGATCAGGAAGAAGGTTCAACAGTCAGCAGCGCACGTTACAGCGCGAGACGTTTTTGAAGAGCTGACGCCTGAACTTCGGGTTAAACGCAGAGGACTGATATCCGAGGAGGTCGTGATCTCGCATGACGATGCACGTCTGCACACGCTGTCACTGACACTCTACAAAAACTTTGTTCTGAGGTGGCAAAGCGTCCTCCCTATAGTCCTGATCTCGTCCATCGGACTTTCACCTGAAAGCAGACCTACGAGGATGAAGATTCATTTCTGATGAAGAGTTGAAGACAGCAGTGCGTTCATGGCTAACAGCCTCAGTCATTTTTAATAAGCGAATACGGACGCTTGTTGACGGATGGACAAAGGGTTTTAAAAAGCAAGGAGATGATGTCACAAAATGATACGTTTGTCTTTTCTAAAATTTGCTAAAAAAACAAATTCTACAGCCGGAGTATTATTTGCATCGTTGATTATTTTCCCCCAAAAAACGGCATGTCGCTAAATGTCAGTATTCCTCACCTTAAACCATTTAGAGACGATCACCAGATCCGTGATTCCGTAGACGTCTGACAATAGCTTGGTGATAGATGCCGAGCATGAGCTCGCAGCCTCGTGCCCTTGGACGCCGCAGCACCACTGAGCGATTGATTCAATCCAGCAGTCGATGCTGTATACTTTGCAAGTGTGTGTGATGGTGTGATGTGATTAAAACAGCGCTCTGTGTGTGAGTGCGTGCGCGTGTTAGTCTTCAGTGACTGCAGCAGATGAAAACAAAATGAAAATAGGTGTTCACTAAGCCTCCATGCTCGGCTGACTGTAAGATGAGATTGCGTTATGGGTTACACTGATTTAGCACCAGGGAGCTTCAGCTGAGGAGATTTAAAATTCTTGTCGTCCTGGAGATTCAATTCCTGTAGTATTTCCCCCCCCCCGCCCCCCCCCCCCCACCTCTTTTCTTTTTCTTAAAAAAACAAAACAAAACAAAAAAACACCAGAGCTAGGCTATTGCTCAACCAGGGAATTAGCCAGCGTCTGCTGTAGCGTAACTCGTTTAGCATGCGCTACAACTCCCATGTCATGGCTTGGATTCTGCATACTGATGAACATCCTTACCTTCGCAGAACCGTAGTGTTTCTAGAAGTCAATAAATAATTACTGCGCAAGGGGAGGGTTCACTGGTTAAGGTTTTTAAGCTGCAGGTTGGAAGTTTTATGCCGTCTCAATTGTGAGGCGTTTTTATTCAAGTGTCCTTAAGCACTGAATGTACACTTACACATGGTTTATTAACGGAGTTATGAAATTGTTAAAGTTTGGGAGGCTGAAGCCCCCTTTTTTTTTTCCCTTGGTAACTCGCATCTTTCTCTTTCTCCACTAGTGAGTTAATTCTTCTACAATCGCATCCAACATCCAATATTTAGCAGCTCCTGACTTGTTAGTTGGAGGGCTGGATGTCTGGCTACATGGTGCTGGGTAGACGCTTCCCAAAGCTTTGAACTGTTTTACACTTCTGCAGCTGAGCTTGTTATTTCCAAAGGAACCTTTGTTCTGGTGAGCAGAGTGATGGATTTGGCTCCATCAAGATCAAGAAGGATGCATGAGTACTTAAGTTAGGAGTTTTTAAAAAAAATAAAATAAATAAAAATAAATCTGATCTACGGGTTGGTTTGGTCCTCCATGAAATACTTAAAGGAAACTGTGTAGTGTAGAGGTTTTTTTTTTTGTATATTAAAAAAAAAAAACATTTTGTATACTCAATGTATGTAGCCTGTTACATTGTTATGTACATCACCTGCTTATACAGTACACTGTAAAAAAAAAAAAAAGAAAAGAAAAAAAAAAAACGTTAATTTTACGGTAAAAGAAAAAACGGCAGATGTGCTTGCCAGAAGTTTACCATAAAAAATATGAAAGCAAAAAAAAGAAAAAAAAAAGAAAAGCAATTAAAATCCGTAAAATATACAGTATAATGAGTGATGAGTGCAATCCCCTACAACTTAAAACGTTGCAACCATATTTTTTTTTACGGTAAACTTAAACGGCAACCACAGCTGACAGTTTTTTACCGTAAAATTTAAGATGTATTTTTTTTTTTTTTTTACAGTGTATTCTTGCTTATATCCCCTTTTCCACTTCATAGCATTATGGATTTTGTAGTTACTGCATAGCCATGTTACATAATATTCACTGCATTTACTATATGTGTGTGTGAGTGTGTGTGTGTGTGTGTGTGTGTGTGTGTGTGTATACATATACTGTATATATATAATGCAGATTTATATATACACACGGTAGAAGGGGGCACTCAAACCCTCTACCGTGGAGGTGTGAGGCCACAGTGTTAACCATACCACCTTCAGTTCATGCTTTGATTTCTCAGATAGGATCATATAACGCAATTTTCCATAATACTTAACGCCTCTTATTTCTCATATACACACACAATTATATTTTTATCAGATAAAAAGAAACACATTTGCCAAATACAATTTCATGGACTGTTACATTTTTTTTTTTATTAAAATCTTTCAACGGACGTATAAAACTTGGCCAAATTTAGATTTCACATGAAAAGACCTGAGTGTATCATTCTAAAATCCACATTCATTTGACATGGTTACGGACACTACGGATCTTTTTGCTTTTTAAGCTTTTAACAGAAAAAGGACTTTAGTGTCAATTTTAGTATGTGATTTTAGTATTTTATTACCAATACTCATAAAAAATATGAATAATTTGTTTTTTAAATTATTATTATTATTATTATTATTATTATGCAAAGCGAGACAGTATAACACTGAAAAATGGTCATATTTGGGGCATATTTAAAATCATCGCTCCAAAACAACTTGACATTTTCAGAGTCTCTTCCATGTTGCATAAACGTCAGAAGTAGCTTCTCTGGCACACAAAAAGAAGTTCTTTATTATAAATATAACATAAGTAAAATCAGCACTAATACTGTGTTTTGGCTAATTGTATGCTTTTAATTGACCATAATTATTTTTTAAAGCAAACCTCGCTAGTGTTAATGATGCAGTTTCCGTTCCAATAACTTTTTTTTTTATTACTGTTTATTTTATTTTTTTTTACAATTTTATTTCAAAACCTTCTTTATTGCTCATCATACTTTCTTGACATTACTGACTGACGATGGTTTTGCACTCAGCCTGACTTGACTTTGTTGGCCATGTTGATGTAATAAGCTCCGCCCATCTTCTTACATTACCACTTCTCCTGCTGAAATGTATTTTGAAACCTCTCATCACTTCTCTGTTCATCCATAAAACAGCATCAGTGCTTCATCTTCTTTTTTATTATTATTATTATTATTATTATTATTATTATTATTTCTTTCACGTCTACCTAAGATCACTCAGGAAACAGTAAGTAGTTTTACATGCTCTGTCAGAATTCTATGTCAAATAAACCTCGATAAGCTTCGCGGGTTCCCCAACCGAGCCGCCTGGCTTGAGTGGAATACTTATAACATGTAAAGCAGGGATTGCGGAGCAGAGCGCAGTTTCAGACACTTTGTATGGACCGAGGCTGGAGGTCTTCAAAACAACTTAGGAGGGACAGCGCCGGGTTCAGCGCCGCGCGCTTGCATAAAGTGGCATTGTGGTTAAGCATGCAAAAACGCAGGCCATTATTTTATGCAAAATTCTGTACGCGATAAATAATTGAAGCGTGTTTTCAGCCATGACCTGCTGACAAAACCGAAGAGGCGGAGGAGGAGGAGAGCAGGAGGAACGCGTCCGCTCCGAGTCTCTGCAGGGTTTCAAAGCGAGATCTGCAACATGGAGAGGAAGAGGAAAACAAAAAGGCGGAGGTGCCGAAGAGGAGGGGACGAGAGGACAAACACGGGCAGCAGAGATGAGGTCCGGAGAGAAAGTCAAGGAAGAAAAGGGAAAAAAGATGGAAAGGATATGAAAACAAACAAAGTAAAGGAGTAAAGGTCTGACAGATCTAAAGAGGGAAAGGAACGGATGAGAAAGGAAAAGAATGGACTGGGACAAGAGAAGCTCAGGAGAGACAATATAAGGAGAGACAGAGGACGAGAAATTTAAGAGTAAATGCAAGAAAAAAAGATGATGGGATGATGAGATGAAAGGAAGACAAGATCCGGAGATCTGGAGAAAATGATGGAAGAGATGAAAAGAATAAAGAGAATAAGGGACAGAATGGAAAAGGAAACGTGTGTGTGTGTGTGTGTGTGTGTGTGTCTCAGCATCACGCAAAAACTGGCTGGACAGAGTTTTCTAAAGCTTTGCCAGTTCGAAGTGTTTTGCCTGGAGTTAAATCTTGCGTCATAAAAGTTCGAAGTCAAAATTTGAGTAGAACTGAAGCTCTGAGCAGTTTTGTGCCAGATTATGAACTAGTGCCAGTTTGGACAGCGCACTGCTAATGCGTAAAAACTGTGGGCGCGGCTTAAATCGACATGAAGACCCTGCTGCCCCCCTCACTAGGCCCCCTGCACTTCGCGAATCGTCCAAACCGTTCAACGGACGACGCCATCTCCACCACACTCCACCTGGCACTGACACACCTGGACAAGAAAGACACTTACGTCAGAATGCTGTACATAGACTTCAGTTCAGCATTCAACACAATCATCCCCCAACACCTGATCGGGAAGCTGAGCTTGTTGGGCCTGAACACCTCCCTCTGTAACTGGATCCTGGACTTTCTGACCGAAAGACCTCAAGCAGTGCGGATCGGGAGCTATACCTCCAGCACCACCACACTGAGTACTGGGGCCCCCCAGGGCTGCGTGCTCAGTCCCCTGCTGTTCACACTGCTGACTCATGATTGTTTAGCGACACACATCTCCAATCATATCATCAAGTTCGCTGATGACACAACCGTGGTGGGTCTCATCAGCAAGAACGACGAGTCGGCGTACAGAGAGGAAGTGCAGAGGCTAACGGACTGGTGTAAAGACAACAACCTGGCTCTGAACGTCGAAAAGACAAAAGAGATGGTTGTTGACTTCAGGAGGACACGGAGCGATCACTCTCCGCTCAGCATCGACGGCTCTTATGTGGAGATCGTCAAGAGCACGAAATTCCTGGGCGTCCACCTGGAGGAGAACCTCTCCTGGTCCCTCAACACCAGCTACATAACCTGCATAAGAAAGCCCAACAACGTCTTTTCTTCCTGAGAAGGCTGAGAAAGACACAGCTTCCACCACCGATCCTCACCACCTTCTATAGAGGAACTATCGAGAGCATCCTGAGCAGCTGCATCACTGTCTGGTTTGGGAATTGTACCATATCAGACCGCAAGTCCCTACAGCGGATAGTGAGGACAGCTGAGAAGATCATCGGGGTCTCTCTCCCTTCTATCGAAGACATTCACACCACACGCTGACCGGACACACCCCTCTCACTCACTCTTCACCCTCCTGCCATCTGGAAAAAGGTACCGAAGCATTCGGGCACTCACATCCAGACTGAGGAACCGTCTCCTCAACACAAAGAGACTGGACGGATAAACACACACACACACGCACACGCACACACACACACACACACACACACACACACACACACACACACAAATCACTCAGACGAACTAAATAACATCTGGACTGAACTGATAAACACACACATGCACAATCACACTGATATACATCCATCTCAATCTGCTCATACCCACCTACCTGTGCTGCTCCTCGCAATTTTTTGCACAATATTTATTTGACTGCTATTTGCGCACGATACTCTTGTCAAAATGTAAACTGTTTACCTTTACCTTAAAAATGTAAAAATGTGTGTTGTAAATTTGTGTTGTTGCATGTGTGTAGCACCCTGGTCCTGGAGGAACGTTGTTTCGTTTCACTGTGTACTGAACTGTATATGGTTGGAATGACAATAAAAGCCTACTTGACTTGACTTGACTTGACTACTTGAGTTAGACAGACGCGGACTTCAACCTGAAATAATAACATCACGGATTTACCTTAAAGCTGATCAACTTCCCGAGTTTTCCAAAAAACATACAAAGAAGAAGAAATGAAGGAATGGAAACATAGAAAAGAAGGAAAAGTTTTTTTAAAAGACGAAAGAAGGAAGGAAAAGAACAAGACAAAGGGAAAAACTTGGGGACGAGCGGGACTGACTGACTGATTAAAGTCAAGTTGCTAAAGTAAAATAAGGAAGAAGAAAGAAAATGAAACACGTGAGATGGGGAGAGGAAAAGGAAAACCTAATAGGAGAAAAACAGAAAGGATTGAGCGAGGGAAGAAGAAGGAGAAAGGTCAGGCGGTAAAAAAAAAAAGAAAAGAAAAAAAAAGGAAGCGAACAATAAAGAAAGAGGCGAGCGATAGAAATGAGAAGAAATCAGAAAAGGTCAACAGAGGAAGAGGAAAAGAGACGAGACGAGAGGAAGACGGAGGGAGACAGTGTGATGAGAGACTCACAGATTTACAGAATTTTTTTTTATTTGATCAATTATAAAAACATAATAAAAGGGTAAAACAAACAAACAAACAATTACGTAAAAACCATTCGTGGGGTCTTCAGACGGAGGAAAATAATCAACCTGGTGTGGGGCGTTACAGTTATCACCCTGACGTTGGCTGTTTTACCCGAAAACAACCCACAATATTAAATGAAATGGCAACAAATGAAATAATTCAGCCAACAACCCCATTTTTATGGATTAAAGCCAGATGTTCAGATGTTCAGAAGTAAGATCAGTTTTATCGCATGAACGAAGTGTCCCGTCCTGAAGACTTTCCTACACTGACTTTTTTAAAGTGCTGACACTGGAGACTCCAACTCTAATCAAACTTAATCGAAAACTCAATAATCGATAGGTGGCCACAGTGACCTCTGGTGGTGAACTCTGGTGGTGACCTCTGGTGGTCACTCTTGTAGGTTCCGCTGTCTTGAACATTTGAACAGTACGCGACCCGGAGCACCACTAAGCCATGAGGAGGCGAGATTTGATCCCCAACCCTGGAGACATGTGGTGTCAGAGCTAACCACTAAGCTACCATTCCACCAGGTTCCACAGACTTTCTATAGATTATCTGGAGCATCCTCTACTCACTGATGCGTTACTATAGAAACGATAGCGTATTAAACCTGTGCGTATATACAGTAGACCGAACTGTGTGGCATGTTCAAACCTTGGGCCACACCCCCAACCTGTGCCTGACGTTGGAACAGAGTGACATCATATCGAGAATGAGAATTTGTTTTCCTTTTTGAAGACGGATGCTAGGATTGCTCGCGCTGTGATCTTTCGAACCGTAGCAAAAAACCGTTGCTACTGGTTAAAGTAGGAAATTCCCCCATGTAACTGTCTGACAGTCTGTTAGTTTCAGTACAGCAGCTCAGTGGTTAAGGCATTGGACTACTGATCAGAAGGTTGCCACTGTTGGGCCCTTGCGCGAGGCCCTTAACCCTCGACTCCTCGTACGTGTAATGAGATAAACGGATGAGGGGCGTCGGCCGAATTGCCGTAGGTGTACTCACTCTGTGGGCACTGCTCGCTCGTGCAGTTTAGCGACTGCAGGTCGAGACCCTGGCACGCTTTGCCGCCGGTCCCCGGCGCGGGCTGGGTGCACTCCCGACTCCTCCACATGGTGCAGTCGGCGCCACACGCTGACCATTTGCTCCACTCGCTCCAGGCTCCGTCCACTAGCACAGAGACAGAGCGCAGAAAACGGCATTACTGAATCATGAAAGCATTGCAGGCAGTGTAGTGTGTACTGTATATATGGGCTTATTACAGGTCTGAGCCTGAACTGATGTAACCACACATACACACACGCACACACACACACACACACACACACACACACACACACACACACACACACACACACACACAGTTCATGCACTAGCAAACACACATAGTGAGACATTTTTCTTCTCACTCTGTTTGAGAATGTGGTTTACACAATGTATATCCTGTCACAGGTACTGGTAGTGCCGATGGTGCCATTTCCATCAGCACACACACACACACACACTCACACATACTCACACAATTTTTATGGCTTATGACTCCACCATTAGATCACGGTTAAAGAATAGCTGTACAGTACATAACCCTCACAAGCTGCTATTATGTGAATCAACAAATTAAAACAAGGGAATGGTGTGCGTGTGTGTGTGTGTGTGTGTGTGTGTGTGTAATATACCACAAATTTCCTACTTCTTCCCAAGATTTCGTTCTCGTTACTCGGCGTCCAGGACGACGCGAGGATCGAGGGCATGAGCGGCCTCGGGAAGGTTACCGCCGGGCTAATGAGCTCTCCTGGGGTTAGTGCCATTTTATTTATTTATTTATTTATTAATAATCGCAACACAATCCCACCAAAACACACATCTCGCTCAGACCCCTCTCATTAATCCATCCCTACACGACGGGCGCGCGACAGCTTATTTACCGAGCGGTTCCAACTTAACAGCGCAGCGCTACAGGGCAAAGGTCACGGCCGGGCTAAACAACGTGTTTTGAGAACGCGCGCCGGTGTGTGTGTGTGTGTGTGTGTGTCCGGGTCGTTAGGAGAGAAGCGAGTCGTTCATCAGTAGCGCTTATGGACGATAAAGATGTTTAGTCACAGCCGTCCTGCCAGGAACGAATTAAAGGAGGTGCCAAGGGTTTAATTCGGCTTGGCGAGATTATTAGCGCTGGTGTGAGTGTGAATGTGTGTGTGTGTGTGTGTGTGTGTGAGGTGCTGACGAAGCCTCTGGTCCGGATCCAAACTGTTACATTTGGCACGGAAAGTGGAACCAATCACATAATTGTCCTTGCATGGCATTGAGAGACGCCATTTGGGTCTTATTAGAGGACGGGGACCTGATGCAAGCAGGAATTAGCGGCCGGCGCTCAGGCGTTAATCGTCGATTTCAGATTTCAGATTTCAGATTTGCGCCATGAAACGAAAACGGAGGTGAAAATGAAAATGAAAAGCTGGATGGCAGATGGGCGGCTCGATCCTGCGTTCTGGTTTTTAATTGATTTTATTTTATTTTACGATCCAAACTTTTGTTCCACTGTTCCAATAAAAAACAAAAACAAAAAAAAAACAGCTACACTGACCAAAAAACAAACAAACAAACAAACAAACAAACAACAGGATAAAGGATTCAATTAAAATTTCCAATTTACACTTTTATTTGTGTAGCGCTTTTAACAATTGTTATTGTCGCAAGCGTCAGTTTGTCCCCAGTGAACAAGCCGAGTGTGACGGTGGCAAGAAAAAAACTCCCTGAGAAGTCATTTTAGTCCGACATTCAACATTAACACCACCTTATCATAAAAAAGGTTTTCTGTTTTATTTTACTAGTATTGCTATTATTATTATGCTATTAATGTTTTTTAAAGAATAAAAAAAAACTGGTCACGTGATCATTCCTTGTCGCTCCGCTTAAATTATTAGCACTAAAACTACTTTCTTACGTAAAAAAAAAAATGCTGAGCTTTTGTGATGAAATAGGGGGGGGAACGCGTCACGTGATGTGCACACGGCACCGACACCAACGCTCATATTAGTTCGCATTAGTATCAGCTAGCTGCCTGGCCTAGTGTGCGATCTAGATTATATTTATTATAGGGCTGTCAATATTCATCGGAATTGTAACGCATTGCTATTTTTTTTGCGCAGATTAATCATATGACCCAGGTTTGACCCCAATGGCTTCCCATAATCGTAGGGATAACCAGGTGCTGAACGGCACGGTTCATTATAGAAGGTTTCTAGATGGACGTTGTGTGCGCGAGCTGCCTTCAAGGGGAACGAATAAATGAAACGTAAGATGTGGGAGTGGCGGCCCAGGCGATTAAGGGTCCAGGTTGTTCATTTTCAGATCTGAGGATCTGGGTTGCCACACCCTGCACTACTCAGCCGCTGATCCCATTCAAGAGTTTTTAATGTAACATTTATTAAGTGTTATGGTTTGAGATATTATAACACTGAATATTCTGTTTCCTCTAACCAGTTTGTCTTACGTTTCTTTATTCCAACATTGTACATTTATAACACAAGTAAATCTGAGTGTTTTAAAATTGTGATTAATCACAGACTATGATGTGATTAATAAAATCTTTACTCGACTGACGGCACTAATTCATTATTATTATCATTTTTTAAATTCGACTTCAACTCCTGATATTTCACTCGTAAATCTTCTTAACTTGCTCACTTTTTTCCGTACTTTTTTTCTTTCATGTTTTCTCCACCATAGCCAAATTATTATGATAAATCAACAAATATAGAAATATTACACAGGATACATTACACTTGTGATTGGCTAACAAAAATCACACGGAGGAAGAATGGAACTATTACTCCTGGTTATGGTTCTATAATAAAATCACCGGCTACGTCACCTGCGAGAGCGATCACCTGATTTTGTCTCCGAGCTCAGACGTTCTTGGTCAGCTTTTGTTCGTCTCCGTTGTTTCACTTTTTCCCGGAGCAGTCTTTTAATTTCCTGCTCTTTAAGAACTACATGTAGAGTGTTACGTGTACACATGTCGAACACCGGAATCACAAAAAAACTAAAGGGAAAAAAGCGGCAAAACCACAATTGGTACATTTTCCCCGGAACAGAAAAATAGCGGCTGTGGAGACCCGCTGACCTCGTCGGCTTTTCTCTGGACCGAACTGAAGCAAATGCCGCAAGGTTCCAATCATTCCATGCATGTGGGGGAAGTGTGTGTGTGTGTGTGTGTGTGTGTGTGTGTGTGTGTGAGACTCAATAACACAGCAGCAGGTCTGATTGTCATGTCGTCAAGGACAAAGTAGAAGGGCGTCCCTGCTGCTCTTTAGCGGGGCGGCAGGGGGGCCATTACAACTCGGAAATCACAGAGTCACCTCGGGCCATCATGTCCTTGACAGATTGAGAAAAATCACGCAAATAAACTCGCCAGAGGTGTTAAGACTCACGGATCGCTCGGTTACCATTTTTACAACGTATCTGTTCATAACAGTGATTGAGAAAATGTATTGTTTGTAACTTTTGCGTGCGTTTTTATCTCAGATTTTGGATTGAGTGAAGGAGGCGTGGCCTGGACGCCTGTCAGACTCAGAGAAGGAGGTGTGGCTTGTACACCTGCCAGTCTCGGTGATGGAGGTGTGGCCTCTGTGCCTGTCTGACCCAGTAGAGGAGGTGTGGCTTCTGTGACTCTCAGATCCAGAGAAAGGGGGCGTGGCTTGTACGTCTGTCAGTCTCAGTGAAGGAGTTCTTGTCATTTCTAGAGCAGGGGGCGTGGCCTAATGAGTCGAAGGACTACCTGTAAGTACCGACCTTCACCTTCTACCATTTAGTATTGTTCATAAATTTTTTACTTTGATACTCATCTATGTTTTAACCGGATCTATTAAACACTTTGTAGGGGGCCACACTGCACACTACCTAGGGGCACTACATAGACAGCCTACTGAACATTCTTTCATTAAATACTACATAGAGACACTTAATAGTGAGGATGTTGTACATTATACTCACTAAATACTGCACAGGGAGTCTATATAGTTTAGTTTAGTAGCAGCACTTAAAACACTACATACAGGGCATGCTCTACACTACAATCACTAAACACTAAATTGGGACACTACATATATATTCTATTGTATAACAATTTGTGTTTGTAATTGTGAGACTGATATACTGTATGTTGTAACCAGATCTATTAAACACTATGTAGAGGGCCACACTACACACAGAGCACATTCTTTCATTAAACACTCTATAGAGACACTAGCTAGGCAGAGTACTGTTCATTACATGCACTAAACACTACATAGGCACACTACATAAAGAAAGTTTTGTATAATACTTGCCCTAAAAACACTACATAGGGAACCTAAATAGAGAGCCTTTTGTACATCTCACTCATTAAACACTGCATGAGGACATTACACAGTGAGTACTCTCTAATGTACTCTACATTCACTAAACACTTCATAGGCACACTAGGCACGTTGTACTATCCACTCACTAAACACTACCTAGGCACAATACATAGCAGATACGATATTATCACGATACCTAGACGCTGATTGCAATGTGTCACGATTTTATAAATATTCTGATTCGATTGTCATTTTTACAGATTTAGATCAACGTTACGAATGTGTGAGTTTAGAGTGCACCACCTGCAGGATTATGGAGGAACTGCAACATTTTACCGCCTCAAATGCAAACAATTATAGCTAAAGAAATAATAGTAAAAAATTGATTTTGGATTCAGGACGGCGATAAATGATGATCTACTTCTCTATTTTTGTATAACACCAGCACTTAAAACACAGGGAGAGTCTATTAGCCATTCAAACACTACCTAGGGACACAGATTTTTGCACACTGCACTTACTGAACGCTATACAGTACGTAGATCTTGTCCCACTAGGGAGCCTATCTAGGGACACTACATAGGCAGCCTTATGAGCATTAATGCGTTTCCATTTCTAACCCCTTTCCCTCGAGGAGTCCTGTTAGTCTCCGATCAGACTCATCACACGCGAGGAAGAACAGACAGCTCTAATCCGTTATTCCCTTTCCCTCCATTTGCAGTCAGTGACATGAAAAGTAGCGCTGAGGATGGAGGCACTGAAACGTCTCAGAAAAAAGACCCCGTTATGCGCCCAACACACGCACACGCACACACACACACACACACACACACACACACACACACACACACACACACACAGAATCCCGAACAGATCTTTGGTTCTTCACGCAAACACGAGCGTGCAAGAAACAGCAATATTTTACCATTTGATCTATTTTGGCTCAGCCGCCGCACGCGGTTACGCATCCTCTGCACCGAGTGTGTGCATTACATGTAAAGCCATACAGAGTCACAAGCTGAGCACAAAGCGATCTACAACAGAGTGAAACAAAAGAGAAAAAAAACTGAAGACGACACAAGGAGTGGGAAGGAATAATGAAAGACTATGAAAAGCAAAGAAAAGTGAAATACAGGAAATATAAAGATGAGAAGGAGTTCAGCTCATGAAGATCTTCATCGTCTGTGAGGAATTTGATTTGCTCCGTGTGTGTTTGGATTATGTACGACTCTACGAGTGTGTGCTCCTGCTTTCCAAAGTGTGTCGATAGAACAGGATCAACAAATCATAAGCAAAACGCAATACCATGTAATTCAGGGATGGAAACCACGCCTCCTTAACTGAGAATAAGGCACATAGGCCACGCCTCCTTAACTGAGAATAAGGCACATAGGCCACGCCTCCTTAACTGAGAATAAGGCACAGAGGCCATGCCTCCTTAACTGAGAATGAAGCACAGAGGCCACGCCTCCTTAACTGAGAATGAAGCACAGAGGCCACGCCTCCTTAATTGAGAATGAATCACAGAGGCCACGCCTCCTTAACTGAAAATGATGCACAGGAGCCACGCCTCCTTAACTGAGAATGAAGCACAGCCCACGCCCCTTCAAAGAGACTGAAGTGAAAAGGCCACACCACTTCATGAGACGGAAGCACAAAGGCCACGCCTCTTTAACTGAGAATAAAGCAGAGGCCACGCCTACTTAACTGAGAATGAAGCACAGAGGCCACGCCTCTTTAACTGAGAATAAAGCACAGAGGCCACGCCTACTTAACTGAGAATGAAGCACAGCCCACGTCCCTTCAAAGAGACTGAAGTGAAAAGGCCACACCCCTTCATGAGACGGAAGCACAAAGGCCACGCCTTCTTAACTGAGAATGAAGCACAAAGGCCACGCCTCTTTAACTGAGAATAAAGCACAGAGGCCACTCCTCCTTAACTGAGAATGAAGCACAGAGGGCACGCCTCCTTAACTGAGAATGAAGCACAGAGACCACGCCCCTTTACAGAGAATGAAGCACAGAGCTAAACTGAGACTGAAACACAGCCCATACCACTTCATGAGACGGAAGCACAAAGGCCACGCCTCTTTAACTGAGAATAAAGCACAGAGGCCACGCCTACTTAACTGAGAATGAAGCACAGAGGCCACGCCTCTTTAACTGAGAATAAAGCACAGAGGCCACGCCTACTTAACTGAGAATAAAGCACAGAGGCCACGCCTCTTTAACTGAGAATGAAGCACAGAGGCCACGCCTACTTAACTGAGAATAAAGCACAGAGGCCACGCCTCCTTAACTGAAACTGATACACACCGACCATGCCTAGTTGACTGAGAATGAAGCAATGAAGAGACGCCTCCTTAACCGGGAATGGCGCACGGAGGACACGCCCCCCTACACTGGGACTGAAGTATAGAAGCCACTCCATCCAAACTGAGAATGAAGCACAGGCCACACCCCTTCATGAGACGGAAGCACAAAGGCCACGTCTCCTTTACTGAGACTGAATGATGGAGGCTACGCTGTCTAATCTTGCAATTTACACTAACTAGCCTTTGAGTTAACTACCTAACCCTCTGATGTGTTTCATCACACATGACTGCCACACCTGTTCTTTATTCTTCATCTGCTTCAGATTTACCTCAAATCATTTTCTCATCTCATCTACCGCTCATCTGTTTGCACAGGAAAAAAATAGAAAAGGTGTCTGTTGCGCACCTTTCCTTTTTTTTTTTAGGATATTTCAATTTGCCCACGGTTGATGGACTCAAGGAGGAAGGACACGACATACGAATGCAGTTAGCAAACAAAACCTGTGAAACGCTAATCAGCGCCGGTGGGTGTCGACTTTCGCAAGACCTTTCGCAAATGAGACGCTGCTTTTTCATGGCCAAAAGATGACAAGCGGTGTCAGGACTGATGTGTTCTCCAAAAGCTATTATATCTAAGTGCATGAAAAATGTGTGTGTGTGTGTGTGTGTGTGTGTGTGCTTATGTGTGTGCATGCATGCAAATGTCTTTATACTTGAGGTGGGTTTGTCATTGTGTGCAAGAACTGAGATGATAAATGATTTAGTGCATCATCAGCGTATCTAGTGTCCCTATGTAGTGTTTAGTATGGAGTTAACATATAGTAGTGTACCTACTGTATGTAGTGTTTAATTGATGCATTAATGTACAGCAGTGTCCCTGTGCAGTGTTTATGGGGAAACTATGCCAGGCGTGTCCTTTGTGCTATTTATTAGATCAATAATATACTGTAGTTCTATAATAGTGTTTACTTCACATTACTGTCACACTACACACAGAGAGCTGACTTTAAATTACAATATTGCTTGTACTTGACTTTACATTATTGCACCAATAGTGTCCCTATGTAGTGTGTAGTGTGGCGTTAAAGTACAATAGGCTGATGATGTAGCGTTAATGAATGCACATGTACAGTAGGTTCCCTATGTAGTGTTTACATTATTCATTATGAAACAATAATGTACAATCGGCTCTATATGTAGTGTTTAGTGAGACGATAATGTACAGTAGGCCCCCTGTGTAGTGTTAATGAGACAATAATGTACAATAGACTCCCTGTGTACTGTTTAGTGAGACAATAATGTACATTAGGCTCCTTGTGTAGTGTTTAGTGAGACAATAATGTACAGTAGACTCCCTCTGTAGTGTTTAGTGAGATAGTAATGTACAGTAGGGTCTATGTGTAGTGTTTAGTGAGACAATAATGTACAGTAGACTCCCTCCGTAGTGTTTAGTGAGACAATAATGTACAGTAGGCTCCCTATGTACTGTTTAGTGAGACAATAATGTACAGTAGACTCCCTCTGTAGTGTTTAGTGAGATAGTAATGTACAGTAGGGTCTATGTGTAGTGTTTAGTGAGACAATAATGTACAGTAGACTCCCTCCGTAGTGTTTAGTGAGACAATAATGTACAGTAGGCTCCCTATGTACTGTTTAGTGAGACAATAATGTACAGTAGACTCCCTCTGTAGTGTTTAGTGAGATAGTAATGTACAGTAGGGTCTATGTGTAGTGTTTAGTGAGACAATAATGTACAGTAGACTCCCTCCGTAGTGTTTAGTGAGACAATAATGTACAGTAGGCTCCCTATGTTCTGTTTAGTGAGACAATAATGTACAGTAGGCTCCCTATGTAGTGTTTAGTGAGACAATAATGTACAGTAGACTCCCTCTGTAGTGTTTAGTGAGATAGTAATGTACAGTAGGGTCTATGTGTAGTGTTTAGTGAGACAATAATGTACAGTAGACTCCCTCCGTAGTGTTTAGTGAGACAATAATGTACAGTAGACTCCCTCTGTAGTGTTTAGTGAGACAATAATGTACAGTAGGCTCCCTATGTACTGTTTAGTGAGACAATAATGTACAGTAGACTCCCTCTGTAGTGTTTAGTGAGACAATAATGTACAGTAGACTCCCTCTGTAGTGTTTAGTGAGACGATAATGTACAGTAGGCCCCCTGTGTAGTGTTAATGAGACAATAATGTACAGTAGACTCCCTGTGTACTGTTTAGTGAGACAATAATGTACATTAGGCTCCCTGTGTAGTGTTTAGTGAGACAATAATGTACAGTAGACTCCCTCTGTAGTGTTTAGTGAGATAGTAATGTACAGTAGGGTCTATGTGTAGTGTTTAGTGAGACAATAATGTACAGTAGACTCCCTCCGTAGTGTTTAGTGAGACAATAATGTACAGTAGGCTCCCTATGTACTGTTTAGTGAGACAATAATGTACAGTAGACTCCCTCTGTAGTGTTTAGTGAGATAGTAATGTACAGTAGGGTCTATGTGTAGTGTTTAGTGAGACAATAATGTACAGTAAACTCCCTCCGTAGTGTTTAGTGAGACAATAATGTACAGTAGGCTCCCTATGTACTGTTTAGTGAGACAATAATGTACAGTAGGCTCCCTATGTAGTGTTTAGTGAGACAATAATGTACAGTAGACTCCCTCTGTAGTGTTTAGTGAGACAATAATGTACAGTAGGCTCCCTATGTACTGTTTAGTGAGACAATAATGTACAGTAGACTCCCTCTGTAGTGTGTAGTGAGACAATAATGTACAGTAGGCTCCCTATGTACTGTTTAGTGAGACAATAATGTACAGTAGGCTCCCTATGTAGTGTTTAGTGAGACAATAATGTACAGTAGACTCCCTCTGTAGTGTTTAGTGAGACAATAATGTACAGTAGGCTCCCTATGTACTGTTTAGTGAGACAATAATGTACAGTAGACTCCCTCTGTAGTGTTTAGTGAGACAATAATGTACAGTAGACTCCCTCTGTAGTGTTTAGTGAGACAATAATGTACAGTAGACTCCCTCTGTAGTGTGTAGTGAGACAATAATGTACAGTAGGCTCCCTATGTACTGTTTAGTGAGACAATAATGTACAGTAGGCTCCCTATGTAGTGTTAAGTGAGACAATAATGTACAGTAGGGTCTATGTGTAGTGTTTAGTGAGACAGTAATGTGCAGTAGGCTCCCTATGTAGTGTTTAGTGACACAGTAATGCACATTAGACTTCCTATGTAGTGTTAAGTGAGACAATAATGTACAGTAGGGTCTATTTGTAGTGTTTAGTGAGACAATAATGTACAGTAGATTCTCTATGTAGTGTTTAGTGAGACAATAATGTACAGTAGATTCTCTATGTAGTGTTTAGTGAGACAGTAATGCACAGTAGGCTCCATGTGTAGTGTTTAGTGAGACAATAATGTACAGTAGGCTCTCTATGTAGTGTTTAGTGAGACAATAATGTACAGTAGACTCTCTATGTAGTGTTTAGTGAGACAATAATGTACAGTAGGGTCTATGTGTAGTGTTTAGTGAGACAATAATGTACAGTAGACTCTCTATGTAGTGTTTAGTGAGACAATAATGTACAGTAGACTCTCTATGTAGTGTTTAGTGAGACAATAATGTACAGTAGGGTCTATGTGTAGTGTTTAGTGAGACAATAATGTACAGTAGACTCTCTATGTAGTGTTTAGTGAGACAATAATGTACAGTAGACTCTATGTAGTGTTTAGTGAGACAATAATGTACAATAGACTCTCTATGTAGTGTTTAGTGAGACAATAATGTACAGTAGGCTCCATGTGTAGTGTTTAGTGAGACAATAATGTACAGTA
>CM059222.1:3725000-3797500 GCA_030347435.1 Clarias fuscus | reverse complement strand
AGTCTAGGATGAATGAATGGAGATCACAAACACTTGAAGTTACATAGTAAGAAATCAACAGTAAAAAACCAGAGCTTAATGTTTAATAGTGAAAATAAGTGCATAAGTGTGTCCATAAGAAAACCACACGTTAGTGAGACTCATCAGGAAAACACCCTTCAGTTTGCTACAGAGCATAACGATTGGATTTTGGAGTGATTGGGAAAGGTCATGTGACCTGATGAGTCCAGACTGAGCCTATTCCAGAGTGATGGGCGTGTCAGGGTGAGAAGGGAAGCGCATGAAGCGATGCTCCCATCATTTATGTGGCAAAAAAATGAAGTCAGCTGACGACCTGAATGTACTGAATCACCGGGTTATCACATCTGTGGAGTTTTCCAGAACTCATATTATAGAAAAATACCGAAGAATATCAAAGAAAACAGGTTTTACCCCCCCCCCCCCCCCACACACACACGCACACACCTCGCCCCCCTGCATCACTTCTCCTTCTTCTTTCCCTTTCTCTCCTTCCATTCATTTCTCTCTATTGAATCGTTCTTCTCACATGCAGTCTATTTCCATTTCCTCATCTCCTCCACCTTCCCTTTCCCTCGGCTTCCTCCTTCCCCCTCGCTGCAGGAAGATGCTATTTGTGCCCTAATCATGTGAAATCCATCCACACGCTAAACCCCCCTGTCGGGCTGCTGCGGTGCCCCTGTTGCCTGCTGCACTGTTTCAAGGCTTCGTTTACTTACTGCGTTGCGTCTTATTAAATTACGCTCACTGTTGCGTACCGAAACAGGAGACGGGCTTAAGTAGCCGGACTCGGACGGAGACGGAAAAAGACGGAGCTACAGCTGACAGAGTCGATTTCCTTCACCGTTTGGCTTATGTTGTGTTTTTTTTTTTTTCCCCCCTGCCGGGCATTAATGCTTTCATTATGCTGCTTTAGCGACGAACCGTGCTGCCAGGAGTGGGTTGTGTCTCCGACGTCAGTGTGGAAGCAAAGCATCAGCACATCCATTTCAAATTGCATACGATCGATAAAACCCGAGGATAACCAGTCATGCTGCTCTCTCTCTCTCTCTCTCTCTCTTGTTCTGTATGTATGTGCGTATGTGTCAGTAGCACGCTGCGTGAAATCGCACACTAATGCTCATGAGTGCACAAGCAGCTCGGCCATATCCCGAACTCTGGATGACTCGCAGCGAGGCACCGAGCCCACATGTGGCAACGGCGAAGCACGCACAGCAAATAAAAAAGCATGAGGATTAGCCATGAATAATAAACACCACACGCGTCAGGCCAAGCAGCCACAGACGGCACGCTGCGAAAACTGCTAGCTGGTGAAAGCAGTCGATCAGCCAGGATGTTTTTTTTTTATATATATATATATATATATAAATGTCCGACATTTGATTTATGTTTATGTTCTTGCAGAAGTTTGCATGAAATCAGTGAAAATCGTGATGTGGCTGAACGTGTAGCTGAACTGCTTCCCATTTAAAAGGCCGCCATTTTGGCGGTTTGGTATCACTCTACCTCTAATGACTCCGCCTCCCGTTGTTTAAAGGTCTTATAAAATCTCATTCAAATTTTGAAATGTTTCATATCTCTAGTACATTCACATTTACACACTCTTATTCACAGCGACTTGCTTACAAAAGTGCTTTGTAGTTTCCGTCACTGGATACAGTAGGTCCTCACTAAGGTAAAGTAATGATGTGGCTGACCATACGCGGCTTTTAAATGACTTTAAATGAAAATAGGGAATGCGGTGGTACCTCGGCATACTGTATGAACAACTCATTCTTAAGAAATTTCCCCTTAAGAATTGACATTTTGCAAGACATTTTGCTGCATACGAGTGAAGAGACGGAGCTAAACTGAACGCCAGCTAAGTTCGGGAGCCGTCCAAAACTCGTCTGCTTGGGTGGACAGTCAAGTTTAAATGAAGGTTAAGTCAGGTCTAATGTCTATTTGTTTCATATTTTACTATATTAACATTTATTTTCTAAACGTTTTGATTGTTTGATGTGCAAAGACATGATGATAGTGATGTACATTGGTAATATTGGTAATATTTCTGGCTGGCTGGAACGGATTGTCTGCATTTACATTATTTCCTCTGGGAAAATGCGTTTCGCAGTACAAAGTCTCACATTAAGAGCTCGCCTCTGGAACGGATTCACGTTGTACTACTGTACTTTTATCTGTACTTTTTTAGTTTGGTACCAATGTTTAAGGTTATAAGGATCTTAGAAAAATGTTATCCATATTTGTAGTAAGGATTTGTGTACAGCAAAAGTATAGCTGTTAGCAGCAGCTGCTTTTAGATTAAAGTGATTACTTTTACCTCAGAGCAGTTCAGTACGGCATCACTCCGGCTCCATCTCAAAACTTTTTAAAGATTTACAGCTGCCTGTGTAACTAAACGCTGTGGTTTTAAAGAAGTGGCCATTTTGGATTAAACTGCTAACACTTTTACCTCAGTTTGGTATCATTCTACCTCTAATGGCTCCGCCTTCCAATGTTTGAAGGTATAAAAATCTTATATACTGTATTTGGTAACAATTTGACTAACTGTGTAGCTGTTAAAGAAGTGGCCATTTTGGACTAAACTACGAATCACTCTTACCTCAGAGCAGTTTGATACCAGTTTGATAACCTCTTTAGAGTTAAAAGGTATAACGCTTTCATAAATCATAACTATAATCTTTTTTAATGTCTATTGGCTCCGCCTCCCAATGTTTAAAGAGGTACAGCTGACTGTTCAGCTAAACACTGCGCTGTTAAACATGCGGATCTCACCTTTACCTCAGTGCTGTTCATTATTACTCCGTGGCTCCGCCTCCCAGTGTTTATGTAAAATTTGTATAAATGTGGTATAAAAGTGAAACAGAACAAAATGTACATTTGTTTTTTTCTTATCCAACACGTCTATAAGGCATGACTTAAAGTTATTATTTATTTATTTATTTATTCGTTTAAAAACAATGCATTGTTACAGTGCCCCCTGGTGGCTTGGAGGATTGGAGATTGTACAGGTTTACAGAGTGATGCCACGTTCTGCCGTTAACTTTATATGTAAAATCAGCATGAAACTCAGACGAGCACATAATGAGATTTAAACGAAAGATTTTGCTTCAGACTGACTTACAGCACTCATTAACCTTTGAATTTGCTTTCGCTAAAGAATTCGACACCATTTCTACGGAGGCCGCATTCATAACGGTTTATAAGTAACATCAGCATCTAAAATATTACATTTCTTCGCAATTGAACCAAAAACAATCAAACAGTCAAACAAGTTTTTATGATACCAAATTTACAAAGCTCTATGACCACATACTGTATATCAATGCCGTTATAAAGCATGATGCATATCGTTTTTGAATTGTTGTAGTGTTCAAGTTGTTTTTATAACACCGAGTCACAAGAGCATCACAGGAATGTGTTTTCATTTATGATTATAATGAAGAGTGCAGTGACTTATGGATGCATTCATGACTGGATATAATGGTTTTCATGGGTTATTATAGCTATAGAAAGTATTACCAAGTCTGCGCATCTAAACAGAGTTAATTTAATGCTGTTAACATTATGATGTGTTCCAAGCACTTCGCAATGCATAATAAACATTGAGTGCATTTTCATAAATGATTATACTGCACTATGGATATACAGTATTATGGCATGCTATGGAGGTGTCCATAAATAATTAAGGACATGACCTTCATAGAACGTGCTATCAACTGGGATTGACAAGAGAATGATATAATCCTGTTCTCGCCTCTAACATTCTACCAGTTCTGTCTAAAAACCGGGACGCAGCTACGGCTGAGGATTTGCCACGTAGGCTTTTAGTGAACGAGAACTTGTCAGTCCAACGTGACTGAAACCGATGCTGTTCACTGTCAGCTCCGCAGCTTCTGAGCGACGGGTTGAACTTTCGCTCAAGTTAACATCAGGTGAGTCGGTGATCTCTCGATGAAAGAAAAAAAAAAAGATGCGCTGACAGGCTGATGTAGAGGTGGGGAACCTGAATGACAATTCAGAAGCACAGTTTCTACGGCGCAGAGAGATTCGTAGCACACAGTTTCACCGAGGGGGGGGAAAAAAAAAAACAGCTTAGACCAAGCTTAGACAGGTTTACACAGATTAGCGCATTACTGATGGCAGATTAAATAGTCAGGCCTAATCCAGTTACACTAGTCTAAGCTGTTTTTTTCTTTCTTTCTTCTTCTCTTTTTAAAGCAGCGTTGCCGAGCTAGGAAGCGAGCACGGTGGCCGTTTACCTGGACAGGTGGCAGTGCAGGCGCTCGTCTGGACGCTCTGGCCCTCGCAGGCGGAGCCTCCGTTCAGGGGGGCGGGGTTAGTGCAGCTCCGGCTCCTCTTCTGCCAGCCACGTCCGCACACGGCGCTGCACGCTGACCACGTGGCCCATGTGGACCACCCGCCGTTCACTGCTCGCCCACCAAAGAAACGAACACAGCAAGTCAGGGTTACCCGACGAGCGACAACCTTTTCACCAAACTGACCTGAATTACAGACAGACTGTAAAGTCCGGACTGCTGTCCTTAAAATCTTTCGCTCAATCAGAATCGAGACTCAAGTATCGGTGAGATAAGGTGGATTCATTTTTTTATTCATTTATTATTTTTTTTATTTCTTTTTTTGCGATACTGTAACCTCGTCTGGCAGTCATGGCTGAGACATTTCATGTTTTGTACATTATACATAACAGAACTAACTTTTTCTATACAAATACAGACTTTGTGTCTTCACTTGTCCTCATTAAAAACTTCTCCAGTAGAGTGTGTGTGTGTGTGTGCGCGCTCTCGGAATATGAGTGCTTTGATACTGACTCATTCTATGGCTTAGCTGAAGAACGTATTATAAGAAGATGAAAAATATTGTTCGTCGACTCCTTTTAGACTCGTGCCAGTTGCCATTCCCTTGAGAGCCCGCTCGTTCTGATTCGAGCTCAGGGCCAGAACGTCTGCTTTGGGAAATGATTTCATTATTCCGAATGAGGAGAGGATTTGCATGCTGACAATGAAAGATAAAACAGAGTATTATTTGCTTGATTTCGTGCTGGATGTGATATTGGACTCCGAGAAGGTCAACGGTTCACGCTGGAATTTAAAGACGGCGCCGGTCGCCGCGATGCTGTGAAAAACGCTTCGTTTCAAGATCCGGAATTTGTTCTCATTGTGGCGTTTTCTGTAAGGAGGTGCTAATCTAATTGACAAAAGGACTCTCGAGTGTAGCATGACAAGCTGCGATTTTTGTCGTCTTATTAACTTCCAGAAAGAAAAGAAAAGAAAAAAAAAAAAACGGAGAGGGTGAAAAGGAAACGACTGTTGAACTACAACATAAAGATAATCATCGCCACATTGCTGTGGTGTAGGAGGAAATAAAACACTTTGCACTGGTAACAGTTTCTCCACTTCTTCACACAATCATGGAATAAATTGTTTTCCTACAACTGGATGACCCCGATCCACTACATATTTGCTGCAGTGTCCATGCAAAGATGAAGGATTAAACATGGTTTATACAGCGAACAAATACGGTTATGGCAATATAGCAAATAAGGCTAATAATTTGTCACTCACTGTATGATCAGAAACGATCAGTTGTTTTTGGAGCCCTCTGCTGGCTGCGAAGTGGACTGCAATTTTGATCCAAAAAACTATACAAAAAATAATAATGATTTTTTTGAAACAAGCATTTATCTTCGCTTAAACTCAACTTATAATTTCTGTTAAAATGTCCTATGGTGTGCATATCCTCTGTAATATCAGCGGCGTTCCTGATGTGGGCGGAGCTAAATCTCTGGACCAGAAAAAAAAACGTATAAAAGGGCAAGATCGATTTCTTTGCACGTTTGCGATAAAATTGTATCGAGAATCCAGAACGATGAAAATTGAGCCACAGTTTGGAACCACAAGCAGTGCTAATCCTAACGCTAAAGCTAGACTAAGTGATGAGCGCTTCCAAAAGCAACCGGTTGAAGAGTTTCCCCTCGACAACATGGCCGCGCTGTGAGAATTAATGCACATCCTATCGCTCTGTTGCCCTTGTCAAGCTACAACGCCGGCAATCAATCAGCTTCTGTAAAGAAGTGTTCCTCCCTGAACCACACACACTGATTACTCGATTTAAAACAGCCTCGTTTAACACCGGATTCATTTCGGCAAGTTTGTGCGGTGTGCACGCTCGCTCACTGCCCTGGTCTACCCAGAGACGCCGTTGCGTTACTCTGCGAGCGATACGAGGCTGGGGGATTGCGCGACGATCCAGAGTCCAAAGTTCACGCTTTGTTTTTAATCAAGCCCCACGTCTCTCTTTGGCTTCTCTCTCAGAGCTTAAAGGAAATCTGATTTCTTCTGATTTGTTTTCGGGGAGCCTTGATCACCAGTCAGGCCGCTAAGGGCTCCTAATTCACAGGCTGAATCGCTTCCGGAGCCTCTCTAGCGCCAGTGATTGCCCACCGCCGAGAGGGAAATTGCGCGGCGGTGGCTGGTGCGAGGGCCCTGATTACCTCTTAGTGCACAGTCGAGCCACGTCAAAGCCGGCTTCGTTAAAATGCATCTCTACCCTTCTCTCTCTCTCTTTTTTTTTTCCTCCGCGGCTATAATAACAGCCCTTACCCCGCAGCCAATGAGCGTTCGTGCAAAAGCTTCACACGAGTAAACTGACATTTTAATGCGAAGCCGTAGTGGGAGGAAAAAAGAAGAAGAGGAAGAAGAAGAAGAAGAAAAAGAAAGAAAAAACAGGATCAGGTCTAATAGTTCCTTTTGATGAAAAGCTATTCATAAGATTTTCCGCTGTAATTAATTTTTTACAATGGAGGCAAATTGGCCGTCATGTTGGCGCAAATTGTATGAGCCGGACCTACCGTTCACTCGCTGTTTCCCTGCCTCTGATTAATGATGCAAAAACGCAAGATAAAAAAAAAAAAAAAAAAAAAAAACTCCTTTGATTCCTCCTCCTTACAATTCGTCTCTTTATTATTAAAGCACGCTTTTTAAAACATCTATATCTATCTACATTACATATGATAAAATAGATCTAAAATGATATTTAAAAAGTGACAAAACATTTCCTGAGTGCGTCCATTAGGCTGGACCTCTCGAATTCCGCCTGGTGCGAGTGAGTGACTGGCTCTGCCCTGATTAGCCGAGCCCATTATCTTGTCTTTAATATATGCTAGCTTTAGTCCGAGGAGTCCTGGGACCTCTGTGTGCAATAAGGAATGGCCTAAGGCTGTGCATAATAATAAAGGTCAGCTCACTTATCAAGGCGAGTCGCTATCCGATTTCAGCAGAGAGGAGGAGATGCGCGGCTGTGCAAAGGCTAGCGACGTCAAGGTTTGCATGTTTTGCTAGTATCACTGGATGTTGCTAATATTTTTTTTGCTGAATTCTAGTCTAACGTTTTAACAGGCTTTATTAATGTGGTGTTTTTCTGTTCCTTATTCATGAGCAGAGGTGGCAAGGAACGAGGTGCTGCACTTCTGCGCTTTCCCGTAGATGATATTATACTTTTCACTTCTACTCCCTTATACCTCCCATTTTTGAAAAACCTGTACTTTTACTCATTACATTTTACATAGACACTCCATGACTTTTCAGATAACGAGCACACATAAGTGTATTGATTTTCTGATCTAAACTCCATATCACAACTGAGCGACACCAGTTTCCAGAAATGACTGGCCACCGTGAATTCCTCAGTAATTAATTCTTTTTTTTAATCCAGGCAAACAGATCCTACCGACTTAGCCTCTGGGCTGCGGATTCTTCTGGTGTACTTGTTAAGGTAAGATTAGACGTGATCTAGGTAACTGGCTACCATAACAAACACTTCTTTGTGTTTCATCCCAATAACAATGTTATAATGTTTTGACACGTCATTTAACCTTATGGTATTCTGTATGGTTGCAGCATGCCCATATTTAACTGTCTGTATAATACACAGTAGCAATGGCAGCAACTAGCTAGCTAAGCCAAAGTAATGAAAAAGGCTAACAATGGTGCTCACTGTTCGTTTAATTAAAGTTAAACCACGTCGCTGTCAGTTTCTGCTAGACATGTTTTCAACAGCTTCAACTTCAGCTGTGCTTAAAATACTTTTAAATACTGTTTATCAGAAATTCAGGCAGGTAGAGAGCCAGAAAGAAAAAAAAACTTCTTTCTTTGTGCATTACTTTTACTTGTACCTTTGTATTTAAAGCACATATTTAGCACTTCAAAACCAAAAACACATCTTCTACTTACAAGTACTTCTACTCATTCTGGAGCTCATCTTTAGACGAGTACTTGTACTTGAGTCTTGAGTTTGTTCACGAGTGAAATATTTTGTTAACAAATAGAATTGAACAATATTTACATTAGCATACTTCCTAGCATTAGTACTGTCGTACAGATTAGCATTTTTGTGCACCCTGTGTTTGGTGTATATACTTACAGTATTATACACACCTGTCGTTTTAGTTTTTGTTGTTATTTAGGATATTTTTGGATTGTTTACATACTGTAGCTAATGGGTTTGCTAGCTAACTAGCCAGCTCTCAAGTTTAGCTAGTGGTGTAGTGAGATGTGGATTAAAAAAGTATATCTCTTGTAAATAAGATTTATTTTAAAAAGTCAAAATCTGACTCGAGTATTAATGATCTCTTCAGGTTAATGAAAAGTCCTGAAAGGTTATTGCTAATAACTAACCTGAATGAATGACTAGTTTACTTCCATAAACTTTTAGTACATCGTGGATAATTTGGTGCTTTGCAGCAATGCTGAATCCAAACTTATTTACAATGTTAGCATGCGTTATTAGCATTGATGCTTTTGGATTTTCTTTCGAGTCACTCTCTCTCTCTCTCTCTCTCCTCTTGAGGTTTAACCGCCATCTCCGAGTCTTACGTATATATATCGCATAGGTGAAAGCCATTGAGTGTGAAAAAAAAGCGAGGCGAGGAGGTGCAGATCAGACGCACCGTAGACAATCACGGCGGCCGAGGAGCTTTTGCGTCGCGCCACAATGTTCTTGGCCACACAGGTGTAGTTGCCGGTGTCGGCCAACCGGGCTTGTTTGATGATGAGATTATGGTCCGCTGTGATGAAGAAATTGGAGTCAGCCTTGGGGTCGATCAGCTCATCGTTTCTCTGCCATTCCACCTGAAGAATCACACACACACACACACACACACACACACACACACACACACACACACACACACACACACACACACACAACAACAACAATAAAAAGCCATTTTCACAGTCTCTGTTTGATGTCCCTTTGACATCTGCTCAAGACGTCAGTTTAATTTTGTCACTGGGGACCAGGACAGAGGATTAGCTCCAATCTTTTCAGCCACAGCCGAAGAGTCAGAAAAAAAAGTACTGAATTGAAATCCTGAGTGTTCAGCCAGTCCTGGATGCTTTGGCAGGCAGAACCGAGTCAGCTTGGAGCTGAAAATTTCATGCGTCAAACTTCTGCGGGAGCTGCTGTTATTATTAGGCCGCTCCGTTGAGCAGCGCGAGCGGAAGCAGCTGGACGCAGTCTGGTCCAGTCCTCTGCCCTCCGCGAAACTGCCTACATTATTAATGGAGCTAACGCCGGTGCCAAAAAAAGCCGGAGCTGGACCTCTCGCGCGGCGGAAAACTTGGCCAATACAGACGTGAGGCTAAATCAAACGAGCGGCATAATTAGCAGATGGCTTCATCAATAAACAGGTTGCTCTTACCTCGGCGATCGGGACGCCCTCTGGAGGATGGCAGCGGAGGAGCACTTCCTGGTCGAGCGCCACCTCTTTGCCTAGCGGCTCCTCCTCGAAGTTCTTCCTCAGATCTGTGAAGCGAGAGCGTGAATATGTTTTTTTTTTTTAAACATCTGGAGTAGGGTTGCACGACATAAGCAGGTACCATGACTAAATATCAAGGATAGTTATCCCGTTTAACGTTTAAAGACATCGTGACTAATAAATAAACCCTGAAAACCGCGTCTGAAGGCAACCCAAAGCCATGACGCACAACACGTCGAAGCAAGCCTTGTTATGACAGGAAGGACGAAGGTTCCTCCACAACTCCAGGCGTAGGCGTCAACAGTCTTGTCTACAGCTGTTGTTTGTTTGTTTAGGAGCCTACAATGATCCACCTGCATGTGACGGAACCACAGCACAGGCCCTGGAGCCTTTTCCGAGCTGCACGGATGCGTTCGAGGATTGCTGCAGCCCTCTGGGCCGAGAATCAACCAGATTCGAGAGCAATTGCATTATCCCTCCCTAGCCCTGTGCGCACACTGAACATTTTCAACACTGAGAGATCCACATACAGGCTCGGAAATATATACACACACACACACACACACACACACACACACACACACACACACACACACACACACACACACAGCATAGCATGTGTCCTATATCCACAGGCTACTGACACAAGTGTCGATGGGATTCTGATTGAATTTGGCGTTCGAGATTGCGTTCCAGCCAATATACGGAGTTTGATTTTTGTGTAAATGTTCATGAATGTTCATAAATGTTCATCAGATGCCTGGCTTGAAAGAAATCAACCTAGTTCAGTCTGCGTGTTGCGCGTGTGAAGACATCAATGCCAGTCATTTTGCACGCCTGTCCATAACAATCACGGCATCGCCGGCGAGAGCCCCACCTCATTCGGTTTTAATTAAACTGGATTTAACGGTCCGGGGCGACACGGTGGACGGCGTGGAAACGTTTCGTCATCGTTTTGATCTGACAGGCAGAACTCAAAGGGAGGTCAGAGTCGAAAGCACTTCCTACATGTTTTTTTACGACAAGATTAATAGGCCTATAAAAATCCCAAACAACTTAAAAGCGTCTCATCTTCGCGCATCCGACGCCGAAGATGAGCCCGACGCCTTCTTTGTTCTCGTGGCAGATTTTGAAATAGCACGCTGAGACGCATGACAAATCCGGTTTGATTGCGAGGAGCTCTCGGCGACAGACGCAGCCCAGGATTGGCCACCGCTGAATTGTCGGAGACATTAGCAGGAAAATGAAGCGTCCCCTTTTTTTCCTGTGCGAGGCCACATGATGACTGGCCCATACGTGATTCTTCTGGAGCCTAATCGCATTATCGCAGTGACGGATATGGAAACCACGCGGCCTCTCGAGGCAATTACCGAGCGCGCCGTCGCAGATTAGTAGATTACCACGCCGCAGGCTTATTCCGATCAAACTTCCCAATCAAACATTAAATAAGTCGTACAAACCCATCTGAATCAATCAGCCCCGGGGGAACACATGGCTCGAGTGGTTCGACTGATTGGCCCAAATGCAATTCTGAAACAATTTTTTTATTTTTTTTTGTATTACAGAGTGTCAGGAACAGCAAATTCCACAAGAGCAAGAGACTCATTAAAGGAAAATGACTTTTTTTTTATTGAAGCTATAAAACCGTATCACATCGCGAACGCAGCCCTTCCTCATACCTGGGATGTGATTTACTCTCAGGAATGGCTAATCCCACTAAGCACTGAGTGACCAGATTTGTTAATACCGTAGATGTCCTGAACAAGGCACATGGCCAAGAACTCTCTCCTTGGTCTCTCTTTTGGTCAATCCTACTCAGTCTGCTCAGATTTGTCTCAGATTTGCTTCATCTACTGTATCCACTTATCCTGTGGAGGGTCACAGCGGGGCAAGGAGCCTAACCCGGGGCACAAGGCGGGGCCCCAACCCATCGCACGGAACAAACACACATACTAGTACACAATCGGGCAATCCGAAAAACGTCAGTCTTCCTACACCGCATGCCTTTGGATTGGATTGTGGTGAGAAACCAGGAACCCAGAGGGAACCCACCACACATACTGTAGGAACTCCAAACGCATCCTGGAGACTGGAGGAGCAATTGAACCACCAACCCTAGAGGTGCGGACATCTTTTTGCAACCCTTTATAATGCTGCGAATGTTTTATAAACTTGTTTAAAATTAAACCAGTAAACCCCCCACAGCTCAGTGGTTAAAGCATTGGCCTATTGATCGGAAGGTCGCAGGTTCAAACCCCTGCACCGCCAACATGCCACTGTTGGGCCCTTGAGCAAAACCCTTAACCCTCAGGTGTGTAATGAGATGAACGTAAGTTTCTTTGGATGAGACTGTCTGCCAAATCCCATAAATGTGTTAGGTGAGTTCCATGTCCACCACCTACTGTACTGTATCTCCCACAATCTGGCTCAGTTCTTAATCCCGTTCTTACATTGGCTGACTACTCTATTGTGTTCACCTGTTCTGGGTCTGACCTTATGTAGTTTGGTTATTTCGGCCTGTGATTTCCCTGACGTCCAAGCCTTAGTGCCTTGAAATTTGTCTCTCTAATTACGTCTCGGTTTGGCCCTGACCTGTTTCTTTCTTTCTTTCTTTCTTTTACTACGGATTATCTATCTTTCTGCCTCTTTTCACATATTATGCGAGATAGCTCTTCCCTACCTACGGGTTAAGTTGAAACATTCCAACAAAGCAAGTCTGTTTTGCACCTTTGCAACCTTCTTAAAAACCTTCATCCCTGGACATTATACAGTACCTACTGCAAGATTCACAGTTTCTGGTCTGAATATGCGTCGTGTAACTCACAGGCAATGCGTACGTAAGCCTTCTGGCTCTTCTGAGTTCCTGTCGTGCTCCAGGCCACACACTGGCACCAGTAATCCTCCAGCCCAAAGATCTTCTCCACCTGCTGGCGTGAGATATCAATCTTCACCTGCATCACCGGGAAACCTGAGGAGGACAAATATTACTGTATGAACAATCTCGGGGTAACTGATGAGGCTCAACCTGGAACCTGGAAGCGTTCAAGGTTTTGCTTGGTTCCTTTGACCTTATAGTAAAGGACAAAAACTTTGGAGATAAACATGCGTTTGAAAACAACAGGATTATCTCTCAAATTAAGGCTTGAGGTTGTGGGTTCTACAGATGGTTAGTGGTCTTAGTTTTCTAGGTTCATTTAGGAACGTGGTTACAATTTCCAAATATAGTATCTATTGTAGAATTACTTTTGAATAAAAAGTTCTAGATTTATCTAGATGATCTAGATTTTAGAAAAAAGAATTGCTTCAGGGTTCTTTGCTTGGTTCCCGGTTTTAACTTTGAACCTTAAAACAACTGGATAAAACAAATGTTATGCATGTTTTTTTTCAAGGTAAAATGTACTGTATATTACATTTATGCTAAAGAGTTCTTTCAAAATGGAACTTTCGAGAATTACATTATGAAGTTTTCTAAAATGCTTATTATTGTAGCATTGACGTCATGTTCGCTTTTATTTTTATTTATAAAAATTTTCTTTTTGGTGTTTTCCTAGCTTTGATGTAAAAACATTGAATTACCTGTAAAAACCCAAGGAGACAGACATTTTTTTTTTTTTCCCTTCTTTGAAGGATCCAGACGCTGAGTTAAAGGAAACACTCTGCTGTACGCTTTTAAATAGACGCTTTAAACCAGAAGAACCCTTTAAGCGGCGTCTACGAGCTCTCTGTGGGCTTTCGGATGGACGTGGACGTTCCTCGCTGGCTCGTTCTCTGTAATCTTTTTTTTTTTTCTTCCCCGCACATGGACGAGCTGATGAGAATAGCTCTTTAAAACCCTAACCGGATTTTAAAAGAGGGGAAAAAAAAAAAAAAAAAAAATCATTAGATATTGTGACAATTCGTCAGCCGCCTCGGCTCGCCGCGTATTGCCTACACGAGTGGTGTGAAGTCATCCCGCAAAATAATTCAATTCCGAGCTGACAGTTATGAATGAATGCCATCACAGTTAACCATCGACGAAAAGACTGGAGCGCATTATGCATCAGGGAGGAAGAAGGGTGTGCGTGCGCGCGTGCGTGCGTGTGTGCGTGCGCGCGTGTGCATGTCCGTGCATGTGTGTGCATAAAGGAAGATTAAGCTGCGATAATTTTCCTTTGCATTATCTCAGCAGCTCTGTGATATCTCCCTCCTGGCTATCGCTCATCTCTTAATACAAAAGCATGACCTTGACGATGTCCGTGTCTTCCGCTTTATCTAGTCCCCTCACACTCGCTGCTCGTTCTCGCGATTAAAATGCTCGCCGCGTTTCGCCGAGATCTGAGATCTCCTCCGCCCCCTAGGCGGACGCTACTAAAGAAACGGGCGCCGAGCGTCTTTTACGAGCAAGGCGTCCGGTTTATGCCTTAAATCACATCCAGCTCTTAGCCGAGGATGCGCACGAGGATGCGGGATGACATACGATCGGTGGACCGAACTTCACAGCGGAGGAGAATGCCATGTGCTTACAGCACGGCCATCTTGGACAACAAGGCCCTGAAGGTTGAATGCAGGAAGTCAGGTTTGCCTGTAAAGTGCTGAAACCGTCCTGAGAATGTTGAAGAACCCTTACTGAAGTGTTGACATGTTTTCTTTTATGAAAGCTGACGGTACATGATAAAAGTTTAATGTAATGACAGTACTGTACGTACTTCATAAACCTCTCACAATAAGCTTTGTATTCGATTCGAGACGACACAGCGGGACTAAAATCCATCCCGGCTCCAGAGAGAAGATATATATATATATGCGAAGCGCATCATGGGGGGAACGTGATGGGTTTCGGCCGCATTAATTATTGTTTGTGTTAAAAAGTGAAACGCAATTATTTGAAGGGCTCGGCTCTTTGAGGGAAAGCCAATTCCAGCCCAGATTGCTTTCCTAATTGCGTCGTGTTTGTTCGCGGCGTTCTTTTCTCCGTAATTGCCTGCATTCTTCTCTGACCGAGCGGCCTTTATTTCATAAACACGACTCCGCCGCTGCGTTCCGCTGGTCACGCGTCAGAGCGCGGCCTTGTAGCGCGACACGCTCGCGCCACATGAGTATGCGCGATATACAGTCAGGTGAAACTTTATAATGAACGATTAGCCGAGGACCGCGAACCTCGCGACGAGGAAAGCTGTCATAATTTTCACGCAGGAGCCACGGGCAGTGGAAACGTAATTGAAGCCGGAGACAGAGGCGCAGACCGAAACTGAACTCTAGCTGTCGCTCACACAGGGGAGGCGTCGACCTAATTATGCTCGGTAAGATAAGGAAGAGGGGGTGGGGGAAAAGACAGACAGGAGTCACTCTAATTTAACGCCTCTTGATATCCTTTAATAGTCCTGCTAGAGGAAACTGTTAAGTGGATCTCGTGCCAGTCGTGGGATCTGAACTCACAACCTCCCGCTGTCCCGGTTAGAACAAAGTGCAATCAGGGAGTGCTTTTTAATTAGGTTTTCTAGTCTTGAGTGTACACTTGGTAATACTTTTTATTTTGGTTGTATCTTTAAATGTCTGCATGTCGGAATCGCTGCGGTTTGAATGCAAAGTGGGCGGAGCTTAGAAACAAACAAAAAAAATCACAAGGTTTCTAATCATGTGGCTGTCAATCAAATACCCTCATTAGCATATTAGGCCACACCCATCCAAATGCTATTTAGATTGTCTCGTTTGTAAACAAGATTTCACATACTTAATTCATTTCGCTTATTTTTACTGTTTAAAAAGAGAAAAACCTTCAGAAATAGTTTACTGTAAAATTATTTTATTTCATTGTTCAGATATTTTTTAAAGAACATACCATACACTCACTCATTCACTCACTCATCGTCTATACCCCCCCGGGGGGGGCCTGGAGCCTATCCCAGGAGACTTAGGGCACAAGGCGGGGTACACCCTGGACAGAGTGCCAATCCATCACAGGGCACACACACACACACACACACACACACAAATACACACACTCACACACTCATTCACACACTACGGCCAATATGGGAACGCCAATTAACGTAACCTACATGTCATTGGATTGTGAGAGGAAACCGGAGTACCCGGAGGAAACCCACCAAGCACGGGGAGAACATGCAAACGCCATGCACACAGAGACGGGAATCGAGTCTAGCTGGGATCGAACCGGGACCCTGGCGGTGCTATATATATACACTGTATATTTATGTTAATACACCGATCAGCCATAACATTATGTTTCCAACATATCGACTTCTTGCTGCCAAATATATCTCACCCGCCATTGTGACGAGACATTAAAAATGTATCTACTGTGAGAAGGGCCGAGCTGTGACGGCTAGACGGCTGGGTCATGGGTGGCCAAGGCTCAGTGTTATGGCTGATCGGTGCGCTGTATATATTTCCCTTTTAGTGTTCCGTCTGCTCTGAGTGGCACGATGCCCGCCGTGAACAGAGGGTTTTCAATCAAATGTGCTCGTTAGCATATTAGGCCACACCCACCCAGACACGCTTTAGATTGCGTGGTTTATATCAAAGCGGGACGCCTCCTCGTGTCTTGTTTTCCTTCCTCTCGGTCTGATTGTGCAGGGAAGGAAGTCGCGCATGACAGATAACACAGCTGCAAATTCGAGAAATGAAAATGAAATCGCGGGCCTGCAATGCCTGTCTCTGTGAAGCGGATAAGGTTTGAGATTTCATCCGTCAGAAATCAAATCAAAATGTTTTCAAATGATGAAACAGCTGCGGGGAGAGAAAAAAACAAACAAAAAAAAAAAACAACAGAAAGAAATAACACATCAGAGTTCGAATGCTTGCGCAAGACCCCGTGCAGAGCGCCGATTTAAGACCAGGTGTCCCGGGCACGGACCCAGCAGCATCTGCTTATCTGGAAAGGGAACATTTAATGAAGGCTTCATTGTATCAGCCAAATATCGTATCAGGCCAGATCTTAATGTCTGACTGATAGCAAATAAATTTGATATAAGCATCACAAAGCCTGGCAGCTGAGCTCTCGATCGTTTATACACAAAGACACGAGGCTCGTTCCTGACTAATCCCGACTGATCTGATCAAAGCCCGACTGTCACGAATCGGTGCTTTGATAAAATGTGATTGAATCGGATGTGGTATTAAATGGGCTGAAAAAAATAAATAAAAAATCCCACGTACACCAGAGAATAACAGAGAGCCTGGAGTTGCAGTGATTAAATGTAATGGAGAAATATGTACACAAATAAAACAGACAAATGTGATACGAACTGAAAGAAAGAAAGAAAGAAAGAAAGAAAGAAAAAAAGCTTTTCAGTGATAAACAATATAACATAGGCAAAGTGGGCGGAGCTTAAGCCTTCTGATTTTGTCCGGAGTGGGGAAAAAAAATCAAGTAAAGATTTAAAAGAATATTTTTACTACCACAAAATGACGTAACATATGTAAAGAGTAAACAGTTTAAAAATAAATAAATAAATAAAATAAAATAAAATAAAAAAAGCAAAAATGTTTATGCAGGTATTCAATTTAATTTCCATATTCATTTTATTTTTATTGTATGCTCTAGTAGTTATGCATTATTGCCCTATTGTTATTGGATTCTGATTATTTTATATAATATTCATATAACGTAACATATACTGTAATATATAAATATACTTGTTAATATACTGATTCTATTCTGTTATTGTTGCTATAGTAACAGCGTACACCAGGACGCACGGAGACCTCGACACACACATTCGATTCCTGACTTTACTTTCAAGCTAATATAAAAAAAATTTTTTTTTTAAATCCTGTTTTAATTTTTCAAACCTATTTAGATAGATTAAAAAAAAAAAAAACTAATGAATTGAAAATGAATAAATTAAATCAATTGGTTAATAAATTCCGACAGTTCCAGCACGCTGTGGGCAAAATGTGCAGCGCGCCGTGTCGGCGCTTCACCCCCGGGAGGCTCTTGATTCTCCATCAGAATCTCGTCTCTGTCCCGAATCAGACCCGCGATGGCTGAAGATCTCCTCTGTGACTGCGTGCTGTTTTTATGGACACGCTGCTCTACATTACGCCAGGAACTGAACTGAACATCTTGTAAGAGTGGATTGCTGTCAGTCCCCGAGCGGAGCGGCCGCGTTGTTCGTGACTAGGTGACAATGCCATGTATTATTCACCGACCCAAATGCATTCAGCGCGAGTCGTGTTTTTTTTTTTTTCCCCCTGAGCTCCTCAAAGAGCCAAGAGGTGGTTGGAGGAGCGTCTGCGAGAGTCGGTGTGTGTTTGTGCGAAAAGGAAAACGCGGGTCTGGGACGAACATCGTGGCGCCCGCTTACTTTTATTTTTAGGCTCTTGTTTTTCCCCTCGCGCTGACCTCAATTCCGCGGGGGTCGTTTGCTTATCAAGGGCGCGGCTCAAAACTCGGCAGGTTAGAGCGTGTTTTCATTGTGAGCGAGGAAATTCAATTAGGGCTCCGAGCAGACGACGGACATCCCGGTGGCGGGGTGTGAGCTCGGCGCTGAGATTCATCAGGATTACGGGTGAGCGGCTGAGTGACTTACTACACACACACACACACACACACACACACACACACACACACACACACACACACACACTCCTCTGTCAATGGGGTCGGGGTCGGGGGGGCGGGGATGGGGGTTTGTTTAAATCGCACAAATAGAAAAGCTTTTTTTTTTTTTTATCCTTTTACAAAATCATTTTCAACGTTTTCTCCCCATCGATGTGCTGCACTCCAGCGCACTTGACCTTATCCGTAATGAGCGCCATCACCTGCATTATCCTCCCAAAGGTGGTAATGATGTTTATCATTAGTGTGCCAATTTCCACGAGTAAACACAACACATCCATTTAAAACGCATTACCGGGCTGAATGGCGTCGCCCTAAATGGGCGTCAGATATATTCGCAGAATAGCAACCGCGCGCTCCGATTACATTTCATCCCGCTTGCGTTCATATGGATTACACGATCCCGAGGCGTCACGTCGCACTGAGGCTAATAACACCATTAAACCTGGCCTTGACCTAGAAAATCTAAAGCGCTGATGGGAAACCTCTGGCTTAGCCTTTAGAAATACACCCGTGTTCATTTCTTCACCTCGAGCTCAGTTTCAGGGTTTAAGGCTTCCAGAAGCTCCAGACTAAGCCGATCCACGATCGCACCACCCGCGGCTTTGAAACCGACTGTTCAAGGCTTGAAAAACCTGCCGCGTATTAATCCTGACTGGTTCTGGATAAAACTCTGGAACAGGATGATGTACAGGTTCAGTGTGTTCATACTGTAACACAACACACTTACAGTACGCTGGTCTCGTCACACACAGCTCTAGAAACAGCTAGTTATATAATAATGAGCAGGTTGATACTTATTAGCCAAGAACAGAGTTTGTAAAATAAAATCAAGAATGAGACCAAATAAAATATTAAATATGTGCAATTATAACAGGCAAAAAAAAGAGAGATAATATTACAAAAATAAAAGCAAAAAGAATTCTTTAAAAGTAGTTTTAAATATAAAATAATAAGAAAAAAAACAAGTACGAGATTTTCAAAAATGTAAATAGAGCTTAAAATATATTAGAAATTACAAACCATGAGAAATTAGCAAAATAAACAAAAAATAGATAATAGATAATAAAAAAAGATATTAGATTGAATAGAGTTTCTTAACAAGTGCAGAAAATAAAAGTGATATGAATAGGAAAAAAAAAATCAAGTAGCAATAAAAAATATTTGCAAAAAAAAATTGTCTGGAAAAAAGAAAGAATAATAAAACTAAAGAAAAATTAGGAGAAAAATGGGAATATGAAGAAAAACAATCTCTGAAAACCAAACGCGGGAAAGTAAAGCAAGTGAATAAAAAGCAACAAATAAATAATACAAACAAATTTTTTTAACCTTATTTAAACATTTATGTGTAAGAAAAATGCTACAAACATTAAAGCTCCGCCCACATCAAACCACAAAGGTATAACACGTTCATCGTGCGTTATTATAGACACTAATAATATCCGCCTGGATACGCCTTAAAAAGACAGGTTCAAAAATATTCCTCATGAATTTTACAAAATTATACGATTCCACCAGCTGACGTGAGTCATGTGACTAAACGGAATGTGGAGGGGGGGGGGGGGGGGGGGGCGGTAGCGTCGAAGGCTCGGCAGTGGCGGCATACAGGAATGCAACCTTGGAATACAGTACAGTACATGGTGTGTGTCAATGAGGTGCGATCAAGTCATCACACACCTTCTAACAAATGTAGACCAACCACATGGGACGTTGTGCTGCCTGGTAATGCATGAATAGTTCAGCGTGCACCACCTGCAGGACTGAAGAGGAACTGCAACGTTTTACCAAATCACACAAACGAACAAAAAAGAAATCGCTACACAAATGAATCGTGATACGTAATGAACAGATTTTCCCCGCAATCTCTAATATTTAATATAAACTGTATACTTTGAAAAAATGATCGTTTATAGATTTACAGTATATGCATTTTCAAATCTCTTAACCTTCAGGCAACAATAAATATTCATTTCACGCATGACTTGAGTGAAATCTATAGGCTAATCAGCTCGAGGCAAGGTTTAAATGTGTTGCCCTCGCAATCCCATTTACACTCAGCTGAGAAAATCCCTTTTTAGCCACTTTTTTCCCTTTCCAATTAAAAAAAAAGAGAGATCAAGTGTTAACACACACAGATTTACCAAAATAAGCAGCGAGCCAAGGTTAGTTAGAGTTCAATTTGACACCAGCCTGTTGATTGATTTTTTTGTTGTTGTTTGCGTCTGAAGCCATCAACGCCTCGGTACGCGAGCAGCGTGGCTCGGGATCGGATTTCTGATGTCAATTGTATTTATCCATTCACACTTTTCATGTTTAATCGGCCTTCGGGGACCGTGCGGTTTGGATCGTTATGATACAAGATCGCTGTGTGTCCATGTGTGTGTGACACTGAGATGAAGAGAATGCATGTCTTAGACACACAGGTGTTCACAGCTTTCCAGGCTACCAAGGAGCTAATTTACTTAATTTTTTTATTAAAAATGTCATTTATTACATGTAAAAAAGCCAAAGGCTTGTGCTCCATCATCCTGGGCGATGAGACTCATCTTCTTTTTTTTTTTTCCCTGAGTCCATTTAACCTCGAAAGTGAAGCGCCAATTAACGAATATGCTAATTGAATAACGCTAGCTACGGACGGCGGAGTTTCTCTCTGCTTAACAGGCGAGATGATTTCAGCGCTGTGATGCCTTCGGGAGAGCTGGGCAAGGCAAATTAAATCCTGCTAATTAGTCCCAAGCATCTCTGCTTAAGACCATTGCTAGTCATGCTAGCACTCTGTGTACGTGTGTTTCATTAATGTATATCTATGTTTTATGTATACAAAAATTCCTTTCTAGAAGTTTCTGTAACTCTGACAAGCTCCGGGTCCTAATGAGTCTCATGCTAGCAGCGTCCTACTTTAATATGCGCCTGAGGTAATAAATTAGCAACGCTACAAGTAAGTGTTAAAGGTAAGGTGTCCATCTGCTAGCAATGAAGTAGTGAAGCGTTCGAGGAGCGCTGATCTTTTGCTCGACACCTGGCTCTCGGCGGGACGTTTAAGCGGGTCGGCGGGAAGTTACGCTAATCCAATTAGCGTGCGGTTGTGAGACCGTGGAGGAACTTGAGGTAGTGATCTTATAGGAAAATGATCAATGACAATCAAAGAGTGGATTTTTTTTTACAAATTATCAGGAAGTGTTTTATTCCTCTTACACCACAACAGTTTATCAACAATGGTTTTATTTATTTATTTATTTAATTTTATTCCCCCCCCCCCTAATTTAGTCGTGTCCAATTCCTCCCTGTCACTAGGGGGGGCTCCCACATTAAGGCTACTACTACCACTCAGCCGGGAGGGCTGAAGACGGTTTCCTCCGAACCACGTGACGCCAGCTGACCGCATCTTTTCGAATTGCTCGCTCAAGCACCGTTGGGGGCGGAGTAACACTCAGAGGACCGCGCTATCCGCTCCTTCCGCTTGCGTGAGCTCACAGACGCCCCTGATTGGCTGTAGAGCCGTGATTAATGTGGGAGCACTGAGTACCTCTCATCCCTCCCCTCTGAGAGAGCTCGGCCAATCAGCTCTCTCTAGAGCTCCGGCTGCGAGAGGTTACAGCATCACCCGGGAATCGAACTCACGATCTCCGGATGCTAGGGCGAGAACTTTACCACTGCGCCACTCGGAGACCCTTTTATTTATTACTGAACAAGTTGTACTTTGAACGCTTCAATAGTCACTTTTAATTTTCAGTTTTTTTGTATTAAGGTACAGAAGTACAGTAGTCGCGCCCTCACCACCTACTGCTTTATTTTCACAAACTTTCTGCTGTCAAAACATCGCCCTGTTCAAGCCTGTCACCACCTACTGTAAAAACCGGGGACCCGCGTGCCTTCATTTACCGCACCAGCGCTATGCAAGTGGGCTCGACCCTAAAGCTTCCTCTGTCAATCACAACTCCCAGAGGTGTATTAAGCCATCATGTCTTCGTCACTGCAAAGCTTGTCTATTTATATCCCAAGGTGCTGATGAGAAAAGGGCCCTCGGAAAAGCAGCTCACGTGAGAAGTGATAAATACCCGAGGCACCTGGTAAAGATCTGCACGCTAATTAAAGAGCTAAGAAAAGAGGGATTTAAAAAAAAAAAAAAAGGAAAGAAAAAGGCAACTTGCTTGTTCGGAGGTAGAAGCAATCGAAATATGAGTTTAAAACGATTAACAGCGGACAATTTATCTGCGGATCAAACTGTCTGGAAGAGATTTCAGTCTGGAAGCATTACTGACATTTTCTCCGCGTTCACATCATAGCGATTCCTTAAAACCGTCACCGCTTCCAGATAATAATACTCATCGACGCTACAACCCTGCGCCCGGGCAGTAGGACCGACAGCGCAGTGGTCCTCTTGAGCAAATTTGCTCCGAATGGAAAAATAAATACTCTGGAATTTCTATCATGCCCCTGCTGTTGGTCCAGATTGCGTTCTGCACAACAACAAGGACGCGAGACTCGGCCAGGAGTAATTACTTCCTGGCTGTAAGCTGTGGGTCGGAATCGAAATGGATTTCGCGTGGGATGCGGATGCTATGCCGAGAGAAACGAGAAGCTGCCATTGTTGTTAAGGGAAAAAAAGGAAGGTAAAAAAAAAAAAAAGGAAAGAAAACAGAAATGACTCCACTAATAGCAGATGGCTTGACATCTATCAGGTTGTGAATCATCACAGCTCGAGGCTTGTTTTTTTCTTTTTCTTTTTTGACTTGAGAAATGATAGAGAGCAGATATTCTGACCGCTTGAAGGAGTCAGGGGCGTTTTTAGAGTCAAATGGAAATTGACCGCAGTGTGTCAGGAGTTCGACATCAAAACCAGGGGATAAAATAAAACCCGCTCATAGGAATTCTCCATCGTTACGGTTACAGGACGTCACAGGAAACCCTTTACCTGATCGAGCCAACCATGTCATCTGTGTTACTTAATGACCGCGACAAAGGCGGGTTACCAGAGGAGCTGACGCTCTCTGCTCCGTCGTTCCAAGCTGAATTTTTCTCTCATTATAAGAAGTCGTATTTTCTACATGGGAATGACATTGAAGTAGGAATTAAGGTCGGCAGTGAGGAACTATAGGAACAATAAACAGCTTGAATCATAGCATTAGTTGGAGAAAGCATTTTGAGCCAGTTGTTTGCGCAGTAACCAAGTTGCACCTTGGAAAATATACACCCTACCAAATTTGCCCCATAATGGATTTGCACCATGGCCAATTCAAATGCCGATTATTAAAACGTTGCTGAATTTGCACACATACAGAAAAACGGAAATTGAATCACGTATCATGTCTTGCTTGCTAGTCAAAGTCCAATGTCATTTCATGTGGACAAACATATTGACCATCACACCTGGATGTGCTTCTTCCCCAAACTGTTAAAACATAGTGAGGAGCATACAATTATCCAGACTGTCACGAGACTGAGTTGTATCGCGACCAGGAAGGATGACGCATCCCGTCCCTCCCCCGCTGGCCAGCGTCACATTATTTTCGCTTTCCGTTCTCGGGTAACTCGGTTTGTGAGTCAAGGCAGTTAACCTTCGTGCTGTGTCTAAAAAAAATAAAATAAAATTCCCTTCCCAACTGTCTTTGACTGATGGCACTTGTCTAGATGGTGTCTAGTAACCCAGTGTAAGGATCTATCCAGTGACGGAAACTTCAAAGCACGTTTGTAAGTCGCTCTGGATACGAGTGTCTGCCAAATGCCTAAACGTGAATGTAAATCTACTATCACTGATATTTTGGGGGAAAAGTGTCAAGAGCAACGCTCTCGCGTGCCTTCCAACTTTATCAGCTATGGCTGTGTGAGTCAGAGGATGAGATTAAGAAGGAAACTGATGGCACCGATGACGTCATGTCTAAGCAGCGATCTGCTTCCATTCTCAGGAACGACCTGCTTCCGTATATGACTCAATCAGTGCCCAAGACTTTGGCAAAATGAACCAGACTTTGGGGTCAAGTGTTTGAGGCCTGATCCCTGGGCCGAAGGTAAAAATGGCCCCCAAAAAGACCCCAAACTCCCCTTTAGTGGAACTAAGAGGTACAAAGACCTGTCCCAGCATGAACATGAGCTCCATGAAGACATTATTCACAAAGGTTGGAGTGGAAAAACTTAAGTATCCTGCACAGAGCCTTGACCTTAACGGCACTTGAACACCTTTGGGATGAACTAGAACTGGAGCAACGTCAATGCCAGATCTCACTAATGCTCTAGTAGGTGAACAAACAACTACACATTGTGGTGCACCAAAAGCTAGTGGAAAGCCTTCCCAGAGAAGAACAGCATCGTGGACTAAATCTGGAATGCAGTGTTCACCAAGAACATTCAACCTTGACAGTCCGAAAATCATTAATCCATATACTGAGTGTTCTAAATGGAAGAGTCATACGTTACAGGACGCCTCGAAAATAATCCATCCACATGCGACCGCTTAAACCGGTTAAAGCCGCGTACGCTTCGTAAGCCCTAAAAGAACCGCGGAGGCCGTTTTATTTTCAACCAGGATTGTGTAAATGTTCCACATCTTTAAGCACGCTGAAAAAGAATATCCTCTAACTTCAAACTCCAACATGCTTTGTTATTGGATAGCTATTGATAGAGCCTTTTAGAGTTGATGTAATAAGCACTGTTTATTTATTCAAGGCTTTTTTTTTTAATGCATCAGATCTCTCCCTTGCGAGGGAGATGGCGAGACGCCCAGTTTATGTCGGGGCATCTTGCAAAAGCATTTCTCCTTCTCGCAGCCACACTTACCTCATCTACAACACAGTGTGTCGGGAATGTGTGTGAACAACAACAACAGAAAGACACCATGCATAATAATAATAATAATAATAATAATAATAATAATAATAATAATAATGCTTGGTTATTTTGTACTCATTTTGAGCAGAGCACTTGATAATCGTCAGAGTTTGTGAGCTTCATCGTTCTTTGTGCTTTGGGTTTCCTGATCAATAAATTTACATGAATTGGATTGTTTTAAATGTCTCTCTTCACGGGACAGGAGCGAGGTTGTTTAGTGTAAGTGAAAAGTTCATGGGCTGAAGTTACTGCGTTTGAAGGTTTATACAGTATTAGCGTGTTTGTTCTAATGTGTTATCTGTACACCTACATAAGTACGTTTCTGCATGATGTGGCGTTAGCAACGCATGTATATTTTAATATGTAAAAGGTTTCTGTGAGCTAACACAAGCTCTGTACTTTTAATAGCTGAAGGTGATTTCGGTACTTTTACTCGAGTACATAAGTAAATTCAGGACTTCTACTTATACTTGAGTAAAAGCTCCTGGTTTTTCGGTTAAATGACAAACTGCATTGTTTTCATCTGACAAATCACTGCAATATAAAAGGAATAAAGGTTGTGCTGTTAGACATTTCCAGCATTTGAAGGACGTCCTTATCCAGAGCTACTTACATTTGATCTCATTATACAATTGAGCAGCAAAGGGTCTTGCTCAAGGGCCCACCAGTGGCAACATAGTGATCCAAGGGTTTTGAACCTGGAACCTTCTGATCAGTAGACCAGTAGTTGCTCGCTTGGACAAGCAACCCTGTTTCATGTCACTATTACAGAGCGTTACACACATTCTTAAGACTGGATGTAATTCACGCAGCAACGCAACTTCAAACGTCGGCCCTGACCCGAGCGAGGCCATCTAACAGTCCGGCTTAGCATCTGGATTTCCGCTGCCACTGACCCTGGCAGCTGTTTCCTGCGGCTCATCAGCAGCCGAGATCCGCACCACCCACACGGACAGGATGAAATACAATGCCCATTACCTAGAACGCTGCTAATAACGCCTTATCAATTAGCCCCATCGCTATTGATCGATGCTTCGCAGGTGGTAGCGCCCATTATGACTCATTTAGGAATAGACTGAACGCCCGCTCCTTCTCTGGTTTCCTCGTGTTCATCAGCGCGCGGCCCTTTAGACGTATCGGCTCCGTCTTAAATGACTGCTTGATCATCCGCCGATGGCCCATTAAGTATCATGTTTAAGCCTTCTCCGCATGTTCTATTTGCATTTCAGAGAGAACCATGAGGTCCCCGATGCCTGATAACGTTTAAACGGTTCGCTTCATTGTCTCGGCGTACTCCGGGAAAAATACAAGTCTTCAATAAAAGGTTCAAATAAATTTTGTAATATATCAGCTTAAAAAAAAAAAAAAAAAAAGTCACTTTGCGACACCTATGCAAATTATGAGATTATTTTATAGTTCTTTTATTTCACACTGATTGAAAACCAACCACCTACATTCTGCACTATTTGATCCTGAGAAATAAAACCTGCCTCGCGAAAAAAAAAAAGAAAAAAAAAAAAGATTTGCAAAAGCCCGACCTCATTATTTGCCCATCTTGTGAGCAATTAAGCTGAAATCATTTAGGTTCCAGCACGCTGGCACTGACAATAAAGCAGAGACGTGAAAATGATTCTTTAGCAAGTCGTGTGGGATTCGGCCCCGGCCTCCCCGATGAGTCGGTCCGTTCAGTTCGGACAAGTTTTCTTTTGATTCTAAAACAAAAAGTCAGAAAAGAAAGTCGAGAGTCTTTAACATTTTATGACTATTTTGTCAATTAGATCTAACATGCTATGACCTATTAACATAGCCAGCAAACAGGGCTGAAGGTCCACCACTGGGGCACTGCTGAGCAGACCTGTAATGAAATAGCAGATGAGAGTGGGCACAAGCATGAGTTTTGTCGGACATACAGTAGGGACTAACACAAGCCAGGACATGCTGTTACAGTGGTGCTTCCACATACACGTTTAATCCGTTCCGTACTGCGAAATGCACTGTCCCGTAGGAAATAACGTAAACGCGGATAATCGGTTCCAGCCACCCAAAAATATCACCAATATCACCAATTTCCAACACTGTAATCATAATTTCGCACATAAAAACAATCAAAACATTTAGAAAAGCCATGTAAACGGAGTGAAATGTGAAATAAACAGACATTAAACCTCACTTAAACTTAAAATTTATGGCTTCCTTTGTTTTTGCTACCATCCTTGCTAACATTCTCTGGACCTATGGTGCTATGTCTTCACTAAATATTGGACAAAATGGCAAAAAAAAAAAAAAAAAAAAAAAACCTTACGAAAAATATGTATACTCGCTTTGATTGCAACAACAGCTCGTATGATGTCGAAAATGCTTCATATGCAGAAGCAAATTTCTTGCAAAATTTCAGATTCATGAGTCGACTGGAAATGAATCAACGCCAGGCTGGTGTGATAGTCCGGATGCAAAGTGATTCCTACAAATTGGACTTTTTTCCCCCTATAATAGTATGGTCCAAAGAGATTTATACAATAAGGTTCACACCTATCACTCATAGTGTATCACTACACTCCGTGTGTCTGCTAGTTGCCTAAAGGTTTAATACTGCTTGCTTGTTTGATTGTAATAGCAATAAACGACAAAAAAAAAAAAAAAAAAAATACAGGGGGAAAAAAAATTTGTTCATACTGTGTACACTCGAATATGCTGTTAAGTATTAATATCATAAAGACGCTATCGTAAGAAAGCCATTTCACATGCATGTACTGTAACCTGTAAGCAGTTCTCCTGCATTGAGAAAGACATAGCTATTCCGTGCTATAAAGAAATAAAATGTCAGTACACAGACTGCTCCCATTCCTTGAGGGTAATGTTGCCTTCTGAGAGCTTTTTATCAACAGAGGCGAAAGAAGTCAACATGAACAAATGCGGCGCAAAGTCAATACGCAGTGCGTGTTTGCGTTCCGCCCTAGAGGCAGCCGGGCCTTCGGGTCACGATGAGTATTTGTCTTCGTGAATGCTTCGGGAAATACTCGAGGTGACCCGGATCAACATCCGCTCGTGGCTGTTGGCGAGAACGCACTACCCGGGAACAGGGGGTTTCTATTAGCGCTACGTAATTCTACTACACTATTCCTTTAGGTCATCTGCGGTGCAGGAGCTACCCGATCTCACCGAGGGCCCTCCGCATAATTTTAAACGCAGAAAGTTTCTCCGAAAAAAGGATTCTCCGGCCCTGATCTCGGTGCTTCAGTCTGTAAGTGCAGGAACAAGAGAGATGAGGTTAGATTGTCCGTGAGAGACGTCTCACCAGAGAACACCCAGCAGTCGAGTTTAATCAAAGAGCTGAGAGTCGAGATGGACTTAATTACACTGTTCAGAGAAAGTGGACAGGACAGCAATAGCCCTCTCCAAATTTCACAGAATTGCCTATAATTCTCTCTCCCTCAGGCTATTCATCCGCTCCCCTCATGCGCGCCCTCGCTCGCCTCGACACCAAGATTCCCCTTTCCGAAAGGTAAAAACTCTAAGTAAAGCGGTAAAGCAAGATAGTTTTTTCGCGAAGAAGTTCTTCAGAACTGCAGTTTTCAAGGCAACAAGCGGGTGACAAATTAAAGGAAGATCAAGTGGTTATGCTGTAGGGTGCATTTATTTTTATTCACTCGCATGGTTTGAGGGAAGCATCAGTGCAAATCAATACAACGCTTTTGTAGACTAGTAGGCTAACCTCGTGGGCGAGGTCTCCTCCAGGGTGACTCCACCCTCATGTATATGCCCCATGGGTTCAATATGCTTGGAATGTTTTAACCCTAGGAGAGATTTTGGTTTGAGATGTAAGACACACATGATTTGTTCATAATTTGAAGCATGATGACTTCAAGATGTCCTTCGGTACATGTATATGATTTGTGATTCATGATTTGAACACCACGTGCTTTTATTTGGACTGGATGTTTCTTTTTTTTTTTCTTAGATCTTGTTTATTTGCAAGAAGACCAATGCAGCCGTGCTTTTGATCAGTTTGAAAGTGAACGGATTACCGCTCAGAGAGAGAGCGTGTCCTTGATTTACAACATGCACACTTTGTCGTGAGCAGCGGTGTTGAGGAAAGTGTCCTTTAAAAAGGGATCAGGCCTTCTGTTCATCAGAGTTATTCACTTTTTGCGTATTTAAATGGCAAGGTTTTGGTCAATGCAATTTATAAAAATAAAAAAATAATAGAAATAGTAAACAGACCATTTATTAACGAAACAGCCGCACAGAGTAGAAAAAAACCTGGCATAGGTATAATCATAAAAATACTATATTTCCTGTCTGGATAGCTGGATTTAATTTGTAGCAAAACAGGACTTGTTTCTGATGCTTTACATTTAATAATCTATGACATCACCCAGCACCATTTCACTCCTGTGACATCAGATCTCCCGACTCATTTGGATATTCCCCTATCCTCTTGTTAGGTAATTATTTGCAGTGGGTGATTGGTATTTACCTTGATGATGGCTCATCCGAATCCTGGAGGACACAAGTTAAAGTCCCTTCAGGATCCGTGTGTTCCTGTTTCATCCAGAGGGTACTCCAGTCCTTCTAGGGTCTACAGGCTCTTGCTTTCATTAGTAGCCTATTTTTGCCAAGCTTATGCCACATCTGGATCCTTACATATAGTATCATCTTAAAGCGTCCTGTGGATAAGTATTATTATAATTTTTCTTGCTTTATTTGCATCCTATACTGGCAATGCAAAGGGGCTCACAATAATGCTCCAATTTAGGTTTTTCCAATTCCACACTGAAACCCTTGCCCTAATCAGCTCCAAGTCCTGCCATCCTGAGGTCATCAAGATCCTGCCCCATTTAGTTCCTGGTCCTGCCATACTTAAAGCAACAATCTCCTGCCTCAACTACTTCTTTCTCCTGCCATCCTGAAATCGACAATCTTCTGCCACAACTACTTCTTACTCCGGCCATACGGAAGCTAATAATCTTCAGCCACAACTACAACAATCTTCCGCCACAACTACTTCTTACTCCGGCCATCGTGAAACCAACAATCTTCTGCCACAACGTCTTTCCACTTCCATCCTGAAGCTAACAAACTCCTGCCACACAACTACTTCTTACTCTTACCATCCTGATGCCACAAACATCTGCCACAACTTCTTACTCCTGCCATCCTGAAACCAACAATTTTCTGCCACAACTACTTCTAACCCCCACCATCCTAAAGCCAACTTCTGCCACAACTACTTCTTACTCCTGCCATCCCGAACTATTTCTTATTCCGGCAATCCAGAAGCTAACAAACTTCTGCCGCAACTTCTTTCTTCTGCCATACCAAAGCCAACAATTTCTGCCAAACTGCTTTCTGCTGCCATCCTGAAACCACCAATCCTCTGCCACAACTTCTTTCTCCTGTCATCCTGATGCTAACAAACGTCTGCCTCAACTGCTTCTTACTCCAGCCATCCTAAAGTCAACAATCTTCTGTTACAACTACTTGTTTTTCCTGTCATCTTGAAACCAACAATCTTCTGCCAGAACTACTTCTTTACTTACTTTTCACGACTACTTCTGCCACCTCTACTACTTTTGATACATTTACTACCACGGCTACTTTTTTACTCCTGCCATCCTATGTAAATTATTGAACATACTGTATTCCTGCTTCCTCTGGTTCTAGCATCTAGAGACCGACAAGGTCCTGTCCCATCTAGTTCCTCCTCCTGATGTCAACAAGCTCTTGCCCCAATTATTTGGAGGTCAGCAGATTCCTACCCTATCTAGTACCACTCACTGGGTTCATACACTTTTTTTTTATCAACAATTTCCATGACTTTTTTCATGCCTTCTTCAAGAATTCAGGCAAACTTTTAAAGATTTTTCAAACCTTTCTTTTATTCCATTTCAAGAAAGGTGAACTGAAGGTGTTATGTGATCATCACTGCATGACACCATTACAAAGATGTACCTCGTGTAGAGGAACCGCAAGTTGTGATCTTGCAGGCATCCTTTGGATATCGATGTGCCTTTCATTGCATACAGTATAACATTTTGAGATTTGAGAGGTTTGTGTGATTTTCTCTCTTGTTCAGGGACACTTTAATAAAAAATTAATAAATAAATAAATGAATAAATAAAATGATAATAATAATAATAATAATAATAATAGTAATAAAATAATAATAATAATATTAATAATAAAATAATAAAATAATAATAATAAAATAATAATAATAAAATAATAAAGAATGTCTTTATTTCCATCTGGCCTAAAAATGTGCAACTGGACAACCTACAGTATGAACCAGTTTACAGTTTAGTATAAAATTTCAGTGCTGTTACTGTTACTTGTGTAAAAGCCACATACCTAAGCCCACCGCACCCAAGCTGAAATTTTGAATCAATTATTAAGTCCACAGCTTCTCCACCATGTCCAGTGGAATAGACCGAGCCATCAGTTTTGATTACAGTGCATACCCATGATATCCTTATTAGTTGCCATTACATGACTGTATATTTCCTATGAATGGGTTTTCTTTGATAATCTGATAAAAAAAAAAAGGATAATAATCTCCAACTTTCAAAGCCAGCTAAAGAAGAATAGGATCTCAAGATTTCTCTCCCCTTTGCACCGTTATCTTGAGATTTCCCATCAAGTCACTAATGGCAGAAAACATCGCTTTGAAACAATCTGTTCAGCTATAACGATTAAACTCTATTAATGTATAATTAATAGCTTTTTCATCTCCTTCAAAAAACATCACAGCTCTGCATGTGAGGAGTAAAAAAAAAAAAAACACACACACTCACACACTTTGGATGCGAGGAAATTATTGTCATTAAGAAATTAAACGAAAGTCGAGAAATCTGTTCTGCAGGAAGTTAACTAATTTATTTGATAAATGCGCTGCACTTTGATTTCGAATTAGAACGTATGAACCAAAAATAAATAAATAAATAAATAAATAACTGAATAAAAATTCATGCCTGGAAACGCGAACAAATGAATCTAAATTAAGCGGTGCAAAGCGAATGTGGAATCTCTAATTATGAGATAAGATCTAAGACAACATTCAATTAGAAGCCGCATTTAATATTCATTACTCTTTCAGAGGAACACACTCCTCCATACTCTCTGTAAAGACGAGCTTATTCGGCTTGTTTGATTTCAAATTTTTAATGTGCTATGCAAAGTGTCGTGTTAGCCGAACACGCACGGCGCCGTACAAGCTCGAGACGTTCTCAGGTATGACAGATTGTAGAAGATCAGAGCGACTCTGGTAGGAAAAGAAAAAAAAAAACCCCGATAATGTTTGAAAGACACTCGAAACGATTTCGGCGCGATAACACGGCCGCGTGTAATGTGCGCGGGTCTCGGCAGGAGGAGAGGCATCTTGAACGCGCACCTGAGGTGGCAGCCGGATGATGGGTAATTACACTTGGAGTGGAACGAGGGCCGTGCCGGCCTAATTCACGCAAATGTGCTGTCAGCATCGATTCCTCTCTGGGCGGATATGTCTTCATCACGACCTTGTCTTGAGATTATCTCATCATCCTGTTGGGTAGAACGTACGCTCTGTACAAACAACGTCCCAAGGATGTGCTCAGGCTCCGAGATTTACAGATTGTACTGGACAGGTAATGAAAAGTGACTGTTGGCCTACGTGGCGAGAATCGATAATGGGAATTTATTACATATATATTACAACATCGACAATAATAAAAGCGCTGCAGGTAAAAAAAAAGAAAAAAAAAAAAAACAGGAGCCCGTCGTAAACAACTGAGAAAAACAACTCGGCGAAGCGGTATCTTTAATGTGAAAACAAACCCGCGGAGATCAGACTGCCCGAGGCGTTTGCTCTCTTTCGTTCACATCAGACCGCCCCAACCTTCCCGCGGTCTCTAAGACCCGAAGACTCCGACTAGCAGGAATGATGAAGAGCGAGACTGCGCGCCGAGGGACGCCATGTCCGGAGGCGTCTCTAATCCTGAACAATACCGTATTGGACTAATTAGGCTCCTGTGTTTATTAAGCAGGAGAGCTTACTGTGGCTGTGGAGAAAATGAGTTTTAAAACGTGTTGTGCAGCACGTCTGAGTTAGAAAGGGAACAATGAAACAGGTCGTGTCCTGCGTTCAACTTACAGTATGTCGGGCCTAAGATGGAATTACATCATTCGCAACTTGCAGGGTTCAAGCCACGGGAATAAAAAAAAATATATATGAACACGGATGGCTCTGGGCTCGTCTTATTTTAGCAAAGTATTTTAGTATTTGATTGTTGATTGATCTCGAGCAAATTCTAGCATTTAGAGCAGACTCGCTTTAATGCCGAGGAACCATCATAAAGAGTTCCTGTAATATCATTTATACAATTTAGAACCAATTATTTTTCCTTGTTCACTCCTTAAAAGCCTTTTTTTCCGTGTTGGAAAATGCATCATTACAGCTTTACTGTCATAAAGTCAAGACACTGGAGACACTGTTCCTGAAAAGACTTCGCTTTGATCCCATACGTTTACATAACGTGAAAGCTTCCTGTCGGTGCTGAACGTACCATTCTTGAGTCGATAATCAAATTTAACACTGAAATCGACTACTGTTTAGAACGTGACGTCATCAGCGCGGTCCGTTTCTATTACATAATTGCAGACGCCCTTACACTTTATACAACAGCTGAGCAGTTGAGGGTTAAAGGCCTCGCTCAAGGGCCCCCACTGTGGCAACTTGGTGGTGGTGGGGTTTGAACCTGGGACCAGTACTCGGTAGTCTGGTCAGTAGTCCAACACCTTGATATGATAAATCATGAACGCACGAGACGGTTGACGCTTCTTTGCTTGACACATAATATCAATAACATTAGGCATAGAGCTAAGGTCGACTCCCTTGTACAAACGCAATACTGCCACCTACTGTATCGGAGACTGTAAAGTGTAGTACTCGGGTACGGAACGATGTTACTATTGTGAACGCTGGCCAGTGGGGGAGTGGGGCGGGGCGGGGCGGGGCGGGGCGGGGCGGGGCGGGGCGGGGCGGGGCGGCAATCGTACCCGGTTCGAATTAATGGTGCGTAGTGCGAAAGCAGTTGTATTTATTTATTATTTTTAATCTGTACCCTGTAAGACCTTATGTATGAGTACTTACTATGGAAAAGATAATGTATTCGAACAAGTGCACTACAGAGAGAGAGAGAGAGAGAGAGAGAGAGAGAGAGAGAGAGGGAGCTTTGGTGGTATTTGTGCTGAGAATGAAAGCTCCTGAAACACTGATTAAAAACACAAGGTTATGCATGCGACTCTTTTCACTTCTCAGTATTTCAAAAAGCTTTAGTGCTGCACATGGAGGAATACAAAGCGACAACGAGAAGCTCCACTGCACCAATCTATGTAGTCATTATAAAGCCTGTTCTTCCCTGTTCTGCCCTCTGGCTACCCCTGCTAGAACAGCAGTAATGGTGTTTTTTGAGCCCAGAAAAGAAAACAAGTGAGAGACTTGAACTGCTGAGCACAGGCTTTTTTTTCTTTCTTTTTCTTCTTCTTCTTCTTCTCAGGTTTGATGCAGAAGGACACATTGCCATTGGCGGCTACTGATGAAACTGTGCAGAAGACGCATGGAGACATGTTCGACCTTCGTCTTGTATGTGTCTCGCAACTAGGAGACATCTCAGGATGTGCCTCAATAATAAAAAAAAAAAAAAGTCATTCAATATACTTTATGTATATAAACAAGTGATAGACTATGCAGATATTATTGTATGTAAATGTACCAATTTCATAAATCTATGACAATAACTACAACCTACATTATGACGAGGTGCGTTCAAGTTAAACAGGGACTTGTGATGAAATCTTCGGTGAATGCAGGTGTGAAAGCTGGTAACATTTACAGAGGACTTCAAGGTCAGTACGGTGATGAGACTCTTAGCCGCAGTAACGAGCACAAGTGTAACACTGAGATGAGTTTATTAGTGTATCAGGAGGTTATATAGAGGAATAAAGGGAGTTTTTAACTCTTTAACCTAAACGCTCCTCAATGTATCTGAATTCTAGTTCACATTATGATTTATTTAATTGCAATTAATGTTGCAAGTGAAAAATGCCCTTTTCTATTGGACGATAAGAAAAAGATAACGCACAGACGCTCTTTCGCCTTTTCACCCCCTCCCCGGCTTCACAAACACACGGTAACTCTGCTCTGTCGCGATTCTTTTCAAAGGTAAGGTGCTGGTTCATTTGTTTGTTTGTTTTTTTGTTTTGTTTTTTATTTTACAGCAGTGATTCCCTTAGTATACGCTCATGCCAGTCTCAGAGAGATTTCTTTTTTTCTTGTTAAAAATTTGTTTCCGTTGTGTGTATGTGTGTGTGTGTTTGTTGTGAAACTTAAAAAGCGAGGTGGGGAGAGGGAGGAGGAGTGTTACTGTGTAAAACGAGGCGAGGGAAGGGGCTAATTCCACACACACACACGCGCGGCGCCTGCGCACACCAACGGAAACACTTATCTGTCAGGATTTATTTGTACTTTTTTTAAAGGTAAAGTGCAGATTAATTTGTTTTATTTTCATTTTATAGATTGTATTAATTATTTTTATGTATTTATTTTTGGGGGCTGTGGAATGAATAATTTGAGTTTTCATTATTTCTTATGGGAAATGATGATTTGGTTTACGAGTGTTTTGGAATACGAGTCCACTTCCGGAACGAATTATGCTCGTAATCCAAGGTTGCACTGTATTAAGAAATTATAGATAGGGTTGGATATATTAAGATGCAAAGATGCTAAGATGTTTCGCAGTGCAGAGCTGCGAATCTGTCTACAGATTTGCGATCCATACTTACGCATGATTACTTCAGATGTGAGATGAACTCACTGACACTATCTATCTGACACAAATTTTTAGCTTGTTTTGTAACGGCTCGAGGGGTGTGGTCTAAGCCGAGAGGGTTAAAAGTTCGGAAACCATATATTGGAAATGTTAACACAGTAATAACCACAAACAACAGTACACACACATAGCATATAAAACATTAAAAGTGTAGACATCAAATAGCAGAGGCTTTGCCAATAAAAAAATAAATAATAAAAGCCTCAATTTAAATATCCAATTATTATTATTATAATCAACTTCAGCATTGATTATTTTCTCATACCATCACCCCTTGTTAGGTTTTATTCCTTACATTATGTCTTTTTAAGGCACTGACAGATATTAAACTGTAATTTCAATCACTTTGCTCTGTCATTATATTCAGGAGAGAATTTTTTGCTAGCGAACATCCGAGCTGCCTGGGGCTTGTTGTCATTAGCAGCCAGTGGGATAGTGCTGCATGCTTAATGAGATGTCCTCGTAAACATGACGGCTTTATGGTCCAAATTGTGTTCCTTTAACGACAAGAAACTCAGCTGGCAGAAACAGGGGCATAACTTGCTATTGACAAGCCTCTAGTCCAGCAAAAAATAAATAAATAAATAAAAAACCACGAAGGAAGGACAGGCAAAGGACAAGAGGCTCATCAGGAATGTTGTTAAATTAACACGACAGAGTCTGTTTGGGCAAAGCACGAGGTAATAGACACGCCTGATAAGCGACAGGCTCGTAAAACAAAGTTTAATAGGTCCGCGTTACAGACAGGTGACGGCGACGGGGGCGGGGCTCGGTGTCACCCGCTACTGCAGCAGACAGCTTCTTTCTCAGGCTGTTATTTGGACATCAGCTCTACGCAATCAGCTCCAAACCGGAGGGTTTACGTTTCATCGCCGAGTGACGGCGATTATGCACGCCTATCCACCTGACTCCACGGGAGCATCAGCAAATACACAAACATCCGCCATCATCACCTCCATGAATCCTGATGAGGCCGAGAGAGAGAGAGAGAGAGAGAGAGAGAAAGGGGAAAAGGGAGGGAAGGAGTATCTTCTCCTCACTGTCCAAAACCTGATACAGATCTTGAATAACTACCGGTACAGCGACCACCAAGAAACCAGCAGATATAAAAGAGAGAGAGAGAGAGAGAGAGAGAGAGATTTACCAAAAGAGGAAGGACTCTGTGATCGCTGTATGGCAGATCGTGCTGAGGCAAAAATATACTTCCAGTCCCAGGGAAGCTAAATCCGCTTTCTAATGAGGTCACTGCTGCGGTTTGAGCCTAAAAACCTATGCGCTGTCAGTAACGTTCCAATATTTACAAGTACTTTGCTAGAAATTGTTTTAATTTGCCTGCCATTGATTGGCTCGTCCATGCATCCTGAATAATCTTTAGGTCCGAGCGACCCAGTGAGAGGGAGGGAAAGTAAAACTGGTGGAAACACCAGACTAGTGAGGGAAAGAGTAGCGAGGGAAAGCAGACTCAGACTAGTGAGGGGAACCAGAATCTAACCAAACAACATATCTATAAGTTTTAACGATCGCAACAAATCAAATACAATATCATCAAGCTTACTTCTAGTCAAATGAACTGTAACTAAAATTGCAAGTAAAAATGTTGTTCTATTAGCAGGTAATTTTGCTTCTTTCAGGAAATAAGTATCTAAAAAATAGCAAAATGATCTGATAATAAAACATTTCATTTTACACTTGCAATTTTGTTAACATTTGATTAGAGTTGAGCTTAATCACATTATATTTGTGTAGTTGTGACCTTGTATGAGAATTTATACATACAGGTTCGATGCTTGAATTCTTGCTTACTGTAGATGCTAAGAATTTTTTCTTTTCTTTTCTTTCTTTTTCTTTTTTTGCAGTGTACTAGGAAAGTATACTATTAGACTATTTTAGTGGAAACACCAGACTCGTGCAGCAAAAAATCTTAGCATGTTAACATTAGCAAGTGAAATATTCTCAAATCTAGCCAAAACTATCTATAATTTCTTAAGTAAGATTACGACAAACCACATGTAAGATTATTAAGCTTATTTATGGAGAAATGTTACTCAAATTATAAGCAAAAACTTCGTGTTCTATTGGTGGATCAAAATAAATTCCTAAAACTAGAACAAATATCTGCCAATAGAACATGTAATTTTATTTTGCGCCAAATGTAAGTAAACTTTGATTACAAATAAGCTTAATAATCTCATATTTGTTCTGATGAAGTCTTATTTTAATAGAGTGTAGATAAATGTAATTGTATACAAGACATTTTTACTTGCTAAAATATTATTTTTTTTAACGACCGAGGAAACAACTCAACAGAAAAACCTAAAAAAAAAAAAAAAAAAAAACAAATCTTATCTTTTTTTAGCAAGTGAAATATTCTGAAATCTAGCTAAATCTATCTATAATCTCTGCAAAGATGTTTACAACAAACCAAATATAAAATTGTTGAGCTTATTTCTAGTCAAACGTTACTAAAATCCCTGCTTTAATGGCAGAAAAAAATCGCTTCTTTCAAGAAATGAATTTTAAAATGATCTGTCAATAGAACAAGTCATTATTTTGCTTAGAATGAAATAAACGTGGATTACAAATAAGATAAATAATTGAATATTTGGTTTGTTGTAATCTTATTTTAGGAAAGTGTAGATAATTTTAACTGTATTCAGGATATTTGTAGTGACTGAGGGAAAACTCAAAGAAAAACCTACGATGTAAAATACCTTAGCATTTTAGCAATGAAATATTCTTGAATCTAGCCAAACCTATTCATAATTTCTTAAAATAAGGTCACAACAAACCAAAATATAAGATAATTACGCTTATTTGTAATCAAATTTTGAAATGAGATTTTTACTTGTTAAGCTTAATTATCTTATATTTTGGTTTGTTGTGACCTTATTTTAAGAAATTATGAATAGGTTTGGCTAGATTCAAGAATATTTCATTGCTAAAATGCTAAGGTATTTTACATCGTAGGTTTTTCTTTGAGTTTTCCCTCAGTCACTACAAATATCTTGAATACAGTTAAAATTATCTACACTTTCCTAAAATAAGATTCCTATTGACAGATCATTTTAAAATTCATTTCTTGAAAGAAGCGATTTTTTTCTGCCATTAAAGCAGGGATTTTATATATATATATATATATATATATATATATATATTTGTGACTGAGGGAAAACCAAAAAAAAAAAAAAAAAAACGTAGCACTTACGTAACGTTAGCAAGTGAAATATTCTGGAATCTAAACCTATCCATCATTTCGTAAAAGTTGTTTACAACTAATGTTCTAATGATCGAATGTTACTAAAATTGAAATAAAAAAATGTTTGATTCGCTAGTTTATATATTTATATATTTGTTTTTTGAAAGAAACTAAATTCTCTATCAATAGAACACACTCAGAGTGAGCGTCAAACTAGCAAAGGAAAGCTAACTAGTGAGTGAAAGGTTAAACAGTATATATATATATATATATATATATATATATATATATATATATATATATATAATATAAAGACAGCGAGTAAAACTAGCAAATGTAAAAGTAGGATATGCTAGTATGCTAGAAACCTAGCTTACTAAAACAAACTAGCAAGTACAAGGAAAACTAGCGAATGTATACTGTAGGAACTAGCTTGTAAAAGGAGAAAACAAACTAGCGAGAAAAAGCAGAACTACTGTAGAGTAGGTGCTGTACATCCTGCAGTAATAATCCTGTTATACTGTGCTAGGTGGGTTACACATTCACTTCCTGGTTGTGCAGATACATTACAGTTAAACACATTATGTTTAAAAAAGAAGAAGAAAAAGCCAGATTAAACATAATGTCTTTCCTAATATCAATCCTGGCTAATGACTCTACCGCAGGTGCAGTGCAGACCGTAAAAAAAAAGACACTAATCTTTATTTCCAGGCAAACAAAAACACCGGACCGGGCAGCGAGCACACGGTGGAGTAAAATATTTATGATTTAGCATAGTGTGTATTCGATATGAATCAATTTTATCGATCGGGTCCGAATGATTTACCAAGCGGTGCGTGTTTGATGGAATTGTAATGGAGTTTGGTCGCGTGGCCTCTGCTTCTGGAAAAAGCAAAAACATACAAACTGTGGTTTAATGTGGTTCAGTAAATCTAGTTCCCTCCTGTTGTGTTGTTGAGTCCTGGATTTCAGGCTGTCTGCCAAACAACCAGGAAGCACCGATAGATAGACTAGTTACAGCACAGGTCTAGCCTTTACGTTCGTACAAACTGACATTAATAAGACAAGGATCTTCCTAAACCCAAAAGATTAACCAATTAGGTCCTGATGGGAACTCTCTCTCCAGCGTGGTGGTAAAACACAGGAAATCAGGCTTCACCGTCAGTGGTAATGAATCACAGAGTCACAGGAGCAGGCCTCGTCCACCCACGGACAGGTAGAGCTTAACAAATGATCCCACTTCTGCCAGAGTCATACAAGTCTTCCTGATTAAACCTCTCGGGAGTAAAAAAAAAAAAAAAAAAAAACTTCTGCTTTTAGAGGAAAAAAAAAAATCAGCAGCTAAAACCGTGTCATATTTCTTTAAAAACAATGCAGTCTTTTCTAACCCTGATAATGCAACACGGATTCCTTTTCTTTTTTTTTTTGTGGGGATAGGGGAAATTGGATAGATCCAACTTATTATTTCTGCCTTTCTTACGAGGATAAAGCCACTGTCAACGCTAAGCCCGTAACGCCACGGCACGTTCAAACAGTCCTAACTGCGAACGAAACCAGAGCTAAGTCTTACGCACAATAAAGGTTGCAGCCGCGGCGTAAATTGGTTTGGAAGTGTGCCTAAGCTTCCCACTGCTTCTGTCTGGTGGAAGAATGTGTTTTGGGAGATCGTCCGCCTTTTGTGCGCCCCTCTCGGTCTTTTGTGTATCGAGTTTCCCGGATGCGCCGAGCCGGATCCGCGTTTCTAGACCTCGAACGTGTCTCTCGGTTGTTTTTTTCCGAGCGCTTCTACGGGAGGTTTTTTTTTTCCCCCGATGGCTGGTCGAGGCGCCAATCACATTATTCTCTAAGCGGCGCTGAATGTTCTTCATCCTGACCCAAGAATTGGCTATTTAAACTATCCGAGTTTAAACAGAACTCTTGGCCAGACATCAATTTTCTCGTAATTGGGCCTTTGAAATTCAATCGCGACGCACTCGTTTTTCAAAACTTCCCACTTTAAAACTCTGTCAGGACACAAACCTGACATTATGATGCATCTCAAAGTAGCCAAAAGTCTGTCTGTGCTATAAGAATTACTTTTTTAATGTCACAAGTGATGGATAAATAATGCAATTTCACATTATAATCCCATCATTCTTCACTAATGTACGCACAAAAAATGTGGTTGAAAGCACAAAGTAGAGCCGATAATGTCAGATTTTTTTCCACGACAGCAGGAGATGATTTCTCGAGCAGCGGAATGAAATCATAAGCGGTTTAATTTGTTTATTAGCCTTTTTTTTTTTTAAAGCATTTGAGAAGAAAATGAAGCAGAAACGAAGAGAAAGAACACAGGATGTGAAAGAGAGATGCTGTTTTATATCCTGAGGGGTCTGGACCGTACCGGTAGCCGGGTCGACGGTGCGCTCGATCAGATGGTCGTCCTGGTGCACCCACTCTCCGTTACACTTGAAGTAGATCTGAGTGGCGGGCGTCGAGCGGCAGGTCAGCGTCACCGGCTTGTTCTTAATGATGTAGACGTCGTCAGGCTCGACCAGGAAGTGCGGCAGCAGGTCCGAGAAGGCGGCGGGGAGCGGGTGCGTCACCGTCGCCGCGTGCTCCGCTCCTGCGATTTAAAAAAATAAAGAGACAATGAGAACGTGATTAAATTCCGAAAGACTCGTGATGAGGGGGTAACGAGAAAAAGCATCGAATGTGATTCTCGGGAACCCTGAGATTTGACTGATTCAATCACGGATTTGCGTCCAATCACGGCTTGCAGGAAAGGTGTTAGTACTGACAAATACGGATGATGAAATACGGCGGGAATTATAGCCTGTGTTACTAGGGTCTGCGTGTTTGGCATTTGTAAAACGTTTCGATCCCGCGTCGCGATACGCGCTGTGTACGTGTGTACATATACGCATAGACACACACACACACTCACACAGAGACTTGTTAACAGGCAGACTAAAAGGCCTGTGAGTACTTTGGCCTTGTCAGGCTTCAGCACAAGCCATTCTGAAGCCGTGCGTCCTTTCTGTTGTTAATCACAGGCTTTTAAGATCAGAGCTGATGGATTGCAGGCCATAAATCCCTCTCTCTCGCTCAATGACCATGGCACTTCAATGCGCGCTTGCCAGGCTAATATTCCACCGCTCAAACCCTGAACGCGCGAACACAACAGACAGCTGGATTTGCACAAAAAAAAAAAAAAAAAAAAAAAAAATTAACGTTTTTTTTTTTTCTTTTGTTTTTATTTAAATGTTGCACAAACAAACAAAAGCGCGCTTATTACATACAATTTGCGACGCGCCTCGGACCCCGTTTCAGGAGTGCGCCGCGATGAGGGATGATGATTAAGCAGTGCTCCGGCCCAGCGATGTGCACGCGAGCGGTTCTCCTGACAAATGGCGCCCTATCAGTAATTCTGTTGCTTCATTTGTTAGGCGCAATGTTTGTCTGCTCCTCGTAATTAAGGATGAATTGCTAATTTATCCTTTTCCGCCCACGTTCCGGAACGATCGGGCATCTGCTGCACGGCGAGCGTGTTTATTTTTCGCTCCAGAGGTGACTCCAGTCTGAGAAAACAAGTAACCTTTAAAAAAAAAAAAAAAAAAAAAAACATACGGAGGGGAGAAACGAATTTAGAACTAAGGGTTTAAGGGTTTTAGGTTTAGAAATATATATTTTTAAAAGAATTACAGTGACGCAATTCTGCCGCTTCATATCGAGTTGGTGGAAATGTTTTCGAAGGGAATGCGGCTTTCGACAAACTTTCTTTTCACAATATATGAAGCTAACCACGTTGGCGTAATGCTGCAGGGTGGAAAATGGATTGAATTCTCTCGCCGTGATCTAATACAGCCGAAGTGTCAGTCTTGGAGTTAGAAGGACATTAAGAATTACGAAGCCAAGGACTGATGCTATTGCTGATATATAAAGCTTTTTTTTTCTTCTTTATTTTGTCCTGTTGTACAGTAGGAAAACGATATAACACTCTGAAACTGGAGACTCCTTCCTCCCCCTCCCTCCCAAAAAAAAATAAATGCTAACTGAAGCACTGCTTGAGCGAAAGTTGCAGTAAAGCACTGGAGTCCTAGCTCTTGTTATGAATGAAACAACACCTTCACGACCAATCGGGATCGCGCACCGAACCGCGCTTCATACGATATAAGTCATATTAATGCCCGTCTTCCTGTTTCCTTTTGTCATCCTGCGCCTAGCTCTGCGCCGCTAATTCATCAGACTGAAATGCGACGAGGAGCCGAGCTGCGGCTATTGAACCCCCGCTAATGCATCGTGTACGTGTTTAACTCTTAATGAAAACTAAATGTTCTGTGTCCAATGAAGGGCATACATCACTTACTTCTTTCTGTCTCGTTTTGCCTCCCCCCCCCCCCCCCCTCCTCCTCCTCTCACGCTTCTCAGTCGCATAAAGAGAGAAGAAAATATGTCTGTAAATGCCTATGTTTTGCGAAGAAGAGCTCGGGATTTTACAAGCATTAACCTGCTGTACCTGCTGTACGAGCATTAACCCGACGCTGCTCTCTCATCAGCGAGACGTTTCCATTACAGGAGGCTCGCCGCAGGACGAGCGCAATCAAAACGTCCAGCTCGGCTCAAAGCGGCTTTCATTAACCTGAAGGCGAGCTCTCGCCGGACGCGGTCTACTTAATGAGTCTTAATTTAGTGCCGCGATGATTAGCCATTAGCTCTCCAGGGTGACCTCTTCTTTTTCGCCACCAGATTTGACACGACAGGCCCGTCAACCGGTCCGCTTTCCGCGACATGGCGTGGTGTTCCTAACCCGACCTCCACGTGCCGCGTGATAGATATTGCGGAATATCTCCGAGCTTTAACACGGCTACTGTAGACGAACGTGATGTCCATTTTTTTTTTTTTTGTCTCCCGTGGCATGGCTGTTAATGCCAGCTGGGGTGAGGGTTTCAGAAACTGCTGTGCTGATCTTCTGAGATTGTCAACCAAAATGATGCTAAAAACAAAAAAAATATTGGAACATGAAGCTGAAAACAAATCAAATCACTACGCTGAGCAGGAGAGCACATCCCGAAATGCACAACATGCTAACGGCAGAAGGAACAACCATGTAGGTTGATGTCATGCTTTTATGTAGAGAAGTACATTCATATGCTTAGCTTTAACTGTTAGAAGACATTTTAAATGGAGTGCTGTACTGTATGTGTGTGTAGCTAGCGCTTCATGGTTTGCTAACAATTTAATCAGAAGTAAAATATTCTAGCATTTATCATTAGCTACAGTTTTTTCCGCTGACTAGCTGCCTACAAAGGGAACCCTAGGCTTAAAAAAAAAAAAAGAATCGACTAAGGCTACGTTGTTTGCTAATGAGTAAATCAGAGAAATTTAAAAAATGACCAGTTTACTGTTTAACCAGAATTTTATGCTCCGAGTCGATGCCTAAGCAGTTACTGTTTTTTACAAGAAACAAACGCGAGTTTAACCTGCTGTTAGCAAGGAAAACGTTTTCTATGTTCCTGTTAGGAAATTAGCAAAACATACTCAGTCTCAACAAGATAAAAAAATTTCCCCTCCTATTTTCTCCCTGATTTAGTCGTATCCAATTTCCCCCTGTCACTAGGGGGCTCCCACATCAAGGCTACTACTACCAGTCAGGGAGGGCCAAAGACTCTCAGGTGTCTCATGTGAGAGGGCTCGGCCAATCGGCTCTCTCTAGGCCCTCGGCTGCGGGAGGCCACGGCGTCACCCAGGAAACGAAGTAGCGATCTCCAGATGTCCACGGCGCCACTCGATGGGGCCTAACAAGATTTTTGAAAGCAAATATCAATAAGATTTTCAAAGATCAATAAAAAAAAAACCCAAAATGATTTGGATGCTAAAGCGCGCGTGCAATACTTTGATTGCAGAGCTGTGTGATTGAATCGAACAGGACATCTAATAGATTTTTTTTTACCGGTGAAGTAGAATCATCGGACATTTAAATTACTTAAAAATATACCGTGCAGGAAAACACAAACCCGCTTACAGTAAGTCTTCTGCAAATACTCGTGAACACGCCCATGGTAATGTCTGAAGTACCACAGTGATACTATGGTATGTATATTATGGTATGTACTATAGATGAGCCTAGTAAACTGTAGTACACATCATAGTTAAGTTTTTACAGGCACTCCAGTCCAGTAGGTGGCGTTATTAACTCAACTGCTCCTTAAAATCAAAAGAAGAAGAAGAAACGCTACTCTTGCATCACCGTGCTGTGCTTGAAGTCTTCTGTAAACGGCAAAAGGTTTTATGCCTGAATTCACCAGAAATCTCACCGCAAGTCCCGGTTTGACTCGAACGCCCCTTGTATATTAATATCAATTCTCTAAAAGGAAAAAGAAACTCGCGCATATTAACGAATTACAAGGCCGTGTTCCGCTTGTACCCGGCCGTTAGGAGTGAAGACATGGACAGGAAACGCTAAAAGAACGTGTAATTCGAAAGATACTGAGGCTAAACAGTCTAAAAAGGGCCGAACATCTTCCCAGAATTTCACTGCAGACTCTGAGGGCGATGACGTGACAAACCGACGTCCCCTCGGCTACATCCCCCGTGACAAAACTGCTGTATTAAAGCGCAGCACTTTCACACCTGCCTTCCACGCCTCCCACGTCAGAGCTCTTCAGCAGATCAGCACGCCAGGAGCTGCCAGCGTGCCTGCAGACGATCTGGGAGTCTATACGTCCTAAAAGAGGCGAAAAAAACGTTTTTTTTTTTTTTTTCCCTCCGAAGACTCGAATTATTTATGCAAGAGACAAAGAGGCATATATTAGAAGTGCGGGGTTTCAAATTAATGCCACTATGTAAGGCTGATAGATGATCCTTACAGACGCACGGCGTTATAATGTATGCTGTACATTCATCACCATCCTTCCCACACACACACACACACACACACACACACATACGCAGAGTGCGAAGTAACTGAGTTCTCATGGATCGTTGCACAAATGAAATAAACACCATCTTATGAACTTAACCTTCGAAGCGAAATGTGCTATCGCTCACTCGGGCTGAACACACTCTCATGTAAAATCTCTCCGTCTCTCATCTTCGCACCTTTAATTGTCGAGGAAAAAAAAGTTACATTTTAACACACATAAAGGATCTTCTTTTTTTCTTCTTCTTTTTTTTCACCGAGTTGAAGTCGATATTAAAAGAGACACGGCTCAAAAGTTGTAAAAAAGAAAAAAAAAAAACCCTAATGTCACGTCAACAAACGTCGCCGCCGCCAGCTGTGGCGTGAGACGCTAACGCTGTTTAGCAGCTGCCGACCACCGGGCTCGGAAGCCAGGCCGCCAGGCGCTGTCGCCTCCCATCAGGCCTCAGACGCGAGCCCCAGCTGCTACAGAGATCTGGCACGGAGAATGAACAGTACAGTAAGAGCACTCCTGATACAATTAATCCCTACACAAAGGAGCCTGAGCAACAAACCTACTGTAGCGCCAAGCGCTCTGAAGAATCGCGAACGCAACCCTCATGCTTGGGCTACGGATCTGGTTCTGGTGTTAAAGTTACGCAAAGAGAAACTCATCACCATATGGACATCTCTAAACATGTCTCCAGACACACACACACACAAAAAAAAAAAAACAACTTCTGAACTCAACACCAGAACTGAACTTTTAGGTAAAAAAACAACAACTATTAGTCAAAATTCAGTCAAAGAGTAACTTTAGACCTTCAGATGCATCTCATTTTATGTACTAAAAGAAAAACAATCCTGTTTTTTTGGTCTTTTTTTTCAATTCTGTTTGTATTGGCTGGTGTTGGCGTCAGAAAGCCGCCACCTTCGTCTCCTAACCTTCTGAACTTCTTAACGTTTTCATTTAGTTTTTGACCATCCATGTCGCACAGCCAGTAAGCACGCGTCAGAGTTTCACCCACAATCTATTATTGTCCGTTCCCGTCCAGGACGTTGGCAGCGATCCGTCTCTCAGTACAATGCCTGACATTTAACCTCACGTGTCCGTCCAGATAACACGCAGGAAGAATCCCGCGCAGCGTCAGGGGTCGCCGTCATTTTTTGTGTATCTAAACAAAAGAGGAGTGTCATGTATTTATTTATTTATTTCCCTGAATAGTGAATAGGTGCCCCCCCTTTTTTTTTTTTTTTTTTTTTTTGGCGTAACCTTTCAGAGCCAATTAAAGTCTTTTATCGGCGAAGCGAGACGTCACGAGACCGACGTGATGGACGACGGCTATAAAACGGCCGCTTTATGACACCATCAGCTCTTTACAGCGGCTTCTGAAATTAATTTCATTAAAGCTACTGCTCCGGAATATTAAACCATTTCATGTGCCAGTGACTCGACGACGCAGCCGTAATGTGTGTGTGTGTGTGTGTAGGTTTTCTTTTTTCCTTCTTCCCCTTTTGTGACAGAGCGCTGTGGTTGGCTGAACTTCACGGCAGGACCCTTTATCTCATCTTTTTTTTTTTTTTTTTTTTATAGACGAAAGCATGTTTTGCTGTAACGGTCACTGATATAATACGGTGCATGTTGTTAGGCCTGTCTGAGCCTCCGAAAGCTTCTGGCTGATGGATGTGTGTTTATCACCAGACGGCAAATATTTACGCAGACATCAGTCTGGGTTGGAAATCTCTTCGATCCTTGCGTCCACTCCCTCCCCTCGCTCTTTCCTTCTTTCTCTATCTCAATGCGCGGGTGTGTGTGCGTGTGTGCGTGTGTGTGTGTGTGTGTGTGTGTGTGTGTGTGTGTGTGGAAGCGTCTGTCCAATAACACAGACAGCGACTCATAATGCATTCAGAACCGATGCCAGTATTTTTGATGGCTCTATCGCCGCCACGGCATCATGCCAACTGTCATTTACTTTCCAACACTCGGCTTCGTTCTGAGGGATTCTTTTACCCGAATCTTTTTTCTTTTATTAGATTAAAAAAAAAATCTTCTTTCTGATTGGTCTTACTAGTTTCTACAGGAACAGAGTTACTGCAGCATGCAAGGAGTCTCCAGTGTCAGTCATCTGTAACACGCCGAGCTAGAACTATTTTTTTATGGTCGTAAATGGTTTAATGACAGAAGTTCAACAGCACTAAACGTAAACAAAAACAGTCAAAAGCCCGGGTTCGATTCCCACCCGGTGCCCAAATCCCCAGCCACCGGATGCAGCGCCGGTCCCAAGTTGTTAGCGAATCAGATGGTCCGCTGTGGCGACCCCTCGACAGCACACCACCAGGCGTTTTATTTTATCTTACGCCAATTCTAAATCAGTGTCTAAGCTGCGGCCCCCTGTTGGGCCGTGAAGGTACTGCGGGAGACTCGCGAGAGGTCATTTAGTATAAATAACTACACTAATAGACACTTTTGTGCAACAATTTTGTAAGTTATTTAAAACATACAGGAAAACTCGTTGACTTTCTGAATTTTATTTTTTATTATTTTTTTCCCCCCGATTTTCTCCCTAATTTAGTCGTGTCCAATTCCTCCCCGTCACTAGGGGTTACAGCACCATCCGGGATTCGAACTGGCGATCTCCGGATGATAGGGCGAGCGCTTTAACCACTGCGCCACTCGGAGGCCCAACTTTCTGATTTTTGATGAAGTAATATTTCTAACGGTAAAAAAAAAAAAAAAAAAAAACTTGGTCATCACTTTAATTACTTATTAAAACCAAACGATTTGGGATTTCTTGCGCTTCGAGCAAACGTGCGAAGTTCAATCAACAGCAAGAAGGAGGTTTAATGTGCGGCGCTTGCCCGGGTCACCGATTTGAGATTCCAGACAGTTCCGACTGGATGCCTCTGATGATTAACGACGAGCGGCTAAACGAGCGCCGCCTCTAAACATGCCGAGGCACTGAGATGACGGGGGGGGCGGGGTGCTGTTTGGGGGGGGGGGGGGGGAAGGGGGGGTGGTAGTGGCGGAGGTGATGGAGGAGTGAGAAGCAGGAGGGTGATTGCACTCCTCTGGGGCATTACTCCGTAACTCTTTTAATTACACTCCTGTAAAGGCTTTCAGGTAGAGCTGGGAAGAAATAAAAAATCAATGAACTTCCAGCACAGCCGCTCGGAACAGGAAGCTCTCGGAGAACCAAATTAAAGATATGAGTTCTGCTTAAGTGTATGGATTTGTCCTGGGAGACGGTGTGTATCCGTAATCATCATCACTCTCCCTCACACACACACTCACACGGGCATACTCCTGTGTTCTGGCACACGGTTTCCAATTAGCACACACTTACTGTATTTAGTCTTTAGTGTAATGCTTATTTTTAAATCATTATACAATATAGATCATCAAGTTACTCATCAACAACATGGCTTAGCAAAAAGCTGAACCAAAAAATCTATTTATTGTTAACTAGCTGTGCCCGCGACTTCGTTCTTGTAGAATTTAATTGCACAATCGTAACGCGTATTAAACACCACACAGCGCCATCTGTTGAATTTTGGGATGAATTAATGATTTTCTTCAAGGTAGATTTTTTTTATGATATAAGGGTGTTTACTATTAAACTTTTTACAGTAGAATATTTTCTCTTCCTGCGGGCCGATTGTGATGAAACAAAGCCTATATATGTTACCTCAAGCTCGGCCAAATGCACCTATAAAAACTACTTTAAGATTCTTTCAGTAGTTTTTACGTGATGCGTGCACAAACAAACAGACAAAAAATTCCAAAAAACATCTTGATGTGTTGTATTACTCATCTCACATCCCCACAAATATGTTTTTTTCACAAATATCTTCAATGTACAGACACGCCCACTTTACAGTTTTATTATACATATAGAAGTATAGAATAGTCATAATACCTGAATGTTCAGAGAAGCTGTTCGGCTAAGGGCTAAGGGCTAAGCGGTTTTGTTTCCGATTCCTTATTTCGACATAAAACCCGGAAGACGAACAGCGCAGGATGGAAGAACAAGGCGTTTAGCCGCGGCTGTAGAAAGTGGCTGAGAAAACCTGTTTGTGTAAACGACTCCCAGTCCAGGACCACTGTAAGATCCACTGCGGGGGCGGAGCTTCTTAAAGATGGGCGGAGTTATTTAAAAAAAAAAGTTTTTTAAAAAGACACTTTTTAAGTTAAGTTAGTGACTTAATTTTGAAAGAAAAAAAAAGACCTAATGCACCTTTAATGTCTTTCCATAATATTATAAAGAAAGAAAGAACGCAGCTAAAACTAGAACTCGAATGATATTAAAGGCTCTTCTGTGCGACGTCACGTCATTGTATCTGACTAAAGCGTTTAAACTAAATAAAGAGACAGAGACAGAAAGAGGCAGAGAGAGACATACTTTATTTCATGGCCATAAAGCTTATTAAATTTAGAGCGAAAGAGAGAGAGAGACTGAGAGAGGGAGAAAAAAAAACGAATGGGTAAGAGAAGCGAGAAGGTGGAACCTGGGCCTGAATATACAGTAAATGGAAGTTTATTCTTCCCGCTCTCAAAGCTAGAACAAGTCACGTGTGTGGGTTTTAAGGTGTTTTAAGTCCTAATGAGACGCTCCGTGTTGCTCGACACGTGTCTGCAAATTTCACAGATTATTTGCCGCTTCGTTTTCCGGGTGCGTTAGTATCGCCGTGCCGACGCCCAAGTGCAGCGCTATCGACCGTGCGACACTCTGAGGCTGACACGAGTTATTTGTCTCGCCACACGTGAAACAAGGGGAGGATTAAAACTAAAAACCAGGGGAAAAGGAAAAGGAAAGAAAACATAAACAGGGCTTTATTAAAAAGAGAAGACATGTTGACTTTGCTTCGCTCCGCTTCACTTCACTTCGCGGCGCTCTGGACGGAACGGTGAGCTTAATCTACTCTCCTTACACGGTGAGCCGGAAAGCAATCCGCTTTATCCGCCTCGCCGTCCACTGCTACGTCTGATCGATCCGCACGCTCGGGAGTGAATTTGCCTTGAAAAGGAACACGCCATCGATTCGGGAAAGAAAAAGAAAAAAATCCAAGAATGTCAACTCGAGAGAAAGTGTTTCGAAAAATTTGAACCCCCCCCAAAAAAACCCAACCTACAAAGCCACGCCCCCGAGCACCTTCTCGTACGGAAGCTCATGTATTATGCATACGCGGCAGTCGTATCAGGAGTCTATGAGTGCCGGAGGGTAATTACTCCAAATCATCATATTGGTATCAGCGATGTTTAGAGCGGGCATGATGATGCATTGCTTGGCTTGGATCGCGTCCCGGGCATTAATCCTGCAGCTGTGTGTGCCAAAGCGGCGTCTCTCGAGCTCTGGAGTTACTGTAAACCAACAGAGGTGCTTCGAGGGTGTTTCATCGCGCAAACGCGAGCACGAAACACTCGAGCGGATAACCGGGGATTTTTAAAAAAAAGTAAAATAAAAAAGAAAAGATGCTTCAGAAGAAAAGCAGAATATTATACTTTCAGATATATATATATATATATTTATAATAAAGGCACAACGATACACAAGAAATACATTCGATGCGATATTTTTACGGAAATAAACGTGAAATAAATGGATCAATACACTTGTATTTATATTTATTGCGTTTTTAAAAACATAAACGCTACATGAACATTCCAAACAATTCTACAGTGCTGTGAAAAAGTATTTGCCCCCTCCTGAATTTTCTTTTTTTTTTGTTGGCATTTTTTTAAACGATGATTTCATTTTTTTTAGGGGAAAAAAAAATCTGTCCAAACTTACCTGGCCCTATGTGAAAAAATAATTGCCCCCTCAAACATAATAACTGGTTATGCCAGTGAAATCAAGCATTCGCGATAACTGGCAACGGTTCTTTCACGTCACTGTGGAGAAATATTTTTTCACGCAGAATTGTTTTGATTCACCCACGCTGGAGCGTTTTCGACCCGTTTACGGTCCTGCCACAGCATCTCAAACGGATTAAAATGTAAAAAAAAGAAAAATAAGAAAAAAACCAGAAAGGGGGCAAATACTTTTTTTTACATCACTGTATTCTGGATATTCCATTATCATGTCGTGTACAGCTGTCATGCATTTTGTTTTAAACCAGTGCTCTGAAACCTAATAATGATCCTCACGCGCGGGCACGACTCGGCGGACTTGAAACGAACGATGCGTCAATCCGCGCACTCTGCGAGGTGGGTGTGCGGTTTACCCGGAAGCAAAGCGATCACAGCGTACGGCAGGTTATGCAAATGGATCAAAGACTAAATGCCTGCTGAATAGACCGAAGAGTCAGGATTGAGGAAGGGGAAAGGATGGGGGGGGGGGGGGGGGGGGGGGTACTGGGGGGTGGTGGAGGGAGGGGGGGTAGAGTTAAGAAACAATTTAGATTAACATTTTAATCCCTCGTCTAATTACCAGGCTCCCCTAGAGCTAGAGGGGAGTTTGCGGCGCACATTCCCCCGCTTTGTTCTCCGTGCCCGGAAATGTCACAGAAATGGCACGTTAATCCCCGGCTACATCACAAGAAATCGCAACAGGAAACCGTACGACAACCTGCGCTCGAGTATGAGAGCGTATATTAAAGAGGCTGCGTGCTTCAGAGCTCAGAAATCCAAATCAAGAGTGATTTGTTCATGGTGCCAAAAAAGAGAGAGAGCGAGAGAGAGAGAGAGAGAGAGAGAGAGAGAGAGAGAGGAAATGTCTTGAGATTAGCCTTAACACCGCGGCCTCGGCGGAGCCGCACCCGACACCCAGCCAAGAGAAAAAGGAAAACTGTCAAGCCTGTCACCTGAAAATCTCAGAAAGCTCGGCGCTCAGGGCCTTAAACGCCAACTTCTGCGGTTTAATTAGCGTGACAGGAGCAACAGTGAAAACATCAGACAAGCCTTCTCTAATAATATAAAAAAAAAAAAAAAAAAAGAAAGGAAAAAAAAAAACATAAAATATATAAATAAATAAATAAAAATAGAGCACATGCTATAATGAGTGCGAGACAGCAGAGCACCTGTTTGGGCCTAATTATTATCACGAAGCAACGAAGCGAGACAAAACTGTAGCCTGTTTTTCTACAAGAGATAATTGAACAAATGAGAGACAAAAGCAAAAGGACAATAAATTAATAAATGAATAAATAAACGAATGCAAATTTGGAAGGACCGTTGACGAGAGCGGTGCAGAGCGACTGTCCGACCAACACACGTCAGGTTTCCATATCCGGCTCCGGGGTATTAAATAGCCATCCGTCCTTCTGCTCCATGCAATCGAACAAAAACCTTCTAAAAGCTATATTAAGGCAGAGATAATACTCTCTTAAGCCCGACTTTTCCCACAAATGATGTAAAAGAATGAATAACAGTGTGGTTTCCTGTTTCTAGCAGAAAAGCCTCTGAGATGGTGGAAAAATGTTCCGAGCCACTGATATGAAGACTGCTGGAGAAAGGTTTGGTGAGCCTCGCAGATTCTTGCTCTTAGCTGACGGGAGACGAACCAGATGCACAAGAGCAAGAACATCTTAGCACCTTCGCAAATGAAATATAATCCAGCCAAACCTATACCAACGTCTCTCAATCTAATGTATATAATTATTATGTCAGCCTATATACCATTTATTATGATTAATACGCATATTAAGCTTATTTCTAGTGAAATGCTACTAAATTTCAAGCAAACAATAACTTGTTCTGTTGGATAATTTCAAAATGTTTTGCTTGCATTGTTACAGTAGTAACATATCACTAGAAATAAGCTTAATAATGTTATATTTCGTTCCTTGTGAACTTATAGATTCTTAGAACTTAGAAATAAATCATTAAACTTCATTTCTGTATAATCCTGGTTCCTGGTTCTTATCATTATAATAAATTATAGACAGGTTTGACTAGATTCGCGAAGAATCGCGTTCTGCAGTGTCCAGAGATGTTTCTTCTGCTCAACACATCAAGAGAGCTTAAACTGCAGAAAATGACATTATATCAAGCAAAATATTCCTGAATCCTGTCAAATCTAGCTACGCTTCATTGTAAAATAATACTACAACAAACATTTCTTGTCAAGTTCACAAAATTTTTTAAGATTGTAATTAAGAATGTAAGAGAAAATGTACAAAATGTGACAATTAAAATACATTCTTAAAACTACATATTTATCTGCCAACAGAACGTTTTACCTACAATTTTGTACAATATGCTTAATAATTTTATATTTGCTTTGTTGTAAACTTATTAAAAAAATTATAGATTGGTTTGATTAGATTCAAGAATATTTCCCCTGATGTCATTTTTTGTGCTATTGTGCTAAATAATAATAATAATAATGATAATTTTTTAAAAAATCAGTTAAGTCAAATTCAACACTTTCTTAAAATAACACTACAAAAAAACTATTTCTAGTCAATTTTATTAAACTTCAGGCAACATTTTAAGTCTTGTTCTACTTCCAGATCGTTTTTCTTCTTTCAAGAATTACATTCTTAAAACTAGCAAAATTATCTTCCAGTAGAACAAGAAAGTTTTGCATAAAATTTTGTACAATTTGTCTGGAAATAAGCATAACAATCTTATATTTGGTTTGTTGTAAACGTATTAAAGATTCTGTACAGTTTTGGCTAAATTGAAGGAATATTTCACTTCCCAAGATATCATTTTTTCCAGGTGCGCCGAAATGCTTTTCTGCTCATCACAGTTGTAAAAAGTGCTTAAATGACGTCTTATCGAGCAAAATATTCTTGAATCTATTCAAATGTATCTACACTTTCTTACGATAACACTACAACACACACCTACTTCTAGTCAATTTCATTACAATTTTACTGGAGCAAAATTATCTGCCAGTAAAACAAGAATATTTTTTCTTTTGCTCAATCATTTTTTTTTTGTTGGAAAAATTGACTAGAAATAAACTTTATAATCTTGTATTTGGTTTGTCGTAATTGTATTTCAAGAAATTATAGATGAATTGAATTGGATTCAAGGTATTTTCGTGAGCTAACATCTCTCTCTCTTTTGTTTCTCCACAGTCAGTTATCACATCCTTTCTATGAGCTCAGGCCATAGAAAAAGACAAGCTTTGGTCCAGATACACTTACGAAGTGACCGGAAATGGAAGGCTACTTAATAAAATGAACATAGACAGTATTAAAAAAAAAAAAAAAAATCCAGTTATTAACTGTTCAATCAGAAATACTGAGCGGAAACGTTTATGCGCAGACACAAAGTAACCAAACCTCCCCGGACGTGCTCGTGTTTTTGTAAATAATCCTCTAATTATTACATACATGGCATTTACATTTGGCAACGCCCACCAAACACCATAAAAGGTAAAGCCCACAGACAGCTGGAAACTAAACAAGGAAGTAAAAGTCTGTTCCAAATCATCCAATAACGGAGCTCAGCCACTGCAGCGACACCAACAACGATCACGATACCTTTTCCAGCTTTCGTTTTTTATTCTGACTGAATGGCTAGATTGGTTCACTTTCTTTTTTAATATATTCATATACCATGTTTAATTTAAAGATGAAAATAAAACTGGACAATTAGAGCTGTGTGTAAAATCGCAGGATGCATCAGGATGCATTTTTTTCCCCTGGACAAATGAAACAGCAAATTTCTTGTGTACATTTCCCGGACCTGGCATTCGAAGCTGAATAGTAAAGCTGTTCTTACAGTAGCTACTGTAGCTTTGGCTAATCGTTCTTCCTTGGTACTAATTAAGCATCAGGAACTAACTGTATGATTTGGCACCGAGAAATGGAAATCATTTTCTTCGGTGAATCTTTCCTATTTATCTTCCGTATTTAAAGTAAATTTAAGTCGATGTTCTTTTCCTGCTTAAACTCGAGTGAAGAATTTGAAGCTGTGCTTGAACCATATGGAGCACTGTTTCCAGGAGTAAACAATCTGGGTACTTTCCAGCTTAAACAACGTGCTGCGATTTGTAAGTCGAAATCTGAAACTAATTGTGCATTCGGGTTCAAGAGCAGTCTAAGGGATGAGACGACGGACAAACTCGCACCTACAACTTTCTGAAGAAGTCTTTTGACCTTTGGTTGGAGAAACGGCGAGCTCCAGGGTCGTCTCGGTCTCTCGGGGAACCGTGTCAGACCACTGAGGAAACTAAAGCAGCAGGATCTCGGAGGACCTCGGCTGGTGTGTGGGTTGATGCATACTGTACACATCGTACATTACGCAGAGTATATTATATTATATTATATTATATTATATTATATTATATTATATTATAACGCTTTTGGATTGGATCCAGTATAAACGTATTATCCAACTTTCTCTGTAATTTGAGATCCATCCATTATTACCGTTAAGCACTTTTCTTTTTCTTTTGCACAATTTTTAAACAACTAAACAGTCATTAAAAGGAGAATAAGTCAATGGATTCGAATAAATATATTGGCTCCTATAAGCACGGTTGCCATGTCCACAAGAAGCCTGCGTAGAAATTCCCATAGCAACCATACTCTCAAAGACATGCGACATGCTTCTGGACCGGATTGAGAGACGTTCATACAGTATGGTATAATCCGAATTTCCGGTGCTGAGACACATCTGTGTCAGAACATCTGTGACTCATTACCAACTCGTTCACGTGGGATCTTCTGTTCCCTCCTAAGCAACAAGTTGCTCTTTTGTCATCTATACTTGATTTATACTACCAGTCAAAAGTCTGGACACAACCTTGGGTTAATTTCCAAAATTCTAGCCGTTATGCAAAATTCTCTTTTTTTAAATCACTATTAGACATTAACATGGACCTGCAGAGCGTTTGTACAAACAACAACAAAATGCAGTCCATGCTTGTTGTCTTTTTTTATTTTTTCATTTTAAATGATCCTATGAGATTTCCCTCCTATTGTGACTGGGTCCCTCTCCACGGGGCTGTTGCTCAGCTGTGCAGTTCTCTCGAGGGGGCGTGGCTCGAGAATAGCTCATTAACATAGACACTGAAACAGCACATTTGGAAGGGGAGTAAAAGAAAAAGGGGGAGCTCTGAGACCTGTGTTAACTGGTTTGAAAAAATGACAAATTCTGACCTTTAACGCTCACACCATTTTATTATGTATATATTTTAATATAATTATGCAAGAATGTGACACTGTTCACATGTAACAGATAATATTTTAAATAACAGATAAACAAACGACGTACATACCAACGAGAGAATGGAGAGAAGGGCGAATGTGGGGGGGTGGGGGCATGGGGCGCAGATGCAACAAATGTAAATAATAATAATATTATTATTATTAATAATAATAATAATAATAATATTATGTTAAATATCTAAACATTGTGTCAGAATGCGTATATAAAAAATATTAGCTAAAACAAATAAAACTCAAATTTATTTATGTATTTATTTAATTAATAAATAAATAAATAAATAAATAAATCATAAAAAAAAACACAAACAAATTATGCAGGGACTAAAAATGGTATGAACATCATTATATATGTATTAATATAGATTAATAAATATGGATCTCTATATGTGATGTGTGTATATATATATATATATATATATATATATATATATATATATATTTTATGTTTATATCTTTATTTTATAATTTCAAAGTATTTTTATAGACATTACCTACTGGACAAATGATAAATACAGAGCATATTAACTTGTATCATAGTTAAGCGTTATCTCATGAGCCGGAGCGCGCTTATAGTGAAGATCGCACGCTGAGATGTGGTAGCTAATCGATTTCTTCCCTTGCTGAGAAGATCACGTTCATTAACGGACGGTAACGGCCTCGGCGATGTCAACATAATGGGTTGGCTTATAATAGCTCATGAACAAACAATTCTGACCATTTTTCACCATCTGTTTTTGCACTAATAAAGTCACAGTGCGGTGCTCCTGCATAATCCCCCCTCCTGATGGAAACATCTGGCTCTAGCGAAGCATTACCTTCTCAGACTTCCACAGCTGGTTCGCGGCCATCCTTCAGACTCGCGTAACTAGTGCGCTGGCCGCGGCCTGAAAAGTCACAGCTGATTCTAGTGAACTCATTCGCTTTGCTTTCCCTGGTCGGAGTGGTGGAGTCTGTACACCTGTATACTGGGAACACTGGGTGTGAGGCAGGAACAAAGCCTGTGTCTGCGTACTAAAAAAAATCTTCCGGTCAAAACTTTGTGAGTGTCTTTTAAACTGTGTTGCGTTTCTTACAATAGCCGTATCGACACATGTTTGATTGTGTATGCACACGGAATAATATAAACCCTGTAGGTGAACCTGAACTGTCTGACCTGTTGCTGCTGTATAATAAAGCACATTAATCTACACCTCCTGACCAATCACAATAGAGAATTAAATTCAAGCAGCCTGGTATCAAATCAAATCAAATCAAATCAAACCCGCTCTGATTTCTATTTTTGAGTAAGTGCTAATCCGTAGCCATTTTTCAAGCATCAGAGCAACCAGGCCTTTACAAAGTGAACTGAAAATGTCAAGTGATTTAGCCATTTCCCGAAAAAAAAAAAAAAGAAGAAAAAAAAAAAGCTTTCTCCATCAGGCTGATTTTTTTTTTTTTTTTTTTTTTTTTTAAAGCACACAGCTCCCACTAAAACCCGAGGACAGCACTTAACTTTCCTTTTCTTTATTCAGGGAGCCAATACTATTTATTGCACCTCTTACACAAACTCTCAGCATTTATACATATTCATTATTATCAGTACTTTTTTTAACGAAGGTTGTTTTTTTTTTTTTTCTCCATCCATTCACATTGGCAAATTTTTTGTCTCCATGGTGAAACTGAAAAACGCCGGTGCTGAAAATGGGGAGGGGGGGGGGGGGGGGGGGGGGGGGGGGGTTGGATGACGCTTTGGCTTTCAAATGCGTCTTTTAGAAGTGGAAAGGCAATAAGAGGAATGATTTATTGTTAAGGCAATGCTTCTTGCACCAGCAGAAAATGACAGAGGGGGAAAAAAAAAAAAAAAAGGAAATTCATTAAACACTTAAACTTGAGTGCAGACGGGGACGTGGAAGTCGGACAGCTTGACGAGACGGAGGTAAGAGCTTTACTGCACCGAGCTTCTCAGACCCGACCCGAAGCGTAGAATGTACACTTAAAAACAACAACAACAACAACAAAAAGAATTCTAGGTTGAGGATACTGTATGTGTCGCCTCGCACCTCCAGGGTTGAGGGTTCGATTCCCGCCACTGGTCTATATGTTTGGAGTTCGCGTCTTCTCCCCATGATGACGCTCGACTGGTCTCGGTGTTGGTGAGTGCAACTAAGGTTTTATCCAGGAGCTGGATAAAAAATAAAAAAAAATCGACGTGAGACAAGTTTGTCAAGGTACGTTTTTTGAAAACGTTTGCGCCACAAGCATTTCTTTAGCTGCCCAGAAAATCTATCTTAGCAACCGGATTTGAGTATGTACAAATAATTAAATCGGTTTGACCAACAAGTCTGTCAATGCCTCAGACATTCCAGATCCTGTCCCTCTTTTCCCCACGTTAAAGGTAACGCGTCTCATGTCCTCTGGGTTGAGTTTATCCCTCCTTGGTGCAGGCAGACCGAGACGTTTTTGATGCCGGAATGCAGTTTATAATTTTTTTTTCCCCCTTCACGCAGCTGTCACATCAGTGACGGGTCATTTGTGGCAACAGTGTGGCTGAACTTCGGCTAAAGCAAGAGTTTCTTCTTCAGAAATAAAAAAAAGATTCACCTTTCGGGCAAACGGGTACCTGGTCGGTGGGAAATAAGAGGCGGTTTGACTGTAGACTTTAAGCTCTCGTCTTTTCAACTAAAGCCGAGCAGATCTGCGACTTCAAACGGACGTGTTCGAGCGAGCACTTGAACTTTTGAGTTGGCCTCTGAAAACCGTTCCGTGTGTGAAAAGCTTTTGATAAAGAGACAATTTTCACCTCGTGAATTAATATTAAAAAAAAAAAAAAAAAAAATGTAACGTTGAATAAATTACCATTCGTGCCACATGCTCGCGTGGTGGAGATGGAATATGAAAGAGAAATTTCAAGTGCATCTTTCTTCCAAAGCTGTTAAGGATGGGCGTTTGTAAGAAAGAAAAATCTCAGCAATCATTTTCACTCATGGTGCTTACAGCAGATAAAAAAATTAAATGACCTCTTGAAGTTCCGGAGAATTTAGAGCAATGGAAACGCTGAAGCCCGGCCAATGCCTGCTTTTACCCCAACTCATCCATCTCAACTCACCATCTTACTCGGGGAAAAAAAAAAAGAAAGAGGAAGGAGGCTGCCTCTCGCTCCTAACACAATTTATTATCTTACATAAAGCCGTGCTTAAAATAACGTGCGATCGAACACTACCCACAACATGTGCTGAAAAGGGAACGTAAGGGTTGGGAGAAGCGGAGCAGAAGAAGAGGAGCACGAGGAAGGGGAACAACACAACAACACCACACTATACACACACACACACACACACACACAAAAAAAAAACAGTGGTATATTTGAAGCGTCACAGATGCTTGTTTGTGAATACCGGATGGGAACAATTTGGGTTGCTCAAAACAAGAGGATGAGGAAGCGAATGAAGAGGCAAAAGAAAAAAAAAGGAAACGAGAAGATGCATTTACAGCGATGGAAAAGTGGAGCAGCGGATACAGAAAAGTCTGAAAAGGGAAGCGTCTGGGTCGTAAACCAGGCACAGTCGATATGAGAACCGTCTGAATAGAAGTTCCACGACTCTGAACAAACTGTAGACTGTAGAGTTGTTTTATTTCTCACATCTGAGACTCGGTTCCCGTCAGAAGACGGATAACTGCAGGAACAGCGTGTTAAGGCAGCTTTTAAAAGGTGCCTCTGACGAAGTCTGACCTTAGAGATCATCCTCATCCCATTCGACGGAGCCAGGTTCTGCTTTCCAATGCAGACCGCATCATGTATTAGACGTATAAGAAGTGTGGAGAAATCGAGGACTTTGAGCTGGAGTTAAAGGTGGCCAGTGTTACCCTAGATTCGAAGCTCCCTACAGCTGAAAAATCTTGGCTGTGGAAGAGTAGCAGAGAAAGAGACAAGTGTGAAGAATTTCTAGGGAGTTGGCCAGAAGAAGGTGGATTTTCAAACAGGAAGAACCAAAGAGCATGCTTACAGCTCAATGGAGTCTCTTGGAGAAGAGGCAGTTGTTCTTCAAGCTTCGGTACTTTTTTGTAGCAAATTTGTTGTGGACACAAGAGAACTATTTACAAGTGCAGACAATGTCTTCACAGACCAAGTCAGTGATACACTGAACACCCATAACCTCACAACACAAGGCATTAGTATTATGGCAAGTGTAGGTTCCACTTGTGCCACCTCTGACCGTGAAGGACCTCTGGGGGTGTGCTGTGGTGTCCGGCAGTGGATCCTTTGGGTGATATAGGTTGCATGGTTTGGCCTACAAAGATCAGACTTGTTTGTCTGGCGTATCCCATGGTTGCTCGATCAGATTGGGGTCTGGGGAGTTTGGGGACGGGTCAGCAGCAGCAGCCCTGGGCTCTTTGCCTGGTGGGCCCTGTTTGTGGCAGATTTTTGTGCACTGGGTCTTCTGGTGATTTGGGCACAGGGGTGGGTGAGTTTTGTGTGCCCACGATCCTGTCACCAGTTTACTGGTATATAATTAATAATCAGTGTTAATGTGTTTGGGCTGTGTGGTGTTAAGGTTATGGTTTATTTGGCTGCTGAATGGTGGCTTTTGCTTGGACATACACAGCTTTAGTGAAGATTCTTGGGTAATTTGTGGGAGTTTATAGGACATTAACAAGAAAGACGATACAAACTTTGTATCTTAACCTTCAATTATTGAAAAAATTCACTACGTTTCAAAAAATATGGAAGACCAACCTTTTGATCTGACCAAGAACAGTTCGGAAAGCAGCTGGTCGCTAAGGTTCCTTATTTTGACCATATCTGACACGATGGTTTTGGTTAACAATTTCGCCAGACTTAAGTTCCATTTTCAACTGCAGGCCACATCTGAGACTATATAATATGTGAAACCAAGAAAACGTGAGGAGACCTCAATATCACGCAGATATTGTGCTGGAGTTCTGGGTGGCCAGGAGTTGTGGAAGTTATATGAACCTATGGGAAGTTAACTGGGAAGAAGTCAGACCTTCAGTAACTCTAAGTTATCGTAAAATGCCATTAAGCTTTAGTCAAAGATCAAAAATCAAACTGTTGATCTGCACGAAGGCTGTGCTTACAGGCCCCATTTGGTGGGAAGGTTGCTTCAGAGGTGCAGTACAGTATTTCAGCCAAATCTAAGATCTCATATATCCTTCTGGTTGTAGGGGATGGCGTACTGTACCTTCTACCACCAAATGTTATTTTCTCGCTCCAGCCCATGTCCTCAACTAAACACCAACACGATGGACAGAAAGTAAGACGTCTGAAGACTTGGATAGGTGAACCCTGTTTTATGCTGGACACCCAGGTCCCCCACTATAGACTCCTGGGTAGGAGTTGTTCAGTTGAAGGAAGGTAATGTGGATGTGGATACGTCTTCACTAGAGGATGTTAACTACAGTAGGAAACATTTTGAGGTTCAGACAGCTTTTCCCTCCAAACTTCAATTATTACAGAAGTCCAAACTGTTCATCCAACCGACCAAGTGGTACAATTACAGATACAGCAAGTTGCCTCAACAGTCTCTTAAGATGGTTTTTGTCTACAGTAGAACCCTAAAGGTTCTTATCCCTCTAGGACTTTGATGTAAAACTCTATTTAAAATCCTTTTAGGAATATTTCAAGGTCTGGTCTTTGGTGTTTTGGTGTCTTTGGTGAATTCTTGAACTATTGCTTAGTAAAGCCCTGATTCCATTACAGTAATTCTAACAAATACACAAAACACCCTGTTTCCACCAGGCACACCCCTTAGACAGTGTTTAATTTTTGATTTAATGAAGTGAACCGAAACCAAACTCAAACAAACGGCAATCCAAAAGAATGCAAATTGTATTGATTTCCCTCTAAAAATGTGTGAAAGCACTTCAAGAGTGTAACTAACAACTGCATTCCTATTTATTTCCATAGATTTCCAAGCTTCCTAGACGTTTTCTGGGTGACCTCACCGCTTACGTAGCTTGCTAACTATCTGACGAACTCATTCCGAATCTGGGTTAAAATGCTACCCAGTTCGATGTGCCTTCGAAGGACACGGCTACTAAGGGAACACAGACCAAGGACACACAACAGCATGCAAACAAAGAGCTTTAATGATAGCACAACATCAGACAATTCCATATAAATATTTGATACGCACTTAGGAGGAAAAGACGTGAACGAACCAGGATTTCCTAGCGTCCCCCCCCCAAACAAAAACACACAAGAATAAAGTGGGTGCTGGAAGGAAACTCCAAAAGCATCCGGGGAAGAAGAGAAAAAACACACACACACAACAGTATCAATAATGAAGTGTGTTTAAAAATTGATTCAAAAATAGTTTTGCTATTAGTGTGTAGGATAAGAGAGCATACGGAGCAAACTGCATGTAACATTCTGCAAATCTGAATCAGGGTTTCGGGCATCGGGGTCAGAGCGACTCAGCACTGGGTCAAACTCGACAGAAGGCCGATCGGACACCGAGGGGAGGACGGCTGTCTGCTCTTTTTGTCAAGACTCTGTCGCAAAAGTGGAATAACCTTCATCTCATACAAATATGCATTTTATAAATCTTAATTCCTGACCCTTATCTTATGTTTTCTAAAGCGGAATGATGAAATAAATGTCTTCATTTAAAAATTACGTCATGTGAATCTGAATCAATCACTTCATAATCATCAATCATTTCATAACTGTAAAAAAAAAATTCTCTATAATAAAATCATTAAAAAAAAAACTTTTAATTGTTGATATAGTGATTGTTTTTCTATAGGGAGACAGATATTTTTTATTTCTTTTTTGGAAGTGTCAGCTTTACACTTTTACATCCTTCAGATTTGTAAAAAGAAGTTTCAAGCCATTAAAGTAGGAATAAATGGAACAAGAGAAAGACAAAAAAGAGAAAGAAAGAAAGAAAGAATTGAAGTTCTTTTACACATGGGTCTTAGCTCGACTGGTATATTCAATTTTTAAACTCTTTATAATGTGGTTCTAACCAGATAAAAAAAAAAAAATCCATGATATTTCTATATTAAGAAAAAAAAAATCAGCCAACTAACACATCTAAACAAATCAAACTAAAATAAATAAGATATATATAATCAAGTTTGGTGGATATTACAGATAATTACTTTCCATCAGCAGGGTCCTGAACCTATTTTCTCCGCCACCAAACCCATCCTGCGGTGTCCCCCGTGCTGAGCCGAGGGCAGATTTCTCCCTCCGATAGCGATCCTGAGAGCTTTCGCGTTCTCTTATCCGTCTGCCGTTTCCGTTTTTTTTTTTTTTTTTGCACTGGCTTGAGTTTATCTGCCTTTCCGAGTGAAGAAGTAGAAGCTGAGACGGCGACGTATCGCGCGTTTCTGCCGGAAATGAAGCTCCTAACACTCCCGCTGACAGCTTGTCCCCCGTACACACGCCGACTCCTTGTGATGCGTCGCGGAAAACAGTCACTTTCCGAATCCATCACGCTTCCGTTGAAAGAGCGCGGACGCTACGCAGCTTTCAGATTCTCCCCTGATAACTTTTACTCGACGTCTCGGAGGCTGATCGGACGCGTGTTGGAGGGGATCAAACAAACGTAAGGGGAAGTTTAAAGGAAGTATGGAGAATACAATCCTACTTAGCGTTACACTGACACTGGAGACTGCCTCCAAATACCTAAAAATCCTCACCGTATCAACAACCACGCGTCCCTTCATGTGGAGCGTCTATAATACAAGTCCCTGTGCGCGTTGTTACGGCCGGAACCCCCTGACCAATCAGCATCAAGAACCCATCATATTGTACTATGTAATATCGTCAAGATGAGTGTTGAGAGAACGAGCAGCTCTGTCTGATCTCCCTCGTCACCGAGACTCATTTTTCTGTCGGATTTCTGTTGGAGACAGGAGCAGCTTCGCTCAGCCCCCGGAATATCTCAGCGTGCGATCTGCTAACCACCTTCTGTTGGCTCGTTCATTATTTCCCCGTGAAGAGCGAAAGAAGGGGGGGGAAAAAAAAAAGCCTATAGGGTCCCGTTTCAGAGGTGTAATTAAACTCCCATCTGTCTCTGATTAGCCCTGGTCATCTCCGTCTAAGATATTCCACAGGAATTACATCATTTGAGAGTTTTTCTTTTCTTTTCGGGGTGAGATCTTCTCAGCATAATTCCCACCAGCAACGATCTGCGGAGAACTTAGGGAGATGAGGATTAATTGGGTACAAGTGGTTAAGTTCAGCTCTTCTTTCAGACGCCGAGCACCTCGTTGACCTGAAACGTAATGTAGACGCTTAAGCTGTTATCTGAAGAAGCCCTGAACGTTTAAGCGGCATGACGACATCTCGGCGCCGCCATCCTTACGGAAGATTCGATAAACGCCTCCCTGCTTTTAGTGATTTCAGTGAGGCGCGATGTGTCACATATTACTGAACTGTTGCCAGGCTTCAAAACACACCTTAACGACTAGTTTTACTTATCACGAGCACAGCTTGCTAAAATGTGACTGATGGTTTTCTTGTTCCTTGCCAAAGCTGAAACTCGCCTGATGTTTAATTAACTTTCATTATCTTACATTAAGTCGAGTTGACAAGAGAGAATTAAAAAAAAAAAAAAGAAGGGATTTCAAATCTTTAAAGTCGTCATCGTTGGAACTTGCCTCGCGTGGAATTTCTAAGGCCGAAATTGTTCCAACAAATACAGAACTTACTGATTTTCTGCAATCAAACAACAAAAGACTCCATAAGAGCTAGTTTTTTTTATTTTATTTTTACTACTTACATTATTTTACATTAGGCTCAGCTAGCTGCTGTAACGTTATGAATAAAAGTTTGTGACTAAAAGTTTCCTTAAGCCCTGCAAAACCTGAAACTCAAATTGGAATAGTTAATGTAAAATCCAAAAAGTGCAAAACGTACGAAAAAGGGCCTCCGAGTGGCTAGTCGCTAGTTCGAATCCCGGGTGGCGCTGTAACCTCTCGCAGCCGGAGGTCTAGAGAGAGCTGATTGGCCGAGCTCTCTCAGAGGGGAGGGACGAGAGGTACTTAGTGCTCCCACATTAATCACGGCTCTACAGCCAGTCAGGGGCGTCTGTGAGCTCGCGCGACGGAGGGAGCGGATAGCGCTGTCCTCCGAGTGTGTTACGCCGCCCCCAACGGTGCGCGAGCGAGCAGTTCGAAAAGATGCGGTCGGCTGGCGTCACGTGGTTCGGAGGAAACACGTGATAGTCTTCGGCCCTCCCGGCTGAGTGGTAGTAGTAGCCTTAATGTGGGAGCCCCCTAGTGACGGGGAGGAATTGGACACGACTAAATTAGGGAGAAAATCGGGGAAAAATCCAGAAAAAACAAAAAACAAAAAAAAAAACGTACGAAAAAAAAAAAAAAAAAAAGGTAGGTTTTGAATTTGAAGGTTCGAACATTATTAGGTTCTGAAGTAATAAACCTTTTTTGAGCCGCTCTAACGACGCCTCTTTAAACACTGCTGTGTTTTATTCTTTATTCTTATATCAATTTTCTTTAACACTAATACTGTAATATCTTTGTTATCTTTGTTATTTTGATTTATCAGCTATTCAGCCATTTACAGTTATTTTTAAGGTTGCCTTCCTGGTATCGCTCATGATACAGCATCTATTTTTACTCTTGAACATGAACTCTTAAAATCCAGCATAGTATTGGTGCTGATTCTATTTTTTTTATATTGTACATATAATACAGAAAATGTGTGCGGCCAAAGAAGCTACTTCTGAAGTTTACGCAACATGGAAGTGAGCGATCTTTCTTCACTAAACATTTCAAGTTGTTAACCTCGAGAGATGATTATTCTGTATTCCTGCCCCCAATATGGCAATGTTTCCGGGTCATCCTGTGTCACTTCAAATAATAATCATCTAAAATGCTAATTCATATTCATATTTCTTCATGAGTATTGGCATTGGTGGAAGTGGTACAGGTATACGCTCTAGAAGTTAAAATGGCTTTTTGTAATCTGCACAATAATTATTGTTAACACGTATACCAATAAAATTCCAGGATGACCTCAGTGCTTTGCATGAGAGATGGTTTTTGGTAAAAGCTTAAAAACGCAAAGAATCTATAGTGTCCGTGACCATGTCAAACTCATGTGGCGATATATGGCGAACAATTTAGCATTTTAGAATAAAACTTTTTTTTTTTTTTCAAGGTTTATGTCTTTTCATAAGAAATCTAAATCGGCCGAGTTTAATGACATCTGAATGGCATGATTAATGAGAGGTGGGAAAAATGTGCCAAAGAATGTACTCAAGTAAGAGTAGCTGTACTTCAATATAATATTACTCAAGTAGAAGTAAAAAGTATTTGATTCTGATTTATTCTTTTTTTTATTTAAATTTTTTTATTTTTGAAATTCTAACGATTATATATTAGTGTGTACACACACACACACACACACACACACACACAGTATATACATATATGCTGCAGTGTATGTGTGTTTTGGCAGATAGAGACGCCGCCGCAGTATGAAGCTGTTCTCATGCTCTGTACATGATGCCAGCGATGCATCATATTTTTCGGGATGCACAAAAATGTACAACACGTGTGCTGGCGATTAATTCTGTACTGAAATATAATTATATATTCATAGACTGTTAAAGTAACATTATATGTACAATTAAAGTTAACATATAATCACATAAACATGAAAAAGCGTTCTGTAGTCACCGCAAGAATGTACATTAACCGCAAGATCCCACTAGTAACAGCGTGGACTTATGGGCGTTCCACAAAATTAGAGAAACTCTTTGTTTGTGCATGCGCAGTGAGCGTACTGTATGTAGGACGGATGAATTTATAGAACCCCGGCTGAAGGTTTTTCCCCCCACGATGCCGTCTGACCCGATTGGTCGAAGGGAGTCATGTGATTATTGTTGCTGCGTCTGATTGGTGAAACAGTCATGCGGTAGATCCAGCGGCTCCATGTATGGAATAAACGGCTAGAAAAGTAACGAGTCGGGTGGAGCCGAATGTAGCGGAGTAAGAGTAGCGTTTCTTCCTCACAAATCTACTCGAGTAAAAGTGAAACGTATGCTCCAGTAGAACTACTCATAGACATACAGTATATATATTCTCCAAAATGTTACTCAAGCAAATGTAACTCTTTACTACGCACCTCTGTGAGCGACAGTTAAAACCGTTGAAAGATTTGAATGTAAAAAAGTAACGGACGCTGTGGACATTAAAGGGCACGGAACTGTATTTAGCCAATCTGATAAAAATATAAATGCCGACGCCTGGATCGGGAGATAAGAAGCATTACTGGTGAACAACGGTGTTACAGTATATGATCCTAAAGAATCTGAAAATTCCCGTTTTCCCCTGGGTGAGACACATTTTAGCAGCGATACCATATTTTTGGCCGAGAACGTTTTTATCCATTTTCTTTGCATTACTATGTTTTCATAAATATTTATAGGACTCAGGATTGTGCCATACAGAGTGACATATCCTGTTTTCCAGCACAACCTACTGTAGGGAATATGATGAATTTGATTTCATTTTAACTAACAATACAAACATGACTGAGCAGAAATAAATGGGTCACACAGGCAAGGAAATAGCACAATCATGTACTTATGATTATATATAAATATGCAGTATGTTATATACATTTTGTTTTCACTTGCTTATATGAACAAAAATAATACAGGCATTAGTTGAGTTTGACGTTTTTTGCGACATCACCCCCAGGATCCAGTAGCGGTAAAATGTACGCATTTTAAAAGCGACGGTAACTTTATTTCTACATGACATTTCCCAAAACCCAAATGCCCAGCTTGATGTATGAGGCCTCATCCTGATTTAAATATGTGGGATTTCAGCTGATTTTTCTGAGGCATTCCTCAGAAACACACTCGCTCTGGCCGTACAGTATCTCAGGAACCGGGCGTGACCCGCTAAGAAACCTGGTATCAAAATGAAGCTTATTAAACCGAGAGTCAGAGACTATGCATGACTCAAATCAACATAAATGCGACATGATGCCGGATTCCATGTGACGGGTCACGAATAAGAAGAACAAAGCACTAACAGTGGAGAAACTGCATCCATGATACCGGCCCTCGTGCAAGCCGTTACTATAGAAACGCAAGGCATGACAGGATTCAATCACACGGCCAAAATGTTTAATGGAAAAAAACCAACAACAACAAAACGCGTCAGTTTAAATCTGGGAACTCTGAAGCATGAAACATTTCCGCCACGTGCACGCCGGCCGCGCTCAACACATCACCGCGCGCTTGTTTGTACCCAGGTCTCCCGACGAGCTCTGATGGAAACAACCTGATAGGCTTTACTCTGGAGCGAAGTGCGGATAAATCACAATCAGTGTAAGACAGGGCCTTGGAGCGGCGCATGCACGAGCTTACAGGCTTGTCGTTTAACAACAACAACAACAACAAGATGAAAAAAAAATGCTTAGAGAACTCCGAGCGCCCCCTCACTTCTCCAGCTCTGCGTCTCTCAGTCCGCTGGCTGCATCGCTGAAAGGAAGCTTCGTCTTTTTCCTCCATCTCTCACATCTGACATCAGGAGAAAGTTGCTCTCTCGGTGCTGACGCATGGCTCTGCTCATGCTCTCTGCCTCGCGCGCGTGAGACACGGCCGCCGGCGCTCATCTCCCTCCGCCGGCTCGTCGTGCACACACCGAACAGACGCCGCTCTCTTTAACCGCGAAGCCGGAACGCGATGTTATGAGCATCATTCCCAGTGTTCCTATCTACGTTATTGTAAAAGCACCCGTTTTAATTGGGTTGCACGGCTTACCAAGAAAAAGGTTGGCGTCATTATGTGCTAATTATGATCTTTATTAGATAGCGAGCTCCAGGCAAATAACTTTGGTGCAATCTTAAGGTTTAACATTGTGTAACTGTGTGCTGCGAACGCTAGTATCATCTCCCGGCATTCGCTCGGAGGTCCGCGCGTATAACATTGACCTTACATTCACAATTCACATACAATACGTGTTGAATGTGATCGCTTACAGAGCTGGTCGCTTTCTAAAACCCTGAGAAAAGGTCAGGCCCTGTTCCTGCCCGCAGCCATGAATCGTGCTTTCAGCGCTTGTCGGCAGTTGGCGACGGCGTGCGAGCTCATATTTATCGCGCGAGCAGCGGACGGGCTCCGGTTTTCTGCAGACGCAGAGGACCATCGACAGCTTGGCACAGAGTATCTGGCAGCGAATGGGCACCGTGCCCTGCCCTGCCCTGCCCGCGCTACCTCGGGACCTGTTAACAGGTGACATAATCGACCGAGAAGGAACACAAAGCTCAAAATTATTGTTATTGTCATCCCCGCAGTATCAACTCTTGGTCAATGTGAAGTGGGTGGAGCTAATCGGAGATGAGGGCGCGCTTATTTCAGTAATTCCAGCTGCACAGACAATTTATAGCTAACTCGTGGTTTTCCGCAACATTAAACATAGTAGGGTTTAATCAGGGTTTAATCAATTCAAGGTGGTAAGAAGGGGTTCACCGAGTCTTTTGTCCACCGAGACACTTGTGTACTGAGTGAGGTGTCTCTTTTCCTTGGCTGCGCTCCATTCCATAGTGTACTTCACAGGGTGCTCCCTACGCCCCGCTCCGTTTGCAGGGAATGTCAGTGAAGGGAAATTCCCTCTACAAAACTCTCCTGCGAAGTCACCAGCGCAGACGTCACTACCTCCGTGCGTTACCATGGTGATGTCCCCTCGGACATCGGAAATTTCACACTATGGACATTAAATATTGTATATTTTTTAAAACAAAAACTGATACCGTTATAAAACATGTGCTATTGAAACGGATATAACTTGTAAATAAGTGATTGATCCCTTTTGATGATAAAATAAAGGGATTTGATGAAAGGTAAGTAAATGATCACTCTTTCATTTGGTCACCTGTTGACTGCCTCACTTATCCATTATAAGTGAGGCAAGATATATGTCCACTGAGGCACTTGTCCAGTGTCCATTAAGTCACGTATCTGGCTGGGAATTGAACCAGGACCCTGAAGGTGCAAGGCGACAGTGCTATCCACTAAGCCACCTACACTGTATCAACTGCCCATTAAGTCACTTTTCCAATGAGTCACTTGTTCACTGAGTCATGTGACCACTGAGTCAGTTGTAAATTTAATCACTTGTCCAGTGACTCACTTGTTCACTGAGTCAATTGTTTACTTTGTCACTTGCCTATTAAGTCACTTGCCCACTGGGTCCATTTGGTCACTTGCCCACTCTATCACTTGTATCACTTGTCCATTGAGACATTTGTCTACCGACTCATTTGTCCATTGAGCCTGTAGTTCAATAAAAAAAAAAAACTTGTCCATATTATCACTTGTCCATTGGATTACTTCTCCATAAAATGACTTGTCCATTGGGTCACTTGTCCATTGATTCGCTTGCTATTTGGTTCACTGTCCACTGACTCACTTATCTATAGAGTCAATTGCCCATTGAGTCACTTGCGTCACTTGTCCATTGGGTCAATGGCCCATCCATGCATTGGCTTTGTCCATGCCTTTATGATGCTATTAGCATGAAAAGTTCAGTAACAGACACAAACAGAACAGGAACAGGTAGTTCACAAGGGAATACAATAAACACACACGAGGCAGGATAAATAACGAAACACAACACACACTAACCGCAAAGACCAGCTGAGCAAACTCGCTGTTCAAACTGCATGCAGTTGTAAACCAATCTAATCCCACGCTGCCGTTCCAGCACACACGCATTCATCAAATATTCCTAATAACTCCACTTGGTGCTTGCTTGGTGCTCCATATCGCATTACTGGAGGAGCTGGATGCCATCGCTGACCTTGGGCAAGCATTCAGCGCAACAGACTACCAATAATTAGATTCTGGCAAAGCACGGCTGAATCGTTTTCATACACAGCCGTAAACAAAAGGGTTCCGAGCACGACGATGGGAAAATGAATGTCGCGTCCTTATTTAATAATCCTCCCGAGTAGTAATGCAGGACGCGGCTTCCGGGCTAACGAGCGTTTCTCAGGAGCCGGATTAGGACGCCGTTACATTAGACGATTTATCTGGCAAATTACTCGGCACACGATGCCAAGTGGCATTCAAGCTTCAGCACACAGAACAGAAATCAGAGTGTAATTGAGATGCATGGCAAAGCACATGCTAGCAAGAACCGCTACACCATCTTTCTGTGTTTATTTGGGTTAAAAAATTCATCTACTCCTGTGTTCATGCTTATGAATTCTAAGGTAGAGCGAGGGATTTCACGAAACAGAGGACAAGAGCGAAACA
>CM059222.1:3552500-3720000 GCA_030347435.1 Clarias fuscus | reverse complement strand
GGCAGTGAATAGGAAGCTAGCATGCTTCTCTTTGTGAACACACTTTCACAAACACACACACATGAACACTGCACATCAAACAAATACACTACCGGCTATTCAGTACCGACCCGCAGCCTTTTGTCTTTGCTAAATCACGCGTCCTGCGTGGCTAGAGTGAATAAAAGCAGCCTGGACCGAGTTAGCGTAATGTTAATTTAATAACTCTGTCACGCTAAATATCAGAAATGCAGAGAGGGGATCGGACACTGATGTACTGCTCTGGCATTTCACCGACCCAGACAAACCTCATCTCATACACATTTATATACACTTCGTTATTTATTTATGTATCATTTTTTTATATTTTATTTTTTCCCCATAAATATCTTTAAAAATGAATAGAAAATACTGTATATACATACGGTAGCAAGGTTATTTATTATATGTATTTATTTGTATTTATATTAGCAGTGTGTAAATGATAAAAAACAAGAAAAGCAAAAAGATAGACAGAGAGACAGACAGATGGACAGATAGATGAAGAGACAGAGGGGCAGATAGATAGTAACTGCCATATATATATATATATATATATATATTTGCTCGTTTGATGTACTGTATACACTCACCGGCCACTTCATTAGGTACACCTTGCTACTGTAGTGCTGTGTTCGACCCCCTTCTTGCCTGCAGAACCTCCTTAATTCCTCGCGATGTAAGTTCACGTCCCAAAAACCACATCCCGAAGTTACTCTACTGGAATGAGCTCTGGTGACCGTGGAGGCCGGGTGAGTACAGTGAACTCACTATCAAGTAAAAAAAAAAAAAACGATGATTCTAGCTTTGTGACCCGGAGCGTTATCCCGTGGTTATGAGGGGATGGACGTGGTCAAGGACGATACTCAGGTAGGCTGCGGCTCAACTGGTGATAAAGGGCCCAAAGAGTGCTGGAGGCACCGTTACATCACCGCCACCAGCCTGGACCGTTGATACAACGCCGTTTGCCCTCATGTAACTCACGCCAAGTTCTGACCCTACTGAATGTCACAGCAGAAATCAGGACGCATCAAACCAGCTGACGTTTATATCATTTCTCATATTGTCTGATTTTGGTGCGAATCGTAGCTTCTGCTGCACCGTTTCGACGTTAACATTCAGAAATGCTCTCCATCATTCTGTACCTCGGTTGTTATTTGAGTTACTGTTGCCTTTCTATCAGCTCGAGCCAGACTGGCCGTTTCTCCTCTGACCTCTGGCATCAACAAGATGAGAACTGCCACTCACCGGATATCTTCTCTTTTTCAGGCCGTTCTCTGTCAACTCCAGAGATGTTTGTTTGTGAACATCCCAGTGGATCGGCGGTTTCAGAAATCCTCGGTCCGGCCCGTCCGGCATCTCCAGATCGCCTTGACCGGGTCTACGCGTCTAAATGCGTCGAGTAGCCGCCATGTGATTGGCTGATTAGATATCTGCTCGAACCAGAGGTTGAAATGAGTGTACTGTATATATGTGTGTGTGTGTGTGTGTGTGTGTGATTTAGTCCCTTGTTCAAAAAAGACCACTTTACAGCATCCACTTCACCCGTATAAAATGGGTTTATTTATTGTATATTATTTCAATGCATTATTATTTATTTATTTACTTATTTATTTATTTTAAAGAAAAGGGGGAAACCGCGAGCTCATTAGGACGGAGAAGAACAGAAAAAGAGCCGTCAGTGCAAAAACAACAACAACAACAATGAAATGAATTATGCTTCACGTGACGTGATTGTGTATACTGTATCTTTTCTCCCGCCTCTGAACCCTAATTGTGCCTCTAATGCCGCGTGGACGCTGTTCCGTACGTCTCTATGATTCCTGTCTTTTATTCATTACCGCTAATCGCAGCCTTTCAGTCCTCCTCCTGGCCCCTGTTTCCCAGCGACCGCTGTGTTTTTTTTTTCCTTTTCTTTCTCTCTCTCTTTCTCTCTCTCTCTTTTTTTTTTTTTGAATTCTGCTCCTATTCACTGCCTGGATCTTTGGACATTTAGGTCCACAACATTCTCCACTTGTTGTCGTGTGCGTTCGCGGCACGGAAGTGCAAATGGAAGATGAATTGCCGCGCGTCCGCTCCGACACGACGTCCCGGACGCCGATCTCGCGCTCTTGAGCGGCTGAAGGTTCAGATAAATCATGCAGAATAACAGGAGCGTTCGTGTTCCCGAGCGTCAGGTCCCACTCAAACCGTCACACCCGAGACAATGCGCTGAGCTTTCCCCGGACCTCGCGGGCCTCTTATCGAGGCGTGAGCGCGCACTCTGAGTTCCCTTTTATTTGCACCATGTTATTAAGCGCTGCTGCTTTTAGTGCTGCTCGACACAACAACAAGAGAGTATGCAATTCAGGACTGAAATCAACATAAAGCTTTTTTCCTCTCACTCTCTCTCTCTCTCTCTCTCTCTCTCTCTGCTCTTAAACGGCTCGCTGTCGATAGCGAAGCCTGAATCAGAATACGTCCGGCTCGTGACAATATGCGATTATGTATAATCACGGAACGCCACCGTTTTCGATCTTTGCAAAATAATTAGATCTAGCAACGTGTTTCACTTTAACAGGAAGGAAAATGAAATTTACTCATTTGATTTGAGATCATGTTCCCATACATTGTGTTGCTCGCGCGCTTTTATAAAGACGATCTGATCAATTTGGACTAATCTGAAGCCAACATCACATCACGTACATCCTATTAGTGAAGTAAAAAATGCTTTGCAAGGATTATTATTATTATTATTGTTATTATTATCACAATGAGGCTGTAAATCACAGCAGCACAAAATACTTCATTGTCTCTATAGTAACACATTTATCACAGACTAAGACTGATAAATAAACAGAATTTTTAATTGTACAAGTCATTGGTGAAGACACACTTAGACAAGTCATTAAGAAGAAAGACGTTCTGTCTCGTTGGAGAGTGAGTCAAAAATTATCCGCACTCTGGCTGTAGACTTTATTTTAATACAGTACATAACTTTTTGCGGCATAACATCCCGGCTTTTCAATACACTTCGCCAATCCGGACAGATCAACGAGCCTTTCAGTTCCTTCATTAATAAATGCTTACGGCTTTTTTTTCTTTTTCTTAGCTGCGGGCCACGAGATTACAACTCTGCCTCAACTTCTTCATCAGAATGAATCTTCATCCTCAGAGTTCGGCTTTCAGGGAACGAACAGGTGAAAGTCTGAAGAATGGAGCGAGATCAGGACTACAGGAAGAGCCAAGTTTTTGCAGAATGTTGTCAGCGTGTGCGGACGTGCATGGCCATGCGGGATCACGACGCCCTCGGGTAGCCGTCCTCCGTGTTTAATCCAGAGTTCACACTTCAGCTCTTCAATAAACGTCTCGCTGTAACGGGCGCTGTCGATCGATGAGCCTTTTCCCCCGATAACGTTCCAATACTTCTGGCCCTCGAGATGAGAATCCTAGAGAACTGCAAGCGCTGATGAATTTTCCAGGCCGATCGGCGACTTTTGAACGTTTTTCTCGGTCGGCGATTGAGGATGTTTCCGTTCCACACTCATCTGAAACAGCACTTGATCCAGCGCAGGGTTTGTTAAACCTGTTACTGTTAAATGACTGTAACAGTTAATTAAATACCTACTTAAAAGTATCGCGCTTACATATTTAATATCGACCTCAGACGGCAGGATGCGCGTACGTCCTGAAGACGACATCATCGAGAAATTAATTACCGTAGAACAAATAAAACACTCAATAAAGCAATAAGGAAGGAAAAGCACTAAACAATAATGATATCTCCTGGGCCGCCCTGGAAATAATGCTATTTATAAAATAAACATTCGTCCTCAAATCCACATCCATCACAGCGCCTAATGAAACTATTAAGTGCTAGTGTTTCTGGCAGTGACTGCATTATCATACTGAGCACACGGCGGATCAGAGGCGTGTGTTTGCCAGCTTGCTATAAGCTCATAATCTTCTTATTAATATGTTGTCTGAGACGCCAAAAACGCTCAACGCTCAACACTCAGAGATCCTCGCTTTCGCTTTCGCCATAAACGGGTCGTTTCCCACCGCAGTTTTATGACCGCACCTCTAACTCGTGCGTAAAACAAGGGGTGCCAACATTTACGGTTTCGCCACTGCATTTATTTTTTTGATTTCTGAAACCGGAGACGAGGTGAAAAAAGGTGTGGGTCCATCTTTTTTTTTCTTTTTTTCTGGCTATTCATTATCCATTTGCCGAGACGTCCATTGAAACAGTCATGCGTCCATCAAGTAAGCCAACGACCCACCTTCCATTCATCTAACTCTCACTCACTCATCATCTATACCAATTAATCCTGTATACAGGGTCGCGGTGGGGCCTGGACTCTATACCAGAAGACACAGGGTGCCAATCCATCGCACACTCACATGTAAACATTCACACACTACGGGCAATTTGGGAACGCCAATTAGTCTAATCTGCATGTTTTCGGACTGTGGGAGGAAACCTGGAAGAAACCCACCAAGCACAGGGAGGACATGCAAACTCCACGCACACAGACCCGAGACGGGAATCGAACCCCAAACCTGGAGGTGCATGGCGACAGTGCTAACTACTACGCCACCATGCCGCCGCCATCTGCTAATTATCAATCTCAGCCAATCAATCCATCTGTCTATCCATGTACCCTTTTTTTCTTTCTAGCTCTCCACTCATCTATCCATCTTACTATACATCCATCCAGTTCCATATTCACTTACCCACTCATCCATCCATCCATCCATCCATCCATCCATCCATCCATCCATCAAAATAGTTCTCAAGCTCTCAGTTAAGCCACTTATCCACCCATCCGACTATCTGTGAAACTATTCATCCATCGATTCCTCTCCTTATGTACCAGTCTATCTGTTTAAATAACTACTCAGCTATCCATCCATCCATCCATCCATCCATCCATCAATTTTTGCCATCCTTTCAACTCTCCATCCTTTCATTCATCCATTTAATAAAGGTATATCTTGCCTTATCCTACAGTATTCACCCATCCGTCTAATGATCCACCCATTTTCCATTCCATATACCCAACCATCTTTTAAAAGTTATCCATCCATCAGTTCATCCATCCATTCATACATTCACATATCCCTCTACTGCTTAGCTTTCCATTATTTATTCAGTCATTCATTCATTAATTACACAACTAACTATCCATCTATTTCATTAACCCTTGCAATCCATCCATTTATCCAGCCATTCATTCACTGAACCATCCATCCATCCATCCATCCATCCATCTGTCCAACTATACTTTTATTTCCCTATTTTTCATATCTATCCATCAAAATATCTACTCACCCATGAATTTATCATTCAGTCCATCACTTTATCCTTTACTTTATTTCCTTTCATTTGTCTCACTCTTCAACCCATCATTCGTCTCTGCAACTAATCATCCATCCATTCATTTTCGTTTTCATCACCCATTCATCCCTCCAACTGACCATCCATCCTTATCCATACATAAAACAGATTTGAAAATATTTATTTATTTATTTTTCCACAAAATTGATATATTTTTTCTCATTTTCTGGAGAGACTTTTAATCTACTGTGTAATTAAATGAAGCTGAATTATGTGAACAATGTATCCAGCAGCCAAAAGGCGTACTGTACACTGAAGGGGAAAGGGCGGACAGCATGAAAATGTGTGTTTTCTGGGTGCGATTACTTTTGTTTTGACTCGATCTTTAACTGATAAACAAACTATTGTGAATAAACATACTATGTAACTTTAGCTATTTAATGACACACCAACCAGTTCACCAGATTATCTGACACACGTCTCTACAGTCACATCCATAAGCATTATAGTTATTATATAGTTGCTGATCATGTGATCTTTCCATTTTTTCGTAAACTTTCACCGCCAAGAAGTTTATCGCTCCAAAATGTTTGCAATTCTAAAGTGTTAGCGCTCGTACCTCACCGCATTTATTTCAACCCAAACTCCCTCTTTAAATTCCTCCACACATCCCTCTGATATTGCTCTGACTTCTTTCCCGACTCGTGGCGGCGAATAACGGAAAAACCGCTGAGCGCTAGTGTTTCTTTGCGAGCGAAAGACAAATCCATTTCCTCTGTCAGTTTGTTTTTGTGTCTCGGCTGCTATCAGTCTACGAGGGGTTCCTGATATCCGTTTTAATGCCGGCGTGATTACACAGAATTACCTATTCTATTGCGTTCTGATCCCTCGGCAAAACAGACGGAGAGAAAAGAGAGGCGCTCGCCGCCTTTTGTGTCGGGCTGCGCGAGCTGACGGCTGAAACGCACAACGTGTTTACAATAAGATAGGATGCTAAATGAAAAAAAAAAAAAAAAACAGCAAGCTCTTTTTCCAAATACAATTCAGTTTGATTTGTATAGCGCTTTTAACAATAGTCGTTGTCACGAAGTGAGCTTTTTAGAAATCCAGATGCGAGTTAGGATCCCTAGAGAGTGATGAAGAAAAAAAACCTGCTGAGACAACATGAGTTAGGAATTTCTCAGAAATCCAAAGTCCTAAACAAAGTTTAGACGGCGTAAAACTTGGATTTTACGTGAACTTAAATTTTTTCCGCATAATACATATTTCCTACAGTACAATAAGAATTTTAATTGGATATGCATTTGCTCTCAATAAAGATTGTTGCAACTTCGGTAAAGCTCGCTAGCTTAGGATAGCTTGGACTAGCTAGTAATCAAGCAGCCCTGAACACGCCTATGGCTATGGGGTGATCCCTCCTGGATGATTGTTATACGGGATTGTTATAGATGGGTTCGCGCCATGGACTGTATAAAGAGCTAGACAAACCCTCTGTGATGTCAAAAGAACAGTTTTTGAAGCTCAAATGTTGGAGCGCTGGTCGTCGCCATCTTGGTATGTACTGACTCCGCCCACCTAATCCTTTAGCTTTGCTAAAATGTTACGGTGGCAAACGTTCATTTATCTGCTGATGTATTTAATTGAACAAATTGCCCAAACTTATGCATAACTTTAACGTTAAGTCATGAAGGGCACTGGTGGCTCAGTGGTAGGTTTCTTGCCTACCATGTGGAAAGCCTGGGTTTGATTCCCAGCCACTGGATGCGGTGTTGGTTCCAAGCCCGGATAAAATGGGAGGGTTGCGCCAGGAAGGGCATCTGGTGTAAAACCTGCTCCGTTGTGCGGATCAGTTGGCCCGCTGTGGCGACCCATTGGTGGGAGCGGACGAAAGATCAACAACATAATGATAGGTCATGTCTGGCGCGCCAGAGAATAAACGAGTGACGAAACCGGATGATAATTGGAGGGCGAGGTCCAGCGTCTCGAATTTGGTCATACGGCTAGCGCGGTTGACCGCCGCACGCCGACCGTGAAAGTCCGGATCCTATTTAAGGGCCTTGTATCGGACGCGATATCGTGAGAGAGTGAGTCGTGGGATGAATAACCCGGTCATGAGTCGCATAAAAAAGTTGTCATTAATGGGAAATCTTGCTATGGAGACCAAAGCTGTTTTTTGTTTTTTTTTGTACCAGGCTGCAAACTTGTCCATTTCGTTTGAAAGTTAGACATTGTAACCTAGAGGTCTATGGTGGGATTGAGACAGCCCCCAGTGGACATTTGAGGAATTGCACATTTTTAGACTTCCATACTGAAAGCTAAATTTTATCTTCAGAACTGAGATACGAGCTAGTGGGAGTCCTCAGTAGTCCCAGTGACGTCAGTAACGCTTCACAACAATATATTGTTTTAGATAAACGTCTGTTGCCGTGACAAATTTCTCTCCATTGTTTATTTTCCTTCACAGAACACAATCAAGATGTGTGAAGGAAAGCCATGTCTATCAGATCAGATCATCTATAACCTTTCCTGTTTCTACAGCATTAAGAAAAGCCGTGCTTCATTCAAAATTCCAACTTTTTTTTCTTCTTCTTTTTTTTTTTTTTTTTTTTTTTGTCAGGTTGCTTTCAGGACATCTGCTCTGACGCTCTCGCATTACCGTTCACAAAATAGCGACTGATTGTGTTTCAAAGCGCCGCTCCGAACGCTGCCTGTCTTCCATTGTAGGGTGACGAACCCCGAAGCCGAGCGGGTTATTCATCCCGCGACTCATTCACTCTCTCTTGATATCGCATCCGTTTGAAACAAGGGCCCTTAAATAGGATCCGGATCGAGCTGAAAGCTTTTCTTACGTCAAATCCGCGGACATTCCGCGCTAGCCGCACAACCGACCGCATTCGAGACGCTGGACCTCTTCCTCCGATTATCATCCTGATTCTTGTCCGGTTTCGTCACTCGTTTATTCTCTGGCGCGCCAGACCTCGACGAACGAGCCTTGAATAATTCCGGCGCCCGATTCACAAATCAAGCCTCTTCTCCGAAATCAAGCAGCTTGTTAGGGTAAACTTTCGGGACGCCAGGCTTTTCGGAAACCGCAACACTGCCACAGCTGGGAGATCCGTGAACGAGTTTACTGGCAAAGTAAAAGGGGAGGGGAAAAAAAGGGGACTAATTTACCGAGCGCGATCTCTGAAAGTGTACTGATGCGCAGACGGTTCTGTTTATTAAGCCTTTACAGAACTGTCAGGAAGGAATCAGTTAAGCTTTACAAATCGGAACGCGTGTTTCCCCTCGTTTTCGTTTTTTGTTCGAGCAAAAGAAAACAAAAGAAAAGAAAGAAAGAAAAAAAAAAACACAAGCTAAACATGTATTGAAGTTTTTACGGCCTGGATGCTTGTGAAGAGACACCCTGCGGCGTTTAGGGCGATTAAGGAAGAGAAGGGAAAAATGAGAACATTAAACATGCGGAGAACATACAGCGCGCCGACATCAGAACTTTCAAAATAAATAGAGTTTAATGGTTGTCTCAATAAATACACCCGAGTGTGTTTGTTAGTGTCCCGAATTCAAAGGCTGGGAAAAATACTCCTAATCAGATACATGTTTAAAAAAAAAAAAAAAAAAAAAGACTCAGTAGGGTTCGAGTCCCAAATCGCACACCCTTCTTGGGATTAAGGGCACCAGCAAGACACGGGCGGAGCGTTTACTCCTGCAGACTAAAACACACTCGTACTGTATCACACTCTGTGTTTCCTTAATCACATCGCGCTCCGTTCTGAATAAAATAAAGACAGAAAGAAAGAAGGGATTTGCACTCTTTCCTGGAAGGAAGCGTGTAAATAATAAGACACCTCGAGAGTGAAAAGAGGGGCGAGTCTGAGTCGCACCACCCGAGGGGCCGCCGACACACTCGGGCCTCGTCCAATAAGAAGAATGAGGGAAAGTAGTGTTGCTAAGAGAGCAGCGTCCCATGGGGAAGCGGGGAGAGAATGAGGAAGGATAATGTAAAAACAAGAGGGTGTGAGAAAACGAGAAGGCGGGAGAGAGACAGAGAGGGAGAGAGAGAGAGAGAGGGAGGGAGAGACAGAGAGAGGGAGAGAGGAAGAGGGAGCGAGAGACAGAGAGGGAGAGAAAGAGGGAGAGACAGAGAGCGAGAGACAGAGAGGGAGAGACAGAGAGAGGAAGCGAGAGAGAGAGAGGGAGAGAGACAGAGAGAGGGGGAGAGAGAGAGAGAGAGAAGGAGAGAGAGGCAGAGAGAGACAGAGAGAGGGGGAGAGAGAGAGAGAGAGAAGGAGAGAGAGACAGAGAGAGACAGAGAGAGGGAAGTTGGCAGTTTCTCTAGACCCCCTACGAGGCTCAGTGGGATGGGGTGCAGGGACCTCATGATGGGTCACATTCCCCTCGAGAGGCATGAGAGTTTTCACAGTGAGGGAGTGTGTTATCAGCACAGCTATTATACCTTACACACACACACACACACACACACACACACACACACACACACACACACACTACTTTTACTAAACGAATATGAGAAGCAAGGAAAAAACCAGGAATGGAAAATGAAGTTAAATTAAATTTGAAGCTGCTGAATGTATGATTTGGGAATTTCACCCTCTCTCTGGTGGAAAAAATGCAATTCCGAGCTGCTCGTGGAACAATATTTCATGGGAAATTCACCCCGTCGGCTGCGTGAGCCGAGTAATAATTTCCGTGAGAATTCAGGGCCGTTTCCCAAATCGCATCTTTAGTAATTAATAGGATGTTTAAACAGCAAGGAAATGAAGGAGGCAGTGATGCACTGTTTCGTCCTACTACAGCAGTTAGCACAAAGCTCCAGCAAGGAGATATAATCATCTGATCCTTCTTCCATCCATCCATCCATCCATCCATCCATCCATCCATCCATCCATCTAGCTATTCATTCACTCATCCAATCTATTCGTCTCTTCACTTATTCAACTGGTCATTCTTATAGATACTCCTCCATTCTCCATCCCGTTCTCCATCCGTCCGACTGTCTGTCATTGAATTAAGCACCTATTTAAACATTCCTTCATCCATCCATCCATTCATTCATACATTATTCTACTGTCTAGCTATCCATTTCCATAGCTATTCATCCACTGATCCATCCATCCATTTCCCTGTGCATTAAGACATCCATCCATCCATCTGTCTAGCTATCCATCCATCAATTTAGGCATCTACTCATCCATCAATCCTTCCATCTGTATCCGTCCACGTATGTATTCTTCTGTCACGCTACAGGTATCTATTTTTAGGCATCAGTTTAGGCATCTACTCCTCCATCCATCCATCCATCCATCCGTCCATCCATCCACCCAGCCATCCAACCATTTAACCATCACTCTATCCATCTGTCCATCTGTCCCTTACAATTTCCATGTATTTATTATTCTATCTAGCTTTCAATTTACCCAGCTATTCACTCATTGATCAATCCATCCATCCATCCATCCATCCTTACATCTATTGAACTAGCTATTCATCTACAGTATCTTGCTATTTCCTCAATCATCCAACTAGCTGCTTTAGTCCTCTGTCCAATTCCTTCCATCTTTCCATCCATTCATCTAGGTATCAAGCTAATATCTATCCAAATGCTATCCACCCATCAACCATCTATCTATCTATCTATCTATCTATCTATCTATCTATCTATCTATCTATCTATCTGCCTCTCTAGCTATCCATCCATTGATTTAGGCATCTATTCATCCATTTATACATCTGTCACTCCCTCACTCTCTGTCTCTCCCTCCATCCCCATGTCTGTCAGGCTTTCCATCCATTGATCCATCGCTCCACCATTTCTCCATCTCATTATTTATTCTACTAGCTTATCTATCAGTCTCTTCAACTGTTCACTATCCCTCCATCCTTCCATTCATCTAGTTATCCATTCGTTCGTCAATTTCTTTAACTATTCATCCTTCTGTTCGGCCATCCATCTAAATCCATCCATCCATTCAGGCATCTCTTCATCCATCGTACCCCTTTACTAATTCATCTAGACTTATTTTTGTCCATCCATCCATCCATCCATCCATCCATCCATCAATTCATTTTCCTCTCAATTTATCCATCTGTCCACATGAATAGCTATATTACTTCATCCATCCATCCATGGGTTTATCAAGCTATCCACCCATTCATGTTTTAAAATCTACAGGATAATCTTGTTGCACTTGACTGAGAGCTCAGCTTCACTGCACTACTGGAGGAGTTATTTTTTTCTTTCCTTTCCTTTCCTTTTCTTTTTTTCTTCCAGCAGCGTGTCTCTTCCCTGCGCTGTGGTTCTGGAGACAGATGGAGGCACTCAGCCACAGTGGTGGCTCTCGCGGGTGAACTCGGGGTGAGGCTACCGAGAAGAGCTACAGGCGACTTTACTGGATCACACGGAGAAGCTGGAGTATGTAAATATGAGATTTTACCAGCCCAATCTGGCAGCTAGTCGAGCACAAACACACACGCACACAATGTTTTTTTGGCCTTGCAGCTTTTGTTACTGACGGCGATGTCTGATGTTGGGTAGCAAGAGAAAGAGGCTCAGGCTGATATGAAGGACTTTGAACACATTAAGTCGCGCTATTGATCAGTGACGTGGCCTTCATATGATCCAAAGCCTTTCACCAGTTCAGCTCAGAAACCTTTGTGTGTGTGATATCAAAACACAAGCAGGGATATCTACTGGATATAAATAATAATAATAGTTATTATTAAAAAAATGCAATAAAAAAAATGAAATAACTCAGACTGAAACTGCTCACCACTCACGCGCTCTTGTCCCCCCACCAAAAAAAAGCATGAAATAAAGCAATTATAACATAAAATGACAAGAAACTGAGCACGTATGACGTTATTCTGTCCCCAAAAAAAAAAAAAAAACCCACAATGCAGTCATTTGGATTTTAAATCCGTTCATCTTCCGATCGATGACGCTAAAAGCTCTAATCTGATTGGTCGGAGGAGCTGATTGGACGCTGCTGGTTTAAGCGGCGGATCGATACCGCGCTCCACCGCAGCCTCTCATCCCTCGCTGGCCTCAGATAACTTTTCCAAGGACACTCAGGCCGCCACTTGCATGAGCCCTTTGTTACACTACGCGCACACACACACACAAACACACTCAACTGCATGCACGAATACACAGACGCTACTCCGCCAGTTAACGCAACATTAGCAAAGCGAGGACGGGCTAATTTAACCACGACCTTTTATCTGCACATTCTTCATGAGCAAATCGCCTGGAAATGGCATTCATTTGTTCGGAGTAAAGCTCATTTTCTCTGACGCTTATTCTCTCTCTCTCTCTCTTTCGCTTTTTAAAAAAAAATTTTTTTTTAAGTAAACTTGAACATTGTGTGAAAATAAAAGTAAAATAATGCACCACTCAAGGTCGTGCTGGGATTGGGAAATAATCAAAGGTTTACACAGTATGGAAATATATACGGCAGCACGCACTGTATACGTCACCAGATCAACAATACGCATTTGAACTAGTTTCATGTGACTCTAGAGTAAATATACTACAGGAATAATGATAAGTTTGCATTCAAATCTGTCAGATGCGTTGTTATAGAAACACGATCCAGACCAATCAGAATCGAGAATCACAGCCTTAACCGGGGTTTCGCTTTCCACACACAGATACAGTATTCTCATTGTGTTTATCCTGTAGATTAGTTTGGAAATTGTACCGAGGTTGCATCACAAATACATCATATCCCCAGTGTATCCCCAGCAGCACCGTTCTCCGATTAACTAGCATCCAGGTGCAGTGGGAAAACTTCAGCCTTGCACTTTCAGACACCAGATCAAGCAGCTCAACGCCTACAGTGGAGCACTGCATTAACTTTCTGGGCCATTGGGTGCTTTTTTAAAGAATATATATACTGTATATATTTACATTATGAGCTATCAGGCAAATGGCGCTAAGGGCTAAACGTACAGTACATTCACGCGATAAGAAATCGTGTATGAAAGTGAATTACGTCTAGATTACCGTCATGCAGCTACACAGCTGTTTTTTCTATGAGAACTATTCTATGTAAAGCTTTAGGATCGTTTCACATTAGGCTCAGTTGATTTGTACCAGGGCGCGGAACGATTGTGTCCTCAATCGTTCATGAGCAAAATGAACCAGACTTGGGTGTCAAATGTTCTGGAATACACCCTTGGATAAAAGATATAGATATACAGTTGATCATACTGGTAAAATTGACACTGATAAAAATCTTACGGTTTTGTAGCTAGGAACATGCTAGCTTGGAACCCAAAAGCTTGGTGGGGTTCAAGTCTTCTCTCAAACTATATCAGGGCACTAATGTGAATTTGCCCTTAAAAGAGATAAAAGATACAAAAGATCCTACTGGTAAAAATCCCAAAGTCATACGGTTTTGTAGCTAGGAACAGGCTAGGAGTGGCACCAGAGGTAGCAAGGTACACCACACATTCAAGGTTTTGACCGTGGTAGCGAAATGGAGCCTGCCGTAGCTCAAGCGGAGGTGTTTGTGAAATATTTAGAGAGTGGAATTGGACTAGAGTAAGGATCTTAATTGAGTAAAAAAGCTTGTCACTAATAGATGAAGATCAATAAGGGATGGGTCAATCACACGTGACTCACCATGACCCATCATTACAACTCTAGTGCCCTCAAACCGCATCATATGAAGAACCTCCCTGGAAAACCCTTGGGGCAATAATCAGACTGTTCGCTGTTGCCATGGAGATCCCATCAAGCTGCTAAAAGATGAAGCTGCCAATCAAATGTTTCTCAGCATTATCATCACTATATGTGTACATGACTAACCGGAGCACCACGTCCATGCCCAAATGTGAGGATATGAGTATGCAACCCTACCCCCCCTACACCCTCATGCTGTTGCTCATTATTCATCACAGAACTAATGGAACTACACGTCTCAGAACGATGCATTCGCGATGGTCACGCCACCGATATGGCAAGATTGTCGATGATCTACATATAATTTGAAAGCATTCAGGCTAAAACCTTCATTAGATTCCTTTTAATATGTTCCCTGGGCTTCTGAGTGGATCTGGCTCAAGCACCCTGAGCTCAAACAGCCACTGATGGCCTAATCTGGAAACCCAAGCAGTAATTACGCAATTGTCCTTCCTCCAGCTTTCCCGTTCCAATAACGCTCGATAGGTCCACCAGTACAGCCCACAAATCAAACCCTCAAATCCTCAAACAGTTCCTTGGCCCTGATAAGCGCGGGGTTCAGATGGGCCGAGGACTGAGCGATGCTCGTGAAAAAAAAAATAGATATCCAAAAATGATTTTGGTTAAAGGAGAATAATGAAGGAAAGAAACCTTTTTCTTGGTTATTCATATCACTGAAAAAAATAATCAAGGAGAACATCAACAGTAATAATAATAATAAGGATTCCGGCGCTACTGTACCTCGATGTTTATGCCTATTTACTGTTTTTATATATTTTGTGTATTTAGTTTTTAATTTATCCAGGAGCCAACAACACTTTTGCAAAGAAATTTAACTTGATAGAAATAGAAAAATTACACTGCTGAAGCAAAAAGTTTTCAGCTGAGATTGATTGCATTTAGAAATGGCCCTCAGGTGCCGTTCGTGGTTTTCCTAAAGCATCTTTTTCACTGCTTGTTCACTTTCTTTCTTTTAATTCGACCAGGTTTCCGTTCCTGAAATCGTTCCACAACCTTGGGTTTGTGAAAGGCAGTATACAAGTTAAATATGTTATTCTATTATTATTATTATTATTATTATTATTTCGAGGGCTGTACCAAAGGTAATTTAAAACAGATGGCAAAACTGTTTTATTAACTGAAATATAGTAGGTGGTTCAAACTGCACATGTTGGCAGAGGAACTCTCTCTTTAGACAACAGTACTACTCAACGCAGTCTCCATCACAGGCCGTGCATTTGCACCAATTCTGAACCCAACTCTTGAATCCTGCTTGAAAATCCCCTTTGTCGGAGTTGATGGTCTCCCAGATGGATGACGTTTAAAGAAACCAAGAGAAACCATCACTGAAGACAAATCACGCCGTGTGAGACCATCGACTGAGACGAACAGGATTCGGAGAGTTATGTTCATCGATGGTGTAAATGCATGGCTTGTGATGGAGACTATGTTGAGTCGTACCTTTGCATAGATCTACAGAGAAATACATAGATATCTATGTCAGTTAATAATAAAAAAAGTTATTCCCAATTTATAATATAATAATAATAATAATAATAATAATAATATTTATCATCATGCATGGGCTTTTTTCCTTTTTGGCCAAATATATCACTGCCTAATCTCGTTTAGCCAAATACAGTTTCTGGCTAGTTGACTTGCACAAAAGGAAAGATGATTAAACAACAGCAGCTTTCCTCATCCCCCTCTGCTTGATGTTAGATATCGGAGCTGGTTTACAAGCAACAGGAGGCACACCGCATGCACAAATAAATGAGGGTTAATGGATTCAGCACCTCGGACAGCGACCCCTGACTCGACATGGCTGCCGTTTCCCCCGGAGCCGATTTCGATACGCAGATCCGAACGGAAGCTCGTGAAAAAACGACGATCCGACCAAACACGCTTCCTACTGACTCGCCTCTTTTTTACATCGCCTCAAGGACACCCAGTCTCTACGCTAGTGGAAGGGCGCTCCCTGGATCACGGACAGCATGGATACCCTCCAGACATCGGCATCCACAAGCCTGTGTCTGTTCACGGCATCACTTTAACTTGCGCTTGTGTGTGTGTGTGTGTGTGTGTCGGGTATTACCTTAATTGACATTAAATGCTGCTAAATTGTGTTAATCCCACATATTTCATGTTTTAGAAACCGATTATTTATCATTTTCCTGTAACATCAAGTGTCCAAGTGGTTAATCCTGGTCAAGGTCTGAGTTTAAATGTACGTATTGAAATAAATAAATAAATAAAAAAGTAAAGGCACCACAGATCTTTTCGAGTGCATGTGTCTGAAAGAAGTAATTAAATGTACAATTTATTTTCACTTCACCTTCAACTCGCTGTTACATTCTAAAACATACATATATATATATATATATATATATATATATATATATATATATATATATATATATATATATATATACAGTTTCTTGAGCTAAAAGAAAAAGAAAAACTCAAGTATTGCACTTGCCATCTTATAAGATGCAGATCAGATTGGAACTCATTATTTCTTCTATATACAAAAAAATAAATAAATAAACAAATCAGTTTCAACACTTGAGAGGTCAAGAGCTTCGGGAATCGCAGTGTTAGCAAACATATCTTTTTCATAAAAAAATAAAAAAGTGACCGCCCCCTCGGTTACGTTTGCGTCTTAGCGGCAACAAAGGCAGATAATTGCATTCCAGCCAAAGCGAGGAAAAAAAACTCCTGAACCGTTACACAAAAGAAGCGATGATGAAAAAAATAACAGATCAGCGTTTTTATTTCCCTCCTCATCCACATCAATCGCTCTGTTTCAGGTTCCGGCGTGGCTCTGATGCTGTCGGATAAGGTTTACACAGAATGAGAAAGAGAGCGAAGGAACAGGAGGAGGAGGAGGAGGAGGAGGAGGAGGAGGAATCCATCCGTCATCATTTTATGTGTTCGGAGGCAACGTTTTTCAAGTGGAGACGTTGCGAAATTAAAAGGCACTTCAGCGTTCGGATGATTTGTGCTGAGATATCACATCTCGGGTGCTACCTTGACGGAAAACGGCTATTATTTATTTATTTATTTATTTATATATATTTTGTTTGTTTTTTAACACCTAATCTTACGAGAAGTGGCATAAATTCAATACTTTTCAACACAAATTTCAAAGCAGAGACTTTAATAAAGACGCGCGGCGGCTCGAAGCGAATCGCTCATAGCGGAACTTTACAGCGCCCGGCGGCGCGTTTATTAAATCGACCTCGTCCACACGAGCGTCTTCAGACTGGTGATGCCTAAAAAAAATAAAAAAAATAGAAAGATAAAGAAAACTTAAGAAAAATAAATAAATAAAAAAAGATGACTGGTGATCCGGGAAGGCGTGAGACACACTTCATCTTCTCTTTTAACGACTCTGAGCTCAATCTTGCCCGTTATCCCAGAGGCAGGTGGCGTCGAAAGCCTCGCCATATGGCGCCCGCTGAAAGCACAGCGAAGAGGAATTAGACCTAACCGACCAGAGATGGAGATCAATGATGGCCACTTATCACTTCAGGACACGGGCGTGTTTGTTATTTATCTAACAAAGAGCAGCTGCGATTTGGGCCCCGAACAATGGCGGGAAAAGGGAAAAGTGCTCGGCGTCGCTGCTGATCTCCCCTGCTCGGCGCGACGTCGCCCTTTTGTTCGGTCAGAAAGGAACGAGCGTCCAGGGGTGGAAACCGTTTCCTGTGAATAGTTTTTCCGTTCCCCTGAAACGAGGTAAAAAGCTCCGGCTGTTAGTCTAATACCGGCTAAAAAGTGGAGTCGTATCGACGTGGCGGTGATTATAGAAAACGCTATAGTTCCCTCCTTCCCTCTGGTGTCTTAGAACACGAAATAAATGTCAAAAACTCCCTAAATTAACCAGTATTTCCAGATTTCCAGCATCCGTGTGGGTTTCCAAAATCTACAGTACGGTGCAAAAGTATTGACACCCCCCCCCCCGCTCATTTCTTCATATTAAGAAATATGAAATTACTTGATGTAGATTAAATTAACCATAAAATGCAAAACAAGCTGTGACTAAAGATACAATTTAAAAATGGCTTGTTTATGCAACAACCTCAGCCGCGACCTCATTTCCCCTCTCGTCTGTCCAGCTTTCAGCGCCACCAGTAAATATAATAACCACCGCCTGATCACCCGTCATCATCTGCACCTGTTTCTCACTGGTTCATACAGTGTGTTTGGTGTTTGTTTGTTTTTGTGCTGTCAATCGATTAATCGCGATCGATTAATCGTGATTAATCGTTAACGATTAATCATAACTCAGATTTACTTCTATTGTAAACGTGCTGTGTTGGAACAGAGAAATGCACGACAAGCTGGTTAGAGGAAACAGAATATGCAGTGGGTGGAATTACGGGGTGTGGCAACCCACCAATAGCAGGGCTCGAACAACCTAGAGCCTTAGCCGGCCAAACCAACACTCGCACGTCTTACATTAACGTATTCTTGTAAAAATAGTTCCCTTTGAACGCGACTTTGGTTTTTCGTCCAAAATTCCAACTAGAAGCTTCTTACTGTATAATGAAACTCGCTGTTCAGCACACCTGGTGATGTTTCCTCAGTCATCATATTATCCGCGCTAAACGTGCCGGTATCACACACAGCTGCCAGCATGGGAAGCCATTAGGGTCAAACTTGGTCATATGATTAATTTGTGTAAAAATATCTAGATTTTCGGGCAGCTGGTTGTTTTTTTTTTTTTGCTTGCACGTTTCACAGGCTTAAGAAAGCAAAAAAAAAAAAAAAAAAAAAAAAGCATTCCTCTGGACCCGCTCCTGTACAGGGACCGGACTGAAAATGAGAGTCGTTCAGGAAGCCTGGGGAGCTTTTCCTCAAGACTACATTAAAAATACAAGAAAGTCTGCGAGCGAAATGTGAAGAATCACCAGGTGGCTCAGACAGACTTCTGTACAATACAGTCCTGTACATACGGCGCTAACACGTTCTCGCCGAGTGATAAAGATCTTTACGATATTTGACTTATTCCGCTTCCTCTTAAGTAGTCAATAGCGCGCGTTCACGTTCACCCCGGCGTTCTCCAGGTAGCTGTCATGTGACGGACAAGAAAGAAACCGTTTCAACCCAATACACAACTCACACACACCTGACATTACTGCCATTAAACACTTTCTTTCGTCCTTTTCAGGGTGCACATTCTTTTGGGCACTATGCACATTAATGTCAATAAAACATCCGAATGCTGTCCTGCTTTTGTATTCAGGAAGAACGTCAGAAAGTTGTTTATGTTGGCAGACTTGCCAACTCCATCATCACACCAGAGCAAGCGCTCGGGTCCGCAGAGGGAAACAACAGTCAGTGTATATGTAAGTGTGTGTGTTTGTGTGTGTGTGTGTGTGAGAAAACGGTTTTAACTCCCAACAGCCACCACAGAGGGAACGAGGCTTCTAGTGGAAATCAAATCAGGTCAGTTTATTTGGGGCACAGCTCCTGAGCCCGGTTTACAAATAGCAGCCGGTGGGAAAAGAGGAGAACTCACGAATGTGTGTGTGTGTGTGTGAGTGCATGCAAGGAAACGTGATGAATGATTCAGTTATGCATTTAGGCGAGAGCCGGAGTGCACTCAGATCTTACGCAGATTGAGAGCGTCCTGTGTGTGCGATACAACACACACGTTTCGCGCCTAGGATGACGCTCGGGGCGACGCCCGCTCGGGGCGACGCCCGCTCCAGACGTGGACGTTGGGACAAGGTGAGAAACATAACGTACACTGTCTGTTCCAGGACACGCTGTGAGATGATGTTTATTATTCGTCCTGATTAACAGGAGTCGTGACGCAGCGAGACAGAGCGCAATAATTATAAACGCAATAACATTGAATGGTGATGCTGTTTGCGTTACGTAATCCGCCCGGGGCGTCTTTCCTGCTCATTAGGACGTGAAAACGGAGGGAAAAAAGAAACCACACGTTAGAAAGCGAGCGGTTTGACACGCCGCTGCTCGGGCGTTTGATTGGCAGCCTTTCAACCGCTCTCGCACAACGACCTCGTAAATGGGGCTGTCTGTCACAGCAATTACGCACGTCAAATGTTCTCAAAAACACACACGATGAACAGGGAAAAAAGGGTCGTTTCTTCTCTCTTTCTTCCACAAAATGGTCTGAAGAGGTTTAACGTTTCTGACGTGTTGACGTCAAAAAGAAAGGTTTCGCATCTCTACCGTGATGGACACGATTCATTCCGACACACACCTGTCTGTGCCTCCACACACACACACACACACACGAAGGCAGAGGGCGACCTGCGCGATCCTCGCCTCCCTGGTGTCTCCTGATTCGATTGTTCAATTCCGCATGCAGATGTTGCGACCCGTTGAGTCGCGCGCTCGCGACACGCTTTACACCGCGCAGGCCGTCTCATCTGGACCCTGCGTCGCTCCCCTTTTACCTTTGATTTAGCTGCCTGATTGGGTCCACCTGCCCTCCACACACACACCCACACACACACACACACACACAGTCGAGTCGACTGAAGCATCACAAAGGGAGATTGAAATGAAGCGCTGAAAGCAGACATGATAAACCCGGCTTATGCTCTCTCTCTCTCTCTCTCTCTCTCTCTCTCTCTCTCTGTCTCAGTTCTACAGGGCCATATGTTCTACTAGAGGAACATATTTTGCGGATAAAAAAGTAAAGACCTGTGCTGCATGGCGGCTCAGTTCCTGAGCTCGAGGTTGCGTGCGTGTGTGTGTGTGAATCCCGTCCCGCTTATATCTCCTACAACATTCGCGTGCACGCCGAGGAGAGCGCTATCCGCCCACTTCTGCATACCAGAGCTCACCGCGATCGGCTGGACCTCCTGACGACTCTGAGCAACTACGGTATTAATTACACACGTTTGATCGAATTCGTATATTCGTAATTGTTTTTTTGTTTTTTTTGGAAAACTTTCCAGATTTTTCATTCTAGACTTCTTCTACTTCTAGACCTCGATTCATTCATTTAGTCATTTATGTTTAAAATCTAAACGTGACATCTTTACAGACTTTTATTTAAACAGATGAGTGAGTCATCTTAGACTCGTGTTAGCCATTTTGTTTTTTCCTTGACTACGTTTTTATACGTACGTTTTTACGTTTCTCATTTCTTACACACACACACACACACACACACACACACACACACACACATGTCGGAAGATCATATCCTGCGCTCGTATATACAAATATGTTGCTCTGTTTCAGAAGCGTCGAATTATTGTCCTGCATTAAGCAAAGACAACAACTAAGGAGATTGTTGAAACTACTGAGACTGGGTTAAGAACGTTATTATACTGTATAAAGCGTTATTAAAACCTGGGAGGAGAGCGCTGAGGTGTCACGTTCGGGGAAGAAATGTGGCTGTGAATTTTTTTATTTTTTTATTTAAACGTTAAACAAAATGGAAAAACATTCGAGGTTCTCAAGGTTCTGTTTCATATTTCCATACACACGATGCCAGGAGAACTCTGGAGGGACTGGGACTAAACAGCCGCGCAGCCGTTAGAATCAGTGAGACTAATCAGAGGGGGAAAAAAGCGAGGGAGGATAATCATTGGACTGTGGAGCGTTAGAAAAAGGTCATGTGACCTGATGAGTCGCCTGTTCCTGCATAGTGAGGTCATCAGGGTAAAACGAGATGCCACCCATCAGCACGAGACATCACGTTCACGCATGGATCGACCAGCACAGAGTCCAGACCTTAAAACCAGTCATTGGGGGACGTGCCGGAGAAGCCTTCCGACGCAGCGCTCCGTCTCTCCTATTATCAGCACATGTGATCTCGGAAAGGAAATGAATGTCGTGACATTGAATAAGCGTACGGAGACGGTAGACGCCGCGGCGGATGCGTGCGCTAATCGAGGAAAAAGGCGGTCCAATGAAATGTTAGAGTGTGCTAGAGACTTTTTTATTCATTCATTTATTTTTATTTTTATTACACTGTTTCTATGACCAAAAAAAAGAAGAAGAAGAAGAAGAAGAAGAGAATTTTTATGTCCGTCATTCGCGCCGTTTCGTTGGTGATGACGTTTACACATTTTACAAGTAATCCGAACTTTGCCTCTACGTGACTACGTATCCGAACACACAGTTTGATGTCTGAAGCATGCCTCATCAAAACACACCGAAAGAACGCCCATATAAGGAAGTTGCATATTTTTTATTATCATTTATTTTATTTTTTTTTCTAAATCAGACACACTCCGTGCCGCTCGAGATTTAAGTGTAAAAAAAAAATAAATAAATCAAATGAAATCAAATGAAAAGTGAGTGCGCTAAAAACTTAAAGACGTCCGGCATCTTTTATTCCCACCAGAAACCGTCCTCCAGTCTGTACTTTTTTTTTTTTTTTTTTTTTTAAAGAAATGAACACACAAAACTTGTCACAAATTCATTCAGAATACACAGGCAGAAAAAAAAAAGAATCTCAAAAACTGATAAAAACGTTATCTCTTAATGACGACCGCGGAATAATAACCCAATTAATACTCCACTCTGTGCGGCTCTTATCGCCCTCAGTCCTTTCAGCTCATCAGGACACGATTCCTCTGACTTATATTAAACACGCAGGAGTGATGGAATTGTACCGGGGAGATACGATTTGGGTTTTTCAATATGATTTTTTGATGTTCTGCATAATTGATGGATCGTCGCACGCGCAAACGTCTGAATCGCGCGGAAGAAACACTGCGACTGCTCCCAATCGCCGGAGTTATAAATATATAAATACTGTATATAAATATATAAATGTATAAATACTTGAATATGGGTACACTGGGAACGCTGGAGGAAATGAGACAAAGTTGTGATTAAAAGTTGGCCAGGCACACACACACACACACACACTCAAAGCAGGAGAATATGGTAATGATAACGGAATGCATTATAGCTGAACGGAAATGTGCATGTTCCACTCAGAGGGAAACAGATATCACGAAACACATCTTATACGTTTCCACTTTTGCGATTTTTCGCCGGTGGAAATGCGGAAGCGTTCTATCGGAGCGTGACGTGAGAGATACTAAATGTTTCATTACTCCGGTAATATGTTCTGAGCGGCGGCCGCGGCGTGACGCGCATGAGAATCACGCCGTCCCATTGTCCGTCTGTTAAACAGCAGAGTCCAGGGTTTGGCTCGGCTTCAATCGGCCAATTAATGTCTCCGGCAATGAGAGCTGCGATGAACAGAGGATTCAATTACATCATCCTGCTGATGGAGGGAAAAACATGTCTCTCCCCCCCCTCCCCCTATACTCACACACACACACACACACACACACACACACACAACAAGAAAAGAAAAAAGTTTGAAATCTAATTAGCACCATTGCACTTGGGTTTGATGCCAAAATATGGATTGAATTAAAAACCCTGTGTATATTTACTGTATCATGCCAAAAGCAAGAAGAAGAAGAAAAAAAAGAGATCTGCTCCCCTTCAGCTCGGCTCTTCTCAGCACCATTACACCGCTTTCCATTCGGACGGCGCCAAACAGATTGTCTCGCCCCGCTCCTTCTTCCAAGTTCGGTATTTTTGGGGGGGGTAAACAGACGGATCTTGACAAACAGACAAGCGCTCCTGCTTGGCCCGGTGTGTGGAACCGCACGGAACAACCTGGGGCTGTTTCAAGGATACGACACTTTTCACTTTGTAAAGAAATGAACCACATGGTTGAATGTTGCTGGGTGTGTGTGTGTGTGTGTGTGTGTGTGTGTGTGTCAGTGTCACTTTCCTTTTTAACGGTACATATTGAGTACCATGTACACCTTTATGTTATTGATCATAGGTAGAAGATGGATGGATTTTTTTTTTATTGATCTGAAAGGAGAAAGTTGGGCTCAGTGATAGATAGATAGATAGATAGATAGATAGATAGATAGATAGATAGATAGATAGATAGATAGATAGAAATTCAGTAAATGAATAAATTGATGCATAATACATACAGTAGATGGATGAATTAATGGATGGATAGACAGAATGACAGATAGATTGTTATAGATGGATGGATGCTAAATCAATAGATAGATCAACAAAAGAACGACTGTTATGGTTCGATGGATGGACCAATATAGATAGATAGATAGATAGATAGATAGATAGATAGGTACGGATGGATGAACAGAGATGGATGGGTGAATGACGTACAGACGATGATGACCGGATAGATGGGCGGATGGACAGATAGACAGAGACACATCACTCCTACACACGCTCACTGGTGAGAAATGACGAGCCCAAGCCGCGAGATTAATCAACATGCCACTCTAAATTCTCGGGAGACGCTCCGCACAAGTAATTAAGAACTTCACAAATTGGTTAGCGTGTTTTTTCTTTCTAAATGTGTTTAGAAAAGGTCAGTGTATTCGTCTTTTTGTTTAATTAAGAGCCCTGGCACAGCAATCTGTTTCGGCCCAGACAAAGAATAATGATGATTGAATTCCATTTCATTTTAAGCATGATTTTCGCTTTTTCCAGATGAGCCGTGAAAACATATCTCACCGGAAACAGGGCGCCATGTCTTTGTACGGCACCAAACCAGACATTAATATTTTTAATCATTTGCATTTGCCGGTTGTTAAGTCTGCAAGATAAGATGTTGTGTCTGGTACGGGTGTGTGTACTCAGCCTGAGGACGTACTCTACACTTCTCAATAAAATCTCAATAATCTCACAAGTTTAGAAACATATGGGGTCCGAGGCCACACCCCCTTCATGCCATCACACCTTCTTTACTTAGACTGACCGAGGCCACGCCACCTTTATGCAAACTGACACCACACTCTCTTTAATTAGACATCGATGCTACGCCTCTTTCTGTAAACTGATAGATAGATAGATAGATAGATAGATAGATAGAAATCACACCTGGTGCACTTAGACTGACACACAGGCCACGCCTCCTTTATTATGTCTGAAACATGCACTGAAATATGCTGTACATCTTAAATATGCAGTATGTCTGACAAGCCACGCCTCCCTCAGTTTGTTTCACTGGCACACAGGCCACACCTCCTTCAGTATATCTGGCTCACAGGCCACACCTCCTTCATTATGTCTAACAAACAGGCCACACCTCTTTCACCATGTTCTAATACACAGGCCACACCTCCTTTAGTACATCTGATATACACACAGGCCACAGCTCCTTCAGTATATCTGACTCACAGGCCACACCTCCTTCACCATGTCTAACACAAACAGGCCACACCTCTTTCACCACGTCTAACACACAGGCCACACCTCTTTCACCATATCTAATACACAGGCCACACCTCCTTTAGTACATCTGATATACACACAGGCCACGCCTCTTTTAGCATGTCTGACACACACAGGCCACGCCTCCTTCAGCATATTTGACTCACAGGCCACACCTCCTTCATTATGTCTAACACACAAACAGGCCACACCTCTTTCACCATGTTCTAATACACAGGCCACACCTCCTTTAGTACATCTGATATACACACAGGCCACACCTCCTTCAGTATATCTGACTCAGGCCACACCTCTTTCACCACGTCTAACACACAGGCCACACCTCTTTCACCATATCTAATACACAGGCCACACCTCCTTTAGTACATCTGATATACACACAGGCCACACCTCTTTTAGCATGCCTGACACACACGCCTCACACATGCCTCCTTCAGCATGACTGACACACACAGGCCACGCTTCCTTTAGCATGTCTAACACACAAACAGGCCACACCTCTTTCACCATGTTCTAATACACAGGCCACACCTCCTTTAGTACATCTGATATACACACAGGCCACACCTCCTTCAGTATATCTGACTCAGGCCACACCTCTTTCACCACGTCTAACACACAGGCCACACCTCTTTCACCATATCTAATACACAGGCCACACCTCCTTTAGTACATCTGATATACACACAGGCCACGCCTCTTTTAGCATGCCTGACACACACGCCTCACACATGCCTCCTTCAGCATGACTGACACACACAGGCCACGCTTCCTTTAGCATGTCTAACACACAAACAGGCCACACCTCTTTCACCATGTTCTAATACACAGGCCACACCTCCTTTAGTACATCTGATATACACACAGGCCACACCTCCTTCAGTATATCTGACTCACAGGCCACACCTCCTTCACCATGTCTAACACAAACAGGCCACACCTCTTTCACGACGTCTAACACACAGGCCACACCTCTTTCACCATATCTAATACACAGGCCACACCTCCTTTAGTACATGTGATATACACACAGGCCACGCCTTTTTCAGCATGCCTGACACACACACAGGCCACGCCTCCTTCAGCATGTCTGACACACACAGGCCACGCCTCCTTCAGCAGGTCTAACAACTCCTTCGGCATGCCTGAAGGAGTCACACATAAACAGGCCACGCCTCCTTCAGCATGTTTAACATCAAGGCCACGCCTCCTTCAGCACGGCAGGTAATCCATAAAGGCTTTATTCGGACTGTCATGCAGAGAAGTCGCGCTACTCAGTGTACAGTATCAACATTAGGAAAGCTTAAAAGATAAACAGTTATACAGCGAGAAGTCGAGATTATGCTCATGATAAGACGATAACTAATAATTAAACAGCATCTTTAAAAAGGTTAAATACGCTTAGCGCAAAGACAAGCTCCATACGAATAATATTAGGCTTACTGCTTGTATCGATATGTCGACATCCGTGCTGATGAAGCAGATGGTAAATACTCGCACCGATGAAGGATGACAGCGGAATATGCTGCAGCTTCTTTGAGTGATGACTGAAAGCTTTGTGAAGGCTGAGATCTGAGTGGAGGTAGAAATTTTCCCTCGCTCAGTACAAAAGCCACATCTTTTATTACTACAATAATAATAATAATAATAATAATAATAATAAAAACTCTAAAGCCATAAGCAGTTAACTTGACTGATTCGTTAATCAGTAGCTTTCCCCAATTTAATGGTGCGCTGTTGGTCTAATTAAAGGTCAAAAGGCTAAGCCCAATCTCATGCAGAATTACAGCGAGAAAGAGTGATTGAACTTTTAATTATGTCTGCACGCTCGGAGCCCCCTCACCACCCACCCGCTTCACCCTCACCTCAACCCTTCATACGAGATGGCTCAACTTAATGACGCCAGGAACCGAATTACCATTTTAAAACAAACGCCCACCGGTGCTTAAGTGCTTTTTTTCGATGACGTCGAGTGATCCTGAAAGGGCCACGTCCTGAACCACGCACTCTGCCCGGAACCATGTGCTTGGCTTCAGGATTGCAGATGCACAAAGACCGAAACCCACTCGCTAGCATCTCTCATCTTCTCTTTAACCCACACCATCGGTTTTACACCTCTGGCTACGCAACCGCGGCGGTGTGGGCTGCGTCCCAAACCGCAGACGGAAAAACGTGATGATTGCTTGTTGTAAAGCCTTACTCACAGGGAAACACTGTTGTTGTACAGTAGAACGTTTAAGGATTACACTCATAAAGTATTTGTGTCCTTAACCACCGTGTTAAACAGTATGTTAATGCAAATCTATTTAGCGGGGATGCCCTCAGAGGATCGCCCTCAATTTGGCACGATCAATACAACCATGTCGATCAAAAGAAATTAACCCCTTCAAAACAAAATGGCCTTCATTCTTCAACTACTGCAGAAATCACTCCATAGACTATAATGGGGTTTCAAGAGGGGGAACACCCACGAATCTCTGTCTCTGGGGCAGGCTCGCTTTTGTACAATCATACACACACCCACAAAACGTCTATCAAAACCGGAAGCCGGGTCTGCTGCCCTGTTTAGGCTTTAAACTGAGAAGATTGGATGAACCGTTTGGGAGCGATCAAGGGTTGTTTGGGACCTGACGCAAAACGGATTTTCACGTGCATTCTGGTGTCAGGTTACATTATCGGTAGGTGACTAAGACATGTAGCCACAGGTGTTGCTAAGAGAACCAGGCCAAACCACGCCCGCTCCCTTCACACACACGCACAGACACAGGGGAAGTAAATGTACCCATCTCAGGAACCCTATGGCCCACCAATAAGCCCTTTTCACCGTTTCGACCAGGAAAACCGATGCAACTTCACAATTTCTCCAGGAATTGTCTCTAGTTCGATTTATCATACACAATTTAGGACGCAGCCATAAAGAAACTGAAAAAAAAAAAAAAAAACAGTCTGGGATTTATTCAAGTCTCCAATTAGGAAGCCGGAAATTGGAAACCGTATCATTATGGACAACAAGATTCCAAATCGCTGCAAAGAGACACAAGTGTACAAATTTGCTTCTGTGTTTTGAAATCAATCAAAACCAGCTGACTGTAAAAACAATAAAAAGCTTTTTATCGTTATTTTTTCAGGAAACTACCGTAGATAAGAGAAGCTGAACCGCACATGACCTCCAGCCTGCAGACCGGAGCAGGGATAGATAAAAAAACGTCAACAAGACTATTCCTCTATTAATCATGAGAAATAAAAAGACATTGTTCTATGGAAATTTTTATATCACATTTATTTTAAAGATCCCACACTTAAAAAAAATAAAGTTTCATCTGATCATCCATCCACCTTGAGGAACCTCTGAGGAACCCATTATGAAGTGTGCGTTTCCAAGCTTGGATATCCCAGGTCTGCACAGAAGAACGTTTTGCTCTGTGGTTCTTTGACCACAATAAATTAATAAATTAAGTAATCATTCTCCAGCATTTGTTGGCTAACCTTTCTATTCGGATCTTCTTACCGAGTTCTCTGAAAGACTCGGCCGGAAAAAGAATTAAGGATCCCTCGTTCGGAAGGCTTTTAAGAAAAAACAAAGGTTCGTATCAATATAAGGAGCTAATTGTGCTACATTTAATTCGCAATTTGAGCCGAGGACGCTAACGTCTTCTTACTAGCTTTCTCCATTTAACAGAATCCGATCCAGCTAATTAAAAATCCAAATTAGTGAGAGTCTAATAAGTTCCAAATAGATCCAGTTACAAAATGACTCGAGATATCTATTAGAGAAGAAAAGGCACGACCGGCCGTGCTTTCTCAGCGAGAAGGATGGCGTTTCGTCTTACCCTCGGACGGAGCAATGCTTTTTAATCGGGGTTATCAGCGGGACAGGAGAAGACGAAACCATGGCTATAGGGATCAAATAATAAATGGGAACTAATTGCAGCTATTACAGTGTAAGGAGGAGAGTGAAAAAAGATATCAGATTATTTAAGGATGATTCCATGCTTTATCTGTTCCCTCACTAGCCATCACACAATTATTACCACTGTCGCGTAAAGACTACTAACATAACCGGAGGTCGACTCGGATCTTCAGACATTCTCGAAAAAAGTTTACTCAGACACATGTGAATCTTACGCTTAGAGTACATACGTCTATAACGCGTAGTGCATGTTGTCACTGTAAATACTGTAAATAGCAATGAGCCATGAAGGCACTTCCTTTCCGCTGATGCTAACAGGAAGTGATCTGGAACGCCACCTGGTTGTTGATCAAAACTGACAATTTAAATGATTGAAAAACGAGCTAAACTTCGAAGAATTGGTGGTATCGCACATGACATGTGGCACTGGCCAGCTCAAACAACTCAAAAACTTGGGAACGCCAATTAGCATGTCATTGGACTGTGGGAGGAAACCAACCAAGCGCGGGGTGAAACCTGCAAACTCCATGCACAAAGAGACAAGAATTGAACTTGGCCGAGAATCGAAACCCAGCCCATGGAGGTACAAGGCAACAATAACGGCTAGTACATTTTTTCAGGGAGTTTAGATTAGCAGAATATCCGTCAAATTGGTGGAGTTAAATTCATTCCCAAGAAGTTGCAATCAAACACAAACGGTCAGAAGCGTTTGGGTAAACGTCCGGATTCTGCACCGTAGTTCAAACTTAAACTTCCGGATCATTTCGGAAGCACGGCCCATATCATATGATTTTAAAGTACAGTACTGTGCAAAAGTATTGACCTCCCCACCCCCCCTGTCTCTATATATTTTTCTTCCAAAGAGCCAGACTTTCTTGTATTTCTAACGCAGTGTTCGGGAATAGTTCTCCAGGCTTTCTGAAGGACGTTTTCCGGCTCTCATTTTCGGTCCCAGAACAGAATTTCAGATGAGTTTTTTTGTTTGTTTGTTTGTTTGTTTGTTTAAGCCACACAGTGACCTATGAATTAATCAAGCCTTCAAAAACATCTAACTTAAGGCATGACCCGGTGAGAAACAGGTGCAGATGATGACAGACGATGATGCTGAATGCTGAGTGTTTGGAACAGACGAGAGGGGAAATGAGGTCGCTGCTGAGGTTCTTACTGTGCGTAAATCACCATGTTTTTAAATGTTGTCTTTAGACACTTTGCAGCCTGTCGCAGTAAAATAACATTCCCGTGTTATTAATATTATATAACTTTCCCATTTTATCGCTAATTAAATCTGCATTATTAATTAAACTGACTTTAATATGAGGAAATACTGTAAGATCTAGCCCAGGACTTCCGCGCGCTTTTCCTTCGTCTTCCTGAACTTGTTTGTGACCTTTTATTTTGTGCTGCGGCGCCTCAGAAGCTCATCGACTTTTACGATTCCATGTATTAGCCAAATGGCAGAAATGTTCTTACAATGATTCTCGTGTCAGGACATACTAAGAATTGTGTGTCGCGCTTCGCAGAGCGAACGAGCTCGAAGTACAAAATGAGCAGCCACTCGGCAGTACTGGTTTATCGCTCGGAGAGATTAATATAAAGGTCACATTACTCTGTGTGTGTGTGTGTGTGTGTGTGTGTGTGTGTGTGCGCGTGCATGCATTGGGTCGCACTGAATAAGCAAATTGAGAAAAACTGTGAAGCCGTGGTAGGTCTAATGTGGCAAGCCGTGGGGTTTCTTCCCTTACAAATGGATGCTGGATGATCATTTCTCCGTTTCAGTGAGAAAGAACATCAAAACCACTGAGAAACTTTTAGTCAATCGGGAGGAAACGGCCATGGGAAAAAAAAAAAAAATCATATAAAAAGAGATAAAAATTCAGGGATTTTTTTTTTTTTTTCTCGCTGCCTCACCACAAAACCACCGGAACCCATGAAAGCTTCCTGGGAAACAAACCAGCACAGAAATCTCACAAGATAATCAAGTCAAGCTCGGGATCTGTGAAAATGTTTCCAGCGCCCTTGGGATGGGGTCAGTCCTGGAAAGGCGCCCGAGCCGCGCCGAGCCGAGCCGGGCCGTGCCAAGCCGCGCCGATCCGTGCCAAGCCGTGCCGAGGCGTGACGGGCAGGTACGAGCGAGCGGGGTGTGGAGACCTGTGTAAATGTTTGTCTCCGCCAGAGCGTTAAAGGTCACGTCCTGCCCTGACCTCTACTGATTTACAACCACGAGTTTGCTTCCGATCGAGTGCAATTATGGAAAAAAAACAAAAAAAAACATGGGTGCACGGAAACAGGCTGTACCATTCACAAATGTGTGTGTGTGTGTGTTTTGTATGTGTGTGTGTGTGTGTAATGCTGAACGGTTCAACCTGGAGGAAGATTTATAGCTCCCGCTGGCAGTAAATCTCACCGGAGACTCGCTGTAGCTCTCGCTTGCTAGTAAATATGCTGAGCGTGGAGTCCGGGTCACGTGATTAAGCCATATGTGCTGATCAGGTTTAAGTAACCTATTTTAAATGTGCACTAAAAAGAAACCAATGCTATAAGTTTTTTTTTTTTTTTTCCTTTCTCATGTTTGCGCTATGAGGAGGCACTTTTATTACTCTATGCCAAGGTGAAATAAAGGTGACGGGTTTTTTTTTTTTGTTGTTTTTTTTTTGTTGCAAATTTGATCCAAAAAACTGAGATCCTGTTTCCTTTACGTCTTATTTCATCTGACGTTAACGAATTTTAAGGCTTTATTTCTGTTCGAGATCAGTCCTGACGGTACGCCTGAAGTGACCCGTTTCCTGCGACGTCCACAAAACGGCTTTGTTTTACCGCCTTTCTTTAGAGACGCTATAAACCTCTGTCGGCTTAATGTGCACTCACTTTCTGTCGAAGTAAATGAAACATTAAATACAGCTCGTTTCAAAGAGAGATGACTTTTCCATCACGGAAACTCAAATTCTCCAACACTCAGGACTGACACTGGAGACTCCTTCCAAAAAGGAAAAAAAAAAAAAAAAAGCATCAACAAACCTTTTCTTTCTTTACACTCGAGTCCTGGAACATTCTGGACAAACCAGAATCAGGAATCAGATGTACGGTTTAATTCCCACAAAGGTGCCTGATCTGTTCAAACTTTCATCACGTTCTCTTCGCACGTTTTTAACCCCGTTTCCTTGCGGATTGCTGCACGGGACACGGCGTACCGCTGAAGAAGGATCGGATTACGGTTTCGGGTTTGCGCGCTGTGCGTTTTGTGCTCCGGGGCCGAGGCTCGATCCGCTCGCTGGGTTTTTCCGCAACATCCGAGTCGGCTTAGCGAGAACAGCTGCTGTGCACGAACACGAATAAACACGGCGGCAGCGGCACGCTCCCTGACTGACAATGGTCTCGCGCATGAGTTCGCGCTTTCCCTCCGACACACACGCCGCTGCATAAATATGAAACTCAGGCAGACGTAACGGCATAAAAGGCAACAAATGTTTTGACTTTCAGTGAAAATCACTCCGCTTATTAGGATGCTGCGAACGTTCAGCCGTGCTCAGGAGCACGTCAGAGGGACCTTGTCAAATAAACGATGTCATAATAAAAGGAGGACGAGGGCTAGTCTTAATTACAGATTCGGTGAGTGTGAGACTGTTTACTCGCAGGTCACCTGTCTCGCTTTAAGTCTCTTGTGCACGGCATTTAAAAAGAAATAAATAACAGTAGGACCCATACAGTATACGACTTCCATCGCTGCTCCTTCCTTCCGAGCTTTGATTTCTTTGGAGAAGCTGAAACCATGACTGCAGGTTTTTAACTCTGGGAAATGGGAATAAAGTTGTTAATGTGGAGCTTTGGGTTGGTCTGATCATCATTTTGAGCCATCGAGATGGTTGGAATTGTTGTCTGCCATGTCAGACCCTAAAACCACCCAGCAGGACTCCTAAGACGGGATGAGAGTTGTAGTATAGTTGAAATGATGTTGCGATACTGGGAAAGCAAGGCATGATCTTGAACGTTAGAATGACTTTGATGAAAAAGACGTTGAGATACCTTTGAATGAACGATCTAAACACAACTATTCAAACACACACAACCTCAAAACAGCAATTTCATTTAATCTTTATTTTGAGCATCTAAATTGCCTTCTCGCGTGATGTCTGACCACACCCATGCTTGTCTACGTTTATAACAGGGTTTAGAGATCCGCAGGTAGGAGCTGGGTTTGGACACTTGGGTAAATGTTTGTCTCCGCCAGAGCAGGAAAGGTCGCGTCTTGCCCTGACCTCTACTGATTTACAGCGATCAGTCCACAGAAACAGGCTGCATCGTTCATAATTCTGCTGGCAATATCTGGGCAATGTTGTTTTTGAAAGTTAGAATGATGTTAATAAAAATGACATTGACTGAAATAAAGTTGCATGCAGCAACTGGAGTTCGAGTCCCAGAACGGCTATCAGGTAGCTTTTAACAATGTTTTGGAGTCTTATTGTAACTATGCGTTAGGGAGCATCCGTTCAGCTTTATCCCTTCATCATGAGGTCAGCATTATCCTGGCGTCATTTCATCAAAGTCGTTTCAAAAACAGCCTAATACGAATGTTGTCCCAACCTCTGTAAGGTCACCAAATTAAAATCAACACAATGTTTGACAAGCAAATATTCCTGCTGGGAATAATTTCCAAAAACAGACTGGAATGACATTCTCATCTGAATCCCAACTGGACCGCACCTTTCCTGAGTCCTGATGTGGCATCAAAACTCAATGTTTCTCAATGTTCGCTCTATTTGTATATATATATATATATATTTTTTGTTCTAATGTCAGGAATGCTAAACGAGTGTGTGGACAATCTTCAGAATCTATCCTGCTCTTGGCATGCATTCCTTGTATTAAGTTTAATGCCAAGAAACGATCACTTTAAAAAAAAAAAAAAAAAAGGACGAAACAAACACTAGAGACACGACAAAGAACCCGGGACGTGGATAGACTTGAACGAGTCCGTCGTCTGCCCATCGTTTGCTCATTTTCTTTTCTTATTCACCTCGTGGCCTCCAGACTGGGCCTATGTCTCGAGAAAAAAAAATAAATAAAAAATCCAAGGTTGAGAAGCATTAATAAATCAGAATGCCGGACATAAGCGTGAAGTGGAGTGCTATATGAAGCGGTGGAGAGATATGATGATGGGTTCAAGGTGGCCGAGAGGTGAAGAAAGAGGAGATAGCTTCATGCTCGGACGTGCACAGACTGATAAAGCGAGACCACATTCGGCTCTGTAGGTGCTTCACCTAAAGCAGCCTGATGAATTTTGTATTAATGCCAAAAGAATGCAGACTCGCTTCTGGACGGATTCAGGGAAAATGGTTTTATGAGCATCTGGTCTTTGCTGGTGTTGTTCAGCTTCCAAAACCAGACAGTATGAGAATGAACTTTTTAGTGTTTTAGATGTTATAGAGTAATACTTCATGTGCAGGATTACGTAATAGGAAAGTATAAGTCCTTGTGAGTCCTTGTATACTTTGTAGTAATAATAATAATAATAATAATAATAATAATAAAAACTTTTCTATTTTCTAACCAAACACTGATTTTAGTTCCTGACGGCAAGTTAGAAAAACATTCTTTCAGCTTTCTTGCTCATTTCTCAAACCTTATCTAACACACCACTACTTACAGGAACTGTAGAAGCTAAAGGCTAACGTTAGCGGCAGCTAGTTTACAAGCTGTTGTGTAACAAATACAGCAGAATTTATTAGCAGCCAATGCTAAGCAAAAGAGCAGCACATTTTTACCAAGACAGACTCTTGCTTTATTATTTTACCAACAAAACTGAGGTAAAGGTTTTACCATATTTTCACCATCACAATTCCTACTGTATATAAACAGGGTGTAAAAAATGAGTCTAGCCTTTAGAGGATAATATGAAGACACAGAGTGCGAAACGTGTCAACGTGTACGAGATAGATGTTGATATTTCTGGCACGTTCTTCACACTCTCATTATTACTCTATTAATCTTCCTTTCTCTTCAAAATAAGGCCATGCTACTTAGTAAGATATTTACCAGGTGTCAAAGCTAACCAGTTGAAACCCTTTACTGGATGAGGGAAAGATACAGTGTTTGATTAGGTGTTAATTCTACGTTATCATGTATGATTACAATGTTAATAGTCCAGACGATTTTGTGTAATTTTTCCTGCCGCTCTCTGTACTCAAGCTACAAAATGTAACCTAGTCGATCATATGAACCATGTGACTAGACGAAGGGCCAAAATCCAGTTGTGAAAAGTGAGTCCAATGTGGAAGCGCCAAAACACGCTGTTCCTCAAATGACTACTACGTCAATTCACATAGACTCTTATAGAAGTTTGCAGACTGGTACAGACTCGTCTCTGTAGCAAGATTTCCCATTCAGGGCAACGGCATGTTCAGTAACACTTAAAATCAGTTAAAATTACATCAAACCATAAAATTATGCATAACTAGGAGCATGGTCGATTTGAGTGACCGATGTATTGCAGATGTCGCACCGCTAGCTGTCTGCTATGCATCACTTTAGCTAACCAGCTTTGGGCATTTTTCCATGGGGGTCTATGGGGAGTGACTCACTTTTGGAGCCAGCCTAGTGGTCAGGGGCGGATCTAGAAAATTCTTCAGGGGATACCACCAGAGGGCGCCAAAGCGCCCACAGACTCCATTTTGTGTTTTGTTTTCATTTGTAGTTTTGGTGGACTCAAATCCCCAGAGTGCACCTCGGTCAGGTGATGTGGCGCTCACCTGAACTGAGGTTGCTAATTAGTTTTGTTATAAATGTTCCTGTGTTCAGTTTGTCCTTGTCTTGCATCTGTTCGTCTAGGGTTGCTATTTGTCCTGATTTCTGCTCACTTCACCTCTGCTATTATGCCTGTCTTTCGTCCGGCAACCAGTAACCGTAACAATGGGGTGGCAAGGGGGTGGCATTAAAATTATGAGGGGTGGCAACACTGAAACAAGCTTCCTTGCATGGTTTTTGTGGATTCAAGGAACGTTATTCTTATTCGGTGTATACACTAGGGTGCACATTTTTACATTGTCCTATAAAAATGAAATAAAGGCTGATGTGTGATTGACTTGAACCTGATATCTGGATTGGAACGTCAGATAAATTAAAAAACTATTTTATTTTACGAACACTAGGACACTAGTGCTGGGGTGGCAAATGGGGTGGCAAGGATCTTTCTTAGGGTGGCAATTGCCACCCCGGTAGATCCGCCCCTGCTAGTGGTCATTCGGGGAACTGCACATTTTAGCACTTCCCTGTTGGACTCGCTTTTCAGATCTGGAGATTGTCCCTTGGACTAAACTAATTAGTTAGACTAATTATTTAAAATAGCTAGCATGTAGCCCTTTATTAGATAATGTGGAAACACACTGAAGTTTAAACAGCTGCTGATGCTAAGCACAATTAGCACGTATCTTTATTCAGACTAAGCATTTTTGCAACACGACTGAAGAAACAGCTTATAATCCCAACAGTCGTGCCTCAGTTTCTATGTCTCTGTGTCTTCCCCCTGTGCCTAATATAACCTATTTATGCTAATAATTTAGACAACTATCATGAAGCTTTTTGTTTTATTTCAGGAATTTCAGCTAGTTCTTGATGCCTAGAATGACTGTAGTCTTTTTTTAAGGAAATTACCAACATGTCTGAGGTAAATGTGGATATAATATAGCAGGTTTGTCTTGTTGTCCTCACGTTATGCGTATAAATGTTGACAAGCTAGTTAACTGAATCCTTAGCATTGTCTTTGATGCTCCCCAGTTGCATAGCATACACTAAGTGTTATGTTAACTAGCTGAAGAGAGAGCACATACAGTAGTGTGTTTGGGCTGAGAAAGCTTCCACACACTTCAAAACACATAAAAGATCCTAGATTACAAAAAGTCACAATGCCATCTGTAGAAAACGCCAAAAAAGTAATTAGCTAAAAGCTTTGCTAAAGACACTACTGCAGCTCGGCTAAACACCGAGACAACTTTTGACAGTTTTAGATTTGAAAACTTAATTCGGCAAAGAATCGCACCTCATGTTTTGACGGCGCAACTTATTAACTCCGTCTTACACACCTGTGTATGTGGTGTTAGCGCGGGTTCGGGGGATTGAGAGCGAGAGAGAGAGAAATCTGAAGTTGCTTTAGATCTTTGCCTTTCTGCTTCACTATAAATCTCCAGAGAGATGGTTAGAAGCGAGAAAGACGTAATGCAAAAGAAAAATCAGAAAGTCGTTTGTTTCTTTTAAGATGTGAGGACGTGAGGAAAAAACTCCTGTCAAATCGTATGTTTTATGAAAAAATGAGAATGGGAGTAGGCGAGAAAAAGAGAGAGAGAGAGAGAGAGAGAGAGACTGGTGGACCCAAGCGGTTTGTTAGCGTCTGTCAGTAAAACGTCTGCGCTTCTATTTTGCGCTCGTACCTTTGTGTGTCCCTGATTGCCGGGTTTCTTTTGTTGCTCCTGCAGATTTTCTATTAAAAGTGAAAAGGGGGGTGGGGGGTGTACGAGGGGGGTGCGGACGTGAAAGCGACAGCTCGTGTCAGGCAACAAACGTTACACAAACCAGGATCGTTAAATGACGTTTTTTAAAGCACACCAAAACAATTTCAGGGACGTCTGGAGAACTGCTTTGAAATTAACGTTAAAAACTTCGCATAGACCGACAGCAGTCTAGGACTCGAGCGGTTATTAGTTAATTATTACTTCTGCTATTATGTATTTTCAGCAACAGGCATGTGATTAAATGTCTGTTATTACAACGAAACAACGCAGCCCTTCTAAAAGCTTAATTAGCGAGCCAAGGGCAGATTTTGTCCGTTTTTTTTTATTAGCAAACGTTCGCGTTCTACTTCAGGTACTGTTAGGAATGTCAAATATTTTGATCAGGATAGTTGATATAAGGAGATTGTAGCAAAAAAAAAAAAAAATCTGACAGTGTTAAATAAATGTCTAGGTCTATACCAAGCAAGAAAAACAACAAAAAAGAAACATTACATTTAATATAGGGTAAAAAAAAACAACAAAATGTAGAATGTTATTGTCTAGTCATGCTTACATTTCGAATGCTAAATAAAAAAGAATAATAAAATAAAAAAAACTGAAATCAGCCAAATGTCTTGAGACATAACGAGCATAATTTGTTCAGGAAGCGGGCTTGTATTCCAAAACACTCGTAAACCAAATAGAATTTTTCCATAAGAAATAATGAAAACTCAAATTATTTGTTCTATAGCTCAAAACAATAAATACATAAAAATTATTAATACAATATATAAAGTAAAAATAAAACAAATTAACCTGCACTTAATATTTAAAAAAAAAAGTAAAAATAAATCCTGACAGATAAGTTTTTCCGTTTGTGCGCGCAGGCGCCGTGTATTTGTATTTGTGTGTGTGTGTGTGTGTGTGTGGAATTAGCCCCTCGCCTCGTCTTAAACAGTAAAACTCCTCCTCCCTCCCCCCACCTCGCTTTTTAAGTTTCACAACTAACATACACAATGCAAACACTGTTTTTACGGGGAAAAAAAATAAATTTCTCTAATTATACTCGCGGGAGCATAGTAACAGAATCACTGCTGTAAAGTAAAAAATGAAAAATAACAAATGAACCAGCACCTTACCTTTGAAAAGAATCGCGACAGAGCAGAGTTTTCTGTGTAAATAAAGTGTGTGTGTGCAGCCGGGGAGAGTGTGTGCGTGTGTCGGTGTCAAATTACGCGCACGCACACACATAAAGTACACATGAGTAAAGTGTGTGTCTGTGTCATTGTGTGTGGGGCACAGTGTCACTCATAAACTAATACTTGCTGGGTTTCCAATTAAAAATTTATTAAAAATCTTTGCTCGGTTTGCGGAACACTCGTAAACCACGGGTTTACGTACAAGCAACATTATTTATGCTTGCTTGGACAATATTTCTTTAATCCAATTATCCGTTTATATTATATTATATTATATTATATTATATTATATTATATTATATTATATTATATATAATCCGATAATTGACACGATTCACTTTAGAGACCTAGTCAAGTTAAGTCTGAATAAGTGCTGAAATAAAACCAAGTAGGATTCTGTCAAAGCAAATTTTCCTCATCATTGTTATTAGCTGAATTCGCAAAACAACACACATAGTCTCTCGAATCAAAGTAACAGAACCACCGAAATCACATTATAGCTTTTTTTTTTTCCCCAGCGTCTGATGTGGTCTTTGATAAAAACTGAACTCCAGTCAGATAACGTAAAACTGCTATTTTGAACCTGATATCATCTGTTTGGGTTTCATGTGTCACATTTCCAAGTTTACACAGATTCAGAAATCCAGTGCAACACATCATAGTTTGCAGCTGTTCCAGAAAAAGAAATGTGCAAATTGAGTATGAACAACCTGATTTTTCTCTGATGGGAATGTCTTAAGTCAAACGGTAACATTTGGCGGCTGTGGAAACAACCTTCATGGAAAATGTCTTACTGTAATTTGCTCCCATGTTCTAGTTGTCTAGAGTCGCCTTTTCCTATTTTCCAATGATTTCCCAACACGAACCCACTACACTGCATGTTTCCGTATGTAGTACTTGATATTTCGTCATCGGTTTGTTTCCCCATACTTAAAAAAAAAAAAAAAAACAATTCCTCCCCTAATTTAGTCGTACCCAAAACACACTCCCATCAAGGCCACAACCACCAACTGGCAGGGTGAACAACTGGCAGGCTAGCACGTGTTTCACCAACCAACCACATCTTTTCAAACTGCATCATTTTTGATGTGAGAGTGCGAGAATGCCACGCATCGGTCCCGTCCGTGAGCCCAGAGAAAGAGAAAGCTCAGAAAATCAGTATGTAGGTTATTTGAGTGCTGGTCAATGCACGACTACCAGCATTTACGTTTAGTCTCAAGTTTTACCGATAGATTTGAGATAGTTTGCATCATTGATCAGTGCTCAAACCGCCTACATGCTGCGACTCACAAAAAGCCAATTTTCAAATACTTTGTGTTCCAACAGTGAGTCGGGGCTCCTATTAATCTCCAGCTACACGAGAAAAAAACAAAAAACAAAACAAAACAAAATAAATCATAATGAATAGTTCAGTTTGTTTCCTAACCACTGTGGGTAATCCGTGTCAGAATGGAAGAGCAAAGCAATACGGCAAACCCAGGCCTAAAACACTGGCCCCACTGGAGTGACAGCTCCTTTAATTTCACCTTGCGTTAGTTAGGAGATGCAGCTGACAGGCCGGAAGCATGAGATACTGTATCGATATACCCATCATGTCTGAGTGGCGAAGCGCAGGCAGCTCTGGATCGTATTTACCCTCGGCTCGTGATGTCCTCAGGGCTTTCGGTTGCTACGGGCTGCCAAGGATCACAGACGCTCGAGCTTGAAGAGATACTTTGCTCGGGAACCAAAGGCCTGCGGTGCAAATTTACTAAATCATAGACAACAAAGATTATGTGGCACTGTGCGCTTACAAAGGGAAAATTGCAAATTACGATATCTCTCTCGCCAGGACGCGGTCGGCGTCTAAAACAACCAGGTTTGGAGAGAAAATTCCAGCCTTCAGGATATAAGGGATCATGTCACGGGTCTAAACAATGCCCTGTCGATCTTTAAGTGCCTGACCTTATGACCAGAGATAAAGACTTCTTTTTTTTTTTTTTTTTAAGTGCTGGAGATGTCACGACCTGGTCCGGTTATCCGGACACGGATTAAGTCTCGCCTAATCTTTTGGACAAAGACTAATTTAATCCGGGAACAAGGCCTATCCCCTGCAGGAACAGAGGCAGCCTGAGCGGCGTGTCGTCCCTGTTAATTACTTTTAGTAAGAGCAATTAAAAAAAAAAAAAAAAAAAAACACGAGGCTCAAACGAAATGTGGATTTGATCCTGTGCTGAATGAGCCGAATCTCTACAGCCAGAGGCTACTGAAGCGTTTCGGCGATTTTATTTATTTATTTATTTATTTATTTATTGCTAAATCCTCTCCTCCCGAGCGGAGCTTCCGGCTCCAGTCTGCTGCACTCCGGATAATTCCGTTAGCCAAGCGGTTAGCTCCGAGATGGAGGCCGTCGCACCGTTGCTTCCTTTAAACTACTCTGTCACTTCAAGCTAGCCGAGCACGATCGGCTTAGTGTCACTTAATCGGGGCCGAGAGTGTCGGGAACGTGAGGTAGACATTTCAAGGTGATCCAAGGTCATCAGGAAAAAAAAAAAAAGTCATTACTAAGGTCTCGCTGACATTTTGGTTAGAGATAAAGGAAATAGAAAAAGGCGAGGAAAGACGAGTATGTACAGTATCAGAGGCTGCGTCGGTCTTAGTCGAGTGCAAAAGTTTGTACACCCTTAAGACAAAATGAGGACTGTCATTAAAAGTAAGCATTATATATCTTATATATCCTCACACACACACACACACACACACACACACACATGTACATATTTACATTCAGGGGCGAATGCATAGGAATAGCCAGCTCACTCTCTGGAAGTTTTTTTTGGAGGGGGGGCTGGGGGGGGGGACCTGAAGGACACGAGGAGAACACATGAAACTCAACAGAGACCCAGAGTCCATGAGGGTGTTTATTAAATTCTAAACATATTTAATATTCTTAAAATCGTTTCCGCTCAAATATCTAAGGGAACTGGTTGTTGGCTGGACAGAAGTGACCAAGTGGCACGCCGTTAAAACAATTCCCATCCACTTCGTCTTGAGACACTGAAGCAGATGTCTGACATTTTGCGATCATAAAATAATTTTAAAAAAAATCTGTTTAGCGGAAACCAACCCCCCGACTGTCCCTCACCGGCGCGTGGGAAGTCGGTACGGACGCGGCTCGCACGCTTGTTGTTCCGCGCGGCCAGACGGACACACACGGTGGCACAATTAAAAACGCTCCGGAGACTTTGGTGTTGATTGTTTCTGTGTCGCGGCGTAGAGGGTGGAAATCCTCAGCTACAGATAAGACATCAATCCTCCTCAGTGGGACGCGCAAATAAATCTGATTAGGGGCGGAATGATTTCCCCTTCAGGATTGTTTTATCTCTCCCCTCCATGCCTCGGCAGCAGATAACTGTGAAAACACTCTCTCTCTGTCTTTCTCACACACACACACACACACACACACACACACACACACACACACACACACACCTCTCGGAGACAGCATCAGCTCGAGTGATGTCATATTTGGCAAACAGGAACGTGTCAGTCATAGACGGGCCGCTTCACAAAGCTCGACGAGAGAGATTTGATTTGCTTCCCCGCAAATCCGATATCTTCCGCATTTGAATACAGATGAGCGTTTCTCGTTCCTTAGGGTGGTCATCTTTTGATTTGATCTGATATCTCATTACAAATGCACATAATAAAAGAAGCCTCTCTGCATTTTCAAATGCGAAAGCGCTCCGTGGAGATGGCACACACGGGCAGACACACACACACACACACACACACACACACGCATGCACGTACGCACGCAAGCGCAACCCTAGATTTCAGTGCATCCAAACAAACACGGTGACAAAGCAGCGTAGATAAAAGCCTAATTTGTCGCGAATTTCACCTCAGGGATCCTGATCTCAGCATTCCAACAACAACAACTCCAGATTTTTTAATGGATGTTTAAAAAAATAAAAAGGATAAAGCAGAAAAAAAAAAAAACAAAGCACTGAATTTATGAGTAACAGCACTGATATGTGGTCCGGTCACACTTCCTGTCACCATTTACCTCTGCATAATAATAATAATAATAATAATAATAATAATAATAATAAATACCAGAATTTATTACAGAAGAATATTAAATCAACTCTGAGCTCTGAGAATTTCCCGTGTGAGACAATAAAATAAAGATGCAGAGACATTTCAGAGACATTTGTACAAAGTAGAAAAAAGCCGTCCCAAATCAGTACTTCTCCCCTCCTCATTTCAGGTGCCGCATTGTCTGGCGCTGATGCAGTGACAGGAGAAACACTCGCGCCGCTCCGCGCTTTCTAAAGCTCTGGAATAGGTTTTGAAGTGAAGCAGCCCATAGGGTCCTGCTACAGAATAGCTCGATGATGTGCTCTGACAACTCTGGGTAAAAGAGTAAACGCTCTCCACCTCGGAAAGCACGCGGCGCTACTAAAGCTCTGTCTCTGTGATCGGCTCCGTGAGCAACCGGAGGTGGCATATGAACGACCGCGGATGCTGCTGGAGGTGGAAAGCTTCGCTTATTCAGATCAATGCTTCTGAAACAACGGAACGTGAACTGATGCAGACGTCTGAGGGCTGATCACAGACGCGGCTCCTTTCATTACTGCTAAGCTATTAATCTGGATCATAACGTTAATATTTCATAGAATTATACATGAATTACATTCAGGCCTCGTGTTTTTCTCTTATTGAGTAAGGAGGCGCGGTCCAGGGGCATGCCAATTACGTTAAAGTGGGTGTGGCCTATACACCTGTCAATTACAGTGAAGTAGATGTGGCCTATATGCTTGTCAATTACAATGAAGTAGGTGTGGCCTATATGCCTGTAATTTACAGTGAAGTAGGTGTGGCTTATGTGCCTGTCAATTACAGTGAAGTGGGTGTGGCTTATGTGCCTGTCAATTAAAGTGAAGTAGGTGTGGCTTATATGCCTGTCATTTACGGTGAAGTAGGTGTGGCTTATATGCCTGTCAATTACAGTGAAGTAGGTGTGGCCTATATGTCTGTCAACAGTGAAGTAGGTGTGGCCTATACACCTGTCAATTACAGTGAAGTAGGTGTGGCTTACATGCTTGTCAATTACAATGAAGTAGGTGTGGCCTATATGCCTGTAATTTACAGTGAAGTAGGTGTGGCTTATATGCCTGTCAATTACAGTGAAGTAGGTGTGGCCTATATGTCTGTCATTGACAGTGCAGTAGGTGTGGTTTATATGCCTGTCAATTACAGTGAAGTAGGTGTGGCTTATTTGCCTGTCAACTACAGTGAAGTAGGTGTGGCTTAAATGCCTGTCAATTACAGTGAAGTAAGTGTGACCTATACACCTGTCATTTAGAGTGAAGGAGGTGTGGCCTATATGCCTGTCTTTTACAATGAAGTAGGTGTGTCTTATATGTCTGTCATTTACAGTGAAGTAGGTGTGACCTATGTCTGTCATTTAGAGTGATGGAGGCACGGCTTACATTTCATTTATTTCAAGTAAAGAAGGCATGGCCTGTGTGCTTGTCAGCCCAAGTGAAAGAGGCGTGGCCTATGCTTCAGTCAATCCTGTTAAAAAGCTGTTTCCTATGGGCTTGTCAATCCAAAGTGAAGGAGGAGTCGCCTTTACTCATTCCTATTAAAGAAGGTGTGGCCTAAGTGAAGGAGGTGTAGTATATGCACCTGCCAATTAAAGTGAAGTAGGTGTGGCTTATACACCTGCCAGTTGCAATGAAGAAGGTGTGGCCCATGCTCCTGTCAATTACAGTTATGGAGGTGTGGCCTATGTGACTTTGGTTTACAGTGATGGAGGCATTGTCTATATAATTACTCCTATTAAAGAAGGTGTGACTTAAATAAAGGAGGTGTGGCTTCACTTGTGTATATCATACTGCAATCTCGGTAATTACGAGTTTCTGACTTTAGAAAAAGTGTTCAGGTCGAGCTAGTAATTACCAGTTGTGAGCTGGATTTTTTCCTGAAAGCTTCGACCTGCAAGTGTGTAACAAACAAACAAATACGGCTTTAAAGCTAGCAACAGCTTCTGCGATTTAAATAATTGCAAGTGTAATGTTAGTATTTAACTCTGTGTGTGTTTGTCCATCAGAGTCTTTTAGCATTTTTAGCGCCGGGCTGAAAATATGTAATGTAAATACAGCTCATTTTTTCAACTACAAGACTTTAAATGTTTTGTGCGTTACCATGGAAACACGTCATTTCCATGCTCGAATAGAAGCGAAGCTGCCGTCTCATAATTACCGTAATCGTGACTTGACATGAACATAAAGCGGTGCTTCCACTGGACCTTTTATGGCGTCTCCAGGACCCGAGGACGCACTGATGACCTCCGGCCCGTACGGTTTCCTGAGGTTCAGTAGCGAGTGTGCTAAAATGCAGATGCAAAAGATGTCACCTCGAAAACCTAGATTTACTTGGAGTCAGGAATTGGGCAGCTGCCACGACACTCCAGGAAATGAAGTAGATTGATTTCTTTCATTATCTAATGTCTGCTCTAGAGCTACTTTCGAGATAAAGACTTCTTGGATCGTTTCCACGGACACAGGCTGTGCGTAAATCTAGAGTTGCAGGGGTTTCGATCAGAATCAAAGAGCACCTCTACAGAACTAAAGAGATTGGAAATAAATCTTTATTGGTCATTTATATGGAAGGAGTCTCCAGTGTCAGCGGTGACGCTGATGCTGATGTATTATACGCGATAACAGGAAGTAGGACTTGTTTCATGGATGTTACACAAAATTAAATGTAACTATGAACTTGTTATGTCGTCTTTAAATCCTTTATACATTTGAAATCTTTTATGAATTCTAGTGAGCAATCTCAATCTGGTTGGATTTATTTTTGTTTAAAAAAAAAAAGGTAATTATTTAAAACATTAACCCCGCTCCTAATCATGAAGTCTCCAAGGGTAGATCAAAATTTAAAGTAATACAAGCTGAACCGCCTCGTCTGGTTGATGAGACGCGATGCCAGGCCTGCGAGAGACAACAGGCGAGAGACAGAGTGAGTGAGTGAGTGAGTGAAGGAGAGAAAGGCGGCGTTCATCACCGGCTCCACTCTGACCTCTGGTGAGGTATGAAAACGGAGTAATGAAAAGCCTATCGATTGGCGTCTCTTCCGTTTAAACAAATCGCCTCGCCGGCCGCGGGTTCAGGAGCCAATTTCTGCGCATCACCTGGACAGAATCGAGCGCTCGCGGAAGACGAGATACTAAGCTGGAACCACACACCCGGCTTCAAATAGCCATAACTCATCTGTGATTCAGCGTCTCTCGCTGATTATATTAGCCAGCGCCATTGGTAACATATGAACTGGCAGCTTCAAGGCAGAACCATTACAACCAACAAGACAATCCATAACCTGACACATCATTATAAATGAATGAAAAAAAAAAACCAGATACTGAGGCATAAAAGGAATACAATACTTGTAGTAGACGAAAAAAGGTTTTTGTTAAAGTTTCTCATAGTTTCGAAATAAAATACAATTTCTAGTGCACTCTCGCTCAGTTCGCGGAGACATTTCCGATTCTCTGAATCCGAGCTCCTCTCCGAATCCGCACATCCCCGAGAGAGAGAAAGAAAGAGAGCGAGGCTGACCTGACTGCGAGGCAAGGGTTGATTTCAGTCGGAGAAATTGAGGGGGCAGGAGAGAGAGAGAAATAGAGAGAGAGAGAGAGAGAGAGCATGAGAGAGAGATAGGACACAAAAGAAAGACAGACCATTAGACATCGTATACCGAGAGACGAGCGAGACTGACGCGCACTTCCGACAACCATCTCACCCGGCAATGGCCTTGCCACATTTCTAAATTAAAGATGGAGAGATAGCAGTGAAAGGGCAGCTTCCTGGTGCTGAGGTGATTTATCTGATGATCTGCTTCGCACCTCGAGGTCATGAGTCACTACAATTAGGTTCATGTTATTACTGCGCCGAAGCATTTAATCAGGATGTGTTTCAAGCTTCAGGATTTACAGACTCGTCCGCTTAGCGCGGTAAACAGTTTGTTACTTTTAGGTCCTCCGCTAGTCCGTGGGGGCAATTATAGCACGGAGAGCCAGTATTTAGACACAAACGCTGACTCTCAAGATTCCATCTGACCACCTTTAGCTTTGAATACAGACGCAATGTGTGAAAATGATTCCTCAGGCTCCTAGACGCACTCTTTCGCAATCTGAGCCCTGGAATACGGCAGAAAAACCAACATAGATGTGATAAGCTGGTGTTTCAGTACATTCAGGTCGTCAGCTGACTTCACTTTTTGCCGCATAACGTTGCCGAGCCTAGACCTGAGCGACTGAAACAACCCCAGATCATAACGCTGCTTGTCCAGGGGGCGCCATCAGGCCACGTGACTGATTTTTTCACTGCTCCAATGTGAGTTCTCATCACATTGTGTGTGTATGGAAATGCCCCTCTTTTTAAAGTTATTATTTCTTCAATAATGTAACTTCGCCAGGAGTATTATATGATCATCCAGTCACTTACTCTTTTGAACATTTGAAAAATGTGGCTGTTTCACCGATATAAGCCGTATCAAGCACAAACACAATGCATCGCGCTGCTCACCGGCCCTTCCAGCGCCAGAGAGTTCATACCGAATTGTGTCCTAATGCCCCAAAATGTGAACTGTAACAAACGCTAATGGAGGTTCATGGTGGCAGGTTTCCATTTGCCGGGTTTACGGCGGCTAATTAGACCAGCGATGAACGAGCGCAGCCTTTTCTGGTCACCTGACTGCAAAGAAAAAGCCAGATTGTCAGACGTCAGGCATCCTGGCACGGTTTCGTCTGCTCCTGAAGAGAGAATCTTCGACGGGTGCTTGACAAACATCTCGAGCGTCTGTTTCTCCAGAAGAACAAAGAACGTGACACAGAATAGCTGACCAGCCTGGTGTTATTCCCACACAGTATGTTCACAAATGACAGCCTGAACAAGAAGAATAAGACGAAGACGGGGGGGGGGGGGGGGAAAGGAACAAGAACATTCACAAACCATGAGGACATATGCGCGCAGATGGACCGTGCTCAAGAAGGCACTGAATGCACAAGCAAAAAAAGAAAACACAAGAACCAGTTAAAGCCAGGCGGGCAGCAAATACAGGATCGGGAGTTCTCCGGGTTCCTGAAAGAGATCCGAGCTGAAATAACAAGATAAGCAAGAAATAACAAGGTGTCTAAGCTAGGGGAAGTGCCGGGGATATTAAACACAAAGCAGCGGGGAGATGGACTTTACTACAAGGCAATAATGGCCCTGAGGATTTGCTATGCATTTAGCTAAAGGGTACTTAATTTGGAAAGACAGGAACCCTGATGATGGCTGACTGGTGTGGTACAGTAGCAGTGGAGAAACCGCCATCAGTAGGTGTTTGGTCCAGTATTAAAGCCTAGTCAGAGAACATGGAGCAGGCGAACTACAGTACTCGTTCCGACATAATACTAGCAAGATCAAATTGCCTGGATTTCTTGGCAAACAAGCTACAACGACAAATCCTAAGTTTTACTTCAACCTCAGTCTCGATCCTGACGATTTACTTGGCAGCCGATCTTATCTGAAGGTGCACGACTTGCAACAAAGTCGAGCAGTTCTAGGTCTCAAATCAGTCTCGCGAGCTTACGATTTGGCACAGGAGCCAGAACCACTGACCCACCGCTGGTGTCCGTGTATCCGTAGCTTCGGACGAGAATTTTTACAGATTTGCAGTCTGAAGAAACGAAGGCAATCTGTCAGCGACTGCTGCTTTCTTTGAACAGAACAATTCCCACCATTCTTCTGTTCTGACAGGCTGCCAGCGCGGATTCGTTTGGCAGGAGCTCGCGCCCAGGGTGACTTGTGCGAGCCAGAATCCGAGTCAAGCGCTGAGCTCAACGCTGTAGGGTTAAAGGTCTATCGCAGGTCTTTGAACACACCGGCGTTCTTACTTTGCAGCCTTCCATTCCCTAATATCCAGGCACGGTCTGGTCATCTATATTTACATATCCGCTCGCTTTAGATGGTGCACTGTATTCAAGCTTAACTTGATGTTGAAGAATCAATAATTGATTGATCTTTAAGAAATAATGATGACAATACGCAACATATGTTGGTTATACTACACACATTTTAAAGCTCAAATAGTTCAAACAAACAATAAAAATGTACTAAAACGGCTGGCGAAAATCCTGCTCTTGTTTCTCCGACCTTATTTGAAAACGAGGCTTCGAAAAATATAATAATAGCGCATGTTGCCTGAACATGTGCTCAAGTTTGCCCTCTTGTGGTGGTGACAGATACGTGCGCTACGGAGAAACATTACGCAAAACATTAAATGTGAAAACATTTTAAATGGGTCCAATTCTTAACAGCAGTTAATCAAATAATAATATTAGTAATGCTAGTTGCTTTATTCCAATATGAAGCAACTTCTTTGCCACAGAGAACGGAGACTCTCTTAGACACATTGTTCTAAAAATGCAGAATTTAGTACCGATTAATTAACATTGATAAATATACAAAGGACTTTTTTTCTGGCTCAGTTTTACAGGTCTGTCTCATACAGTAAAAGGGTATATTTTAATACTCTGACAAAATGGTACTAAGATATAGAAAACTGATTGGAGCAGGCAGCAGATAAAGAAAATAAAACACGTATAAGAAAATGAATCGTAGAAATCTTTGAACGCACGGTCAGAAATTACTAACCTATTCACCCGTCATCGTCGACTTTTGCTTCAAAGGTCAGCTTAGCGCGATTAGCAACCGCATCGATGTGCGAGACGAGGCTTCATTTCTAAAGCCTGCCGTGTCATTAGATGAGAAGGCGCTTGGTTTGCCGCGTGCACTTAGACATTTATTTCAGTCACACGTAGTATTTGGTCATCAAACAGGTCAGGGCAGTAGCCGTGCCTGGGATTTTTTGGTGGTTTGAGCCTTTTATAAGAGCAGATTTGGGCTTCATAGTGATTAGATCCATTCATGCACAACGTCCTGAAGGCCGCCAGAAATGAACCCTGTTAATTAAAAGGTAAGATTTTGTGTCTCACTCCATTGCTCTAATTATGAGTGGGGTACGGATTGTAAACTGTATTTGGTTGCTGTCTTTTCTCTCGCATTAACACACTACACTATCTAGCATGATGTTAGCCCAAACAGCTACAGAATGTAAACCAAACGACGCATTTGAACATCGTCTGTAACCCCTTTATACTGTATACAGGGTGGCAGGAATCTCGAAAGACTGAGTGCACGAGGCGGGGTACTGTACACCCTGGATCCATCGCAGAGCACACACGCTTTCACATGCTCATTCACACACTACAGGCAACTTGGGAACGCCAATTAACCTGATCTGCAAGTCTTTGGACTGTGTGAGGAAACCGGTGTACCCGGAGGAAACCCGCCAAGCACGGGGAGAACATGCACACAGACCCGAGGTGGGAATCAAACCTGGACCCTGGAGGTGCAAGGCGAGTCCTAACCACCAATCCACCCTGCACATACTGTACAAATCAAATATTTCTTTCTACCGATAACCAAAAACGCACTTGCATTAAAAATGGCACATCATGCTGATTTTGACCAAAAAGCAGACGTTTCCTCCAAACATGAGATACGATGATGGTTTTTTGACGACAAATCAAACTTCGCCACTTACATACAGCACCATCCTGTCCAGAAATATTCCCAGTAAAAATAACAAACTGATTCCATACTCATTTTAAAGCAGAATTTCTGAGGAGATATTCTCAGTAATTGTGAGACGGTCACAGTTGATTTTAGTCAGAAATCCATAATAAACTATTTTCCCAAAAACTTTTTGAAGGAAATGTTCAAGAAACGTTTGGAAGGAAATCAATCGACCAATTTGATGCTATTGGTTTCATCTACTTGCTTCGGGAAACATCAACACCTCTGTACCGCTTATCCCGTGGAGGGTCATGAGGGGATCTGGTGCGTATTCATTCCAAGGAACTTCCATACTGCATCCATACTTTTCCAAAAGCCAATCGCCCTACATTGCATGTCTTGGGACTGTGGAAGGAAACCAGAGTACCCTGAGAAAAACCCATCAAGCTCATCAAGAGAACATGCAAACCCCACACAGACTGAAGGCGAGATCCAACCCAGTAGGTATGAGGTGACAATGCTCACCACTAAACTATCTGCCACCTCATCACCTCATCTTGTAGCTTACAGGGTTCAGGAGATGCGACAAGGAAGAAGGAAAAATGTTGGACAACAGTTTGGGCCACTGGAAGTTTTATTTTGCGGCACAATCTGTTGACATCCTATCAGTGTAAATCACCTTTTATTCCTTCATCACTTCTTCCAGCTGTTCTGTGAATGGAGGCCTAACTGACCAGGGGTCAGAGCACAAGGTCATGAGATGATGCGGCACCAATGGAGCAAGTTGCCATTAAGACCTTTGGTCAAAAGCCCAACACTGGCAACCTGGCGGTGTTCACGCGATAACGCAGTACCTTTACCACTGAACCACCACTGCACTCAAAAACAGGAGATGATCTGGATGACTGGAGATGGATTGACCAAACGTTTGTACCATCAAATCCAAGAACAACAATCAACACTTCCTTGTATGTTTATTTATTTATTTATTTCCAAACTGTCTAGTACACATCAGCTTGCAGCGTCTTCAAAAAAAACACCCCCCCCCTGTCTTCCCAGAACGGATAACGCCAACCGTAATCCTACTGACACTCCGAGCAGATGCTGAAAATCCTCTCTGGATATTCCGACTTATCTCCAGCCCTCCTTTTTATTTTGATTTTATTTTGATTTTTTTTTTTATACCACAGTGTGTGTTTTCTCCGGAGCATGAAACGGAACAGAACAAACGGCGGACGGACTCGGCTTATCGGCGCGCCGCACCGTTTCCCGCTCCCTCTCATCTCTTTCACAGGGAACGGCCGTGATTGCTTTTGCGCTCGGCGGAAAAATGATGGATTCAGACGGACATTAATTGGACCATCTGCAATCAGTATGTCAGGACACAACAGAAGGCTTTTACATGCAGAGATGATAGATGATAACATGCTGTTAAGCTAGTCCTTGTCCGTTGGACATTTTTGCACAACTTGTTACACACCGATTTTAGTGTCTGTTTTACTGGCTTGCGTTTTTTTGTTTTGTTTTTTTTTCCCCCTCCGTTTAGTACACATGCTCGTTTTTTGACAGCCTACACTTGTTCGTGTTTGTCTGGAATACGAGCAGAAGGCTTGGCCTGATAAGAAGCGAGGCAGAAGTGTGCGGAAAATTAGCGAGGATGTTAATGCGGCTTTCGTTCGTCTGGGGGTTTTATTAACCGCGCGTAGATTTATTGTCGAGATGATGATTGTGCGTGATTGCTTTGGACATACAATAAGCTGGAGCATATTAACACGGGCTTGTCGGATTGTCTAAGATTTACAATCCAGCGATCGGGCCGGTTACAGAATTTAGACTTAAAGAGAATACAGCTCTCAACATTTTAACAGCCTAATATGATATCCAAAACAGCGCTGTTATTCTTATTGACACTCGTCCTAATATGGAATTGTTGCCGTAGCAACAACATCAAGGCCATAGCGACTTATACAGTACGGTAGATTCGAACCTTTTTTTTTTATTTTTTATTTTTATTTAAGTGTCTCAAACATCCATTGAAGTCTTTGAGTGTTTCTTGAACGAGCATTATTTATTCGCTGTCATAAGAACGGCTTTGGTGGATCATTAAAAAAAAAAAAGCAATAAATATATTACTGTAAAAAAAAAAAAATCAGCTTTTGATTTCATAGGCATATGTGACACAACGTCTTATCATAAAGTTCACCGCGTTCACACGCTACATATTCCTCACTTCTTTATTTGCTGACTAAAAGCGTACGAGCGTGAGAAACGTAAATCCGGACTGACAGCTGACGCGACTCACTTCACTCCTGATATTAGCTCGGAAAGCTTCCAAGAGAAATCCGGCTCAGCTTACTGTCTTCCCTTGAACACCTCAGATGTTTCTCCGTTTGCCCCGAGTCCAAAAATATAGCATTGCGGTTTTTACAAAGTGGTTCACAAGATGCTGGAAGAGATCGAATTCCCTGTGTGAGTGTGCTCATTTCTGCACGTTCAGCTAACGAAGCTCTCGGGTGTGTTCTTTTTTTTCCTTTCCTGCACCAGGAAGTAGTGGCTTACCGTTAAGCCTCAAATCCTCACCTTCTTCCTTCCTCTGTATCTCGGTCTTTGAGGCCGGGGAGTGTCCGAGGCCTAACCTTTTTCACCCGTTAGCCTGAAAACAGAAGGTGGAGGGGGGTGGGTGTGTGTGTGTGTGTGAGGGGCAGCCTGAAGGATTGGATGTGTGTGATTTCCCAGCCGGATGTCGCCTCTTTCCTGTTTGGAGATGCCATTAGCGGGACGCTAGACAGTGATGAGAAGTGACGGCGAGTGACTCCTTGAGTCAAGAGTGCAGCCCGGGGCCACGAGTGTGTCACCAGGCGTCTCTGACATCCCTGCGCCTCTCAGGACATACCTTTGTTTCTGGGAAAGCAGGACAGCTAATTGCGCGGCCTCAGAGACGAGCGATACGGCGGGGGAGGGGAAGTGGGCCGCCGTGTGTCTTCTGCCATCTTCCTCCTCATGCTTAAAGCTAGCCTCAGATGACAACCCAGATAGAGACGCTTCAGTCGTCATGAAAGAATTTGAACATAATTAAAAAAAAAAAAAAGACCAGCGCTCACTTTTCCTCTTTTGGCCTTTCAAAAAAAAAAGAAGACGTTTTTCTTTTCGCGCTTTCGTAGCCATTGTGAAGGAAATTAAGGCTAAGTGAAAAGCGTGCCGGCGTTCCAGCATGGCGGCTGGCTAATACGATAAGACAGCAACTACACAGCCTGGGAAAGGGTCGATAGCATATATTAAACATCTCAGGCTTTCATTAGCGCCTTGTCAAATAACACCTCCATACAGGAATAGAAAGCAACGCCGGTGGTGTCTGAGCGGCGGAAAATTGAACCGAGCTTGCGCGCGATGTGGTCACGGAGAGACAAAAAAAAAAAAAAAAAAAAAAAACACAGGAAAGCAAAAAACAAAAAAGGCTCGGTCACGGGAGACGAGGACGGATATTGAAACGCGGCCGTCACGTGGTGCCAGACTTTTAATATTCCTCAAAGGAAGGTGACATCTATTTATTAAACAAATCCTGCCATCTTCCATCCCTATCTGTTCACACCGACAATAAGTATAGACGGGGGGTCTTGGGGAAAAGAAAAAAAAAAACCCTGGGATGTCATGCTGGATGAACGCCGGCAAACAAAATATGATTTAGAAAAATATGATTCGGAGCAAAACTTGTGTTTTGTGTTTTGTTTTCCTGCCTGTAACGTGAACAGCGTTCGACTCCTCAGCTTTAGGAGAACTACAGTAATACATTCCACTAAAAGCATGCTAGATCACGCGTCAATCAGTGAAAGAGTATAAAATCAAGTTTAATTATAGACACTACCAGGCAAAAGTTTGTACACCCCTTCTAACTCCAGAGTCGTTTCTGATTTCTGGTTCTTTCTACGTTACTGTAAAACAAGCCTGAAGGCGTTTATCCAAAACGCACAAGAATCTCCTTTGAACAGTTGATATTGAGATATATTATACCCTGTAAATCCTTCATAGCGGCTCTAATCTGAGGTGCTGTTTGAGGTTAATTGGTGATTTCTGAGGCTGGTGACTCTAAACGAACTTCTCCTCTGCAGCAGTAAGGTTTGCTCTCGCTTTCCTGGGAAGGTCTTCATGAGAGACAGTTTCGTCACGGAGCTTGTTGGGGTTTACAAACGCACTCGACACGATACTGTTCATGTCGTAAAATAACAACCGATTACTACTGTTGTTGTTATTTAATTACAGTGGAACCTCAGATTGCGGGTAACGTGGTTTACGTGTGTTCCGCAAACCGAGCAAAGATTTTTAATAAATTTTTATTCGGAAACCGAGCAAGTATTAGTTTACGAGCGCCGAGTATCATATATCACGCATGCAACTCTTATTTTGACACAGAGCGTCACTCTCTCACCCCCTATAAACATACAATAATTAATGTAATTAAGTCAATAATTGTTGTTACGACACTTTGCAGTTATTATTTCATAAGCAAATGCGCTGTTTAGTTTTACTGAACATCCTGCAGAACCAGCCGCAGTCCATCTGACGTTTCTGTCGAACCTGCTTCTATTTTCATGCAGCAAAACCCAGAATTTCTTCTTCTTTTCTTTAGTTTGTCTGAAAAGTGGCCTTTTACATAATCTGCTGCTTTCATATCTGGCCTACAGATATTTTCCTGTAGGATTAACATTTTTGCTCGACTACTAATGTTTGGAAATCAGAAATGTTTTTTTTTGGTACTGACTTAATAATGAAGTCATGAATAAAACATATACACAGTTGCACCTTGGCGTATGAATGCCCTGCGTATTTTAGCCCTAAGAAGTAAAAGTTTGCAGGAAAGTTGTCTCGGCATGTGAAGCATTTTTTGGCGTACTGTATGAGCGAGCGAGCCGGCTGGGTGTACTTCAGGTCGCGCGTGCTTCCAGCCGCCGATCAAAAACGAGTTTGTGTCAGTGAAAAGCCAAGCGAAGTGAGTATACGTATTTTTTTTTTGGTGTTTTTTCTCAAAGATTTATTGAAGACACAGCACCATGGGTCCCATAATTATTATCAAGGATGATAGCAAGAAGAAAACGGAGCCACTTTCAGTTTGGTTTTTAAAGCAGCTGGTGCGCCAAGAGGAATCATAAATTAAAGTTAAGTGTCTGTTTATTTCATATTTTACTTCATTAACACGTCTTTTCTAAATGTTTTGGTTGTTGTTATATGAAAAAAATATAATGATTGTGTTGGAAATGGGTGATATTGGTAATATTTTAGGTGGTTGGAACGTATTACAGTGGAACCTTGGATTACGAGCATAATTCGTTCCCGGAAGTGGGCTCGTATTCCAAAACACTCATAAACCAAATCATCATTTCCCATAAGAAATAATGAAACCTCAAATTATTTGTTCCACAGCCCCAAAAAATTAATACATAAAAATAATTAATACAATCTATAAAATGAAAATAAAACAAATTAATCTGCACTTTACCTTTAAAAAAAGGTACAAATAAATCCTGACAGATAAGTGTGTCCGTTGGTGCGCGCAGTGTGTGTGCGTGGAATTAGCCCCTTCCCTCGCCTCGTTTTACACAGTAACACTCCTCCACCCTCTCCCCACCTCGCCTTTTAAAATTCACAACAAGGTGAGAGAGTGACGCTCAGTGTCAAATAAGAGTCGCATGTGTGATACATGATACTCGGCGCTCGTAAACCACGTTACTCGCAATCCGAGGTTCCACTGTATCTGCATTTACATTATTCCCTATGGGAAAATGCGTTTCATAATATGAAACTTTACTTTAGGAACTCTGCTCCAGGATTGATTAAGTACCACCTAATTACCAAGGTATCGCTGTAACAAAAAAATTATTCTAGCTCGCACAATGTCATTGTATTCGGTTGTTATATTCGTATCCTGGCTGGTTCAGATTTTTTTTTTGTTGTTTTTTTAAAGGTATGTTGGAAAAGAAAAACAGGTTACCTTATACTGTATGTACCCGATTCACCAGTTTGGTTTCATAAAGCTAGTAGCCGTTAGCCAGCTCTAATCTAGAGCTGAATAGCCACGTCGCAAAAAAACCTATGAAAACAAAAAAGAAATTGGGGTCTTCCACACAACCGGTTCTGTCAGGTTTAAAAATAAAAACCCGCACAAACCAGCAGGACAAAAGGAAGACGTCGCTCTACCCCGTCTCTGTCTCTGTGTCTGTCTCTCTCTTTCTCCTTTTTAGCTCTTTCAGAACCTAATGCAAAAGGACGACTAATGTACGCCATTGATTAGCGTAATAGAAACTGAAAGGTAAGACGTGGCGGTTAAAGGAACGCCGGGGCTTTGACGGGCTCCGTGGAGGACCTGGAGGGGATCTGAAGCCATTTATGAAATGAGGATAGTGTGTGTAGGAGAGTGTGTGCGTCCCATCTTTTTTTTTTTTTTTTTTGTATCCTTTGAACCTTGAACGAGTGATACATTTCTTTCTTTGCTTTCTGGTCTGGGATTTTACACTTTTTGGACCTTCAAAGAGGACGTCTCATGTTCGGGGGTTGGAAAAAAAAAAAAAAAGCATGAAACAGTGAGAATGTGTGTAAAAGCACACGCTGCAGCTCTGAGCCCGAACTGTAAGAGATAAATTATTCACAAAAGCATTGAACCAAGTATGATATTTTCCTTGAAAGCGTGTCAAATTTAATATCGTTTCAAGATAAAAAAATATATATATAATAAAAAAAAGATTTATGCCGTGAAGATGTTTTGCTTTTTATTCCTACAAACATCACAACACAGCAGGGTGAGACAAACCCGAACCCCGAACGAAACGTTCTCAGATTCATGATGCTCAAACAGGAAGCGATTATACACTGGAGCATGACACAAAGTTAACAATCAAGTTCTAGATCATCTGCAAATCAAGAGCACTTTTAAAATGACAATCAAATCAATATCTTTTTCTCTTTTAGAAACAGTTACACTGATCAACATTAACATCATCTGGTGACAGGATCAGGGTCGCCCAAGGTTCACCCATGCCTGTGGGGACCAAAGGCCAGCACGTCCGGGCCGATCCCACAGGAAAGCCAATGAGGCACAAAAAAAGAATTCATTCTGGCAACGATAGAAAGGCACCAGAACACCCAGCACAGCAGAGCTCACAGCTCACTGCGCCCAGCAGGCAAAGAGTTCATTACCTCCGACCCCGCCTCCAGACTACACAGAACCCGGAGACACAAGTCTGATCCATCGAGATCCCACCTCTCTAACTACAGCACGTAAAGGATCCGCTGCTATCATCCTGGTGCCAGACACCAGAGCACACACCCCTCGAGGTCCTGTGGAGTCACGCCCCGAGGGGGAACCTACACAATACCGATAACGCTGTGCATTGTAACGTTATGTCTAATCAGTATATGCGTGTGTATAAGACTTTTACATTAGCGCTATTGTTACAGCTTACCATGTACTGCTGCTATTCAGAAAGCACCAGTAATCAAAGCCAATTAAAAGAAAAAAGGAAAAACGCTATAAGAACAAATCCCCAGGAAGTTGAAGTACAAATGCTGGGGAAGTTCTATGCACTAATGAGTCATCTTTTCTCTCGCTTTCTCTCTCTTTTTGATTAATCTGAATGGTTTTCTTTTTAAAAGCCGCCACTTAGCCCACACTTCAGCGTCTTAACTTTATACCATGAGGAATATAAAGGGTCCCTTTTTTTCTAGGGGAACACACAAAAAAAAAGAAAAAAAGAAAACAGTTCAATTTCTTGTTAAAAGTTGGATGGACTTTGTGTCTTGTGTGAAACCAAACTTCTTATTTCCACAAAGTGAAAACGCTTGGCTTGAATTCCTACTCTGGAAGCTGGAAAAGTGTCATCATCTCTTAGAAGATTTTGACACTATATTGGCAATATGGCTGCTCGCGCTGTAGCTTCTCTACGTTCTACTAAGATTATACAGTAAGTCCGCTACATACGAACATTATGAGGTACGAAGTTTCAAAGATACGAACATGCGATCACGCATGTTCAATTGAGGAAGTCAGGACAAAGAACCAGTTTTATACTGTGTATACGCAAGTGTGTTTGTATTACAAAGTAACAGTAATAGTAATAATAATAGTAATAATAATAATGATAATATTAATTTAGTTTTATTTACAAACAAACTGGACTTATGAACAAGCTCTTGGAATGGAACTCGTTTGTAAGTAGGGGACTGACTGTAGTAGAGGAGAATTTACTACATACGTAGGTGTTTTTAAATACAATGTTTTTTTTAGTTTGTTGATAGCTTCATGGTTAGGGTTATATCGCCATCTGCTGGTTTGGGCATGCTCGTCAAGGCGTGTTTAGCGTTTTCATGCGGACGGAGTATTGTTTTTTAAGAACGAAGGAGGAGAAAGCCTGCAATCTACGCCCTAACTTATTAACATTAGCTGGTTAAATCTACTCGATTGATTAATACGCCATGAACCGTAAGATAAAGAGCACTTCCACCACGTTATCACTAAAGGCGTAACTTGAATGAAGGTGGCCGAAAATTACCGATTTCTCAATTGAAATGAAATACAATTTCTGGGCGAATAATAACGACTTATTTATTAGAGCAGTAAAGTTTTCTATACTATACGTTTTTCATTTGAGCTAGTACAATGATCCTGCAGGTTAGCGACTCTAGCCTATTCACAGCCAGCATAGCATGTCTTGCACGGTACGAGTGAGTTATTTGATTGGTTCTGTTCATTTAGTTTGTTTAGAATTGGTGCAAAATCTTCAAGAAGTAATATTGAATCGGAATATTTATAAAATCATGGTACCTACAAAATTACGATACAAATTGGATCGACATCTAGGTATAAACGGGGGTGGGGGGGGGGGGGGTGTTGGGGGGAGGGGGGGGGGGGAGGGGGGGGGGGCCCTGGTGATTCCCATCCCTGTTATATATCATAGTGACATTTTATCAAATTAAGCAAATATTTATTTGCACTATTCGGTCACTCACGTTACTGCAGATTATTTGCTGAGGTGGTGAGAATAACATGCATTACAGGGTTTGAATATTAAACACTCATGTACTGTTTACTGAGGAAATGAATACATTACAGTATATAGCTTTAGACAGCAAATTTAACTGAACAAAAACTAAACAGCTGCAGTACAATCACATGACAATAATGATAATAATGATAATAATAATAGTAATAATAATAATAGTAATAATAATAAGAAGAAGAATAATAGTTATAATGTCTGATGCAGTATATTGAGTAGCTCCAGTAGACATTTGCATGAGTTGGTGTCATTTTCATATTTTGTATCACGAATAAACATTTACTCATATTTACTCAAATCAAAAACTAATTTACAGACATCGATTCTGTTTTTTCCATCCACACAAAGAGGCCGACTCACACAGAGTCGAACGCTAAAGCTGATTTAATCCGATCATCCACCTGAGCGACACACAACCTGCCATGTGGCGCTCTGCCGCTCCGCGCACCGAGCTGTTTACTGTTCAGCGAAAGCTCGAAACGCACCCGGGTTAAATTTAACGTGATAAATTGCCATGGCTTTTCTGCAATTAGCTGTCCTCTGTGTCGAAGACCAGCCGCGTCGGTGAAAAGCCCCTACGCCGTTTCCCCTGCGCCGTGGGATCTCGAGTAACCGAGGCGAGTCGGGGCCTCGATATAGAGTGCCATCCATGCGCGCACTCGCATGATTCGTGGGGATTCAACAGACACGGCTCTCGTCCAGAAATATGCTTTTCAGATGCCCGGAAGTCTCCGGTGGAAATTTAAATTGCCCAGACGTTTAAGCCTCCGGGGCGCAGCGTGTCTAAATCTGCGAACAGGGACTTTTTTTCTCTCTCTCTCTCTCTCTCTCTCTCTTTTTTGCCGCATCCGAGGCCAGCATCCGTACATTCATTTCGGCTGACCTAAGGGGGATGCGGAAGCAGCGAGTCAGATCCCTGACTGTGGGTTCAGCGCAAAAGTGTCTCTGAATGCGCTGGACGGATTCGCGCCGCTACATCAAGAGGTCAGAGATTAAAAAATAGACTCGGATCTTTACACGAGTCGCAAAAAAGCCTTTTATTTCAAGCTTGCGAGATCCACATGAGCATTTCTATTTTCATACACCTTCAAAGCTACACCGTTGGGTTATTATGGGATAGCAGGTGAGGCATAAACACTGTAGCGGGACTAAATGGAGTGTGAATGTTATATTATGTAACATTATGTAAAACTTAAAACTTCTTGTTTATTAACCCAGAAACCGTAGGGGGTGCAAACTTTTGCACACAATTTAGTATGATTCCTCATTCTAATCGTAAAAAAAAAAAAAAAAATGTTCCTTTTCATACCATAGCAGCACATATTCAGTCTTACTTTCTTGTACTACGCAGCACTAAAACTGGAGACTCCTTCCAAATTAAACAAACGCACTAAAAATCTCCTTCCAAAAAATTTATCCACATAGAAACTATTGTAGGTGTTCATTTCTTAAATAACAACAACAAAAAAAAAAAACTTAATTTATTAAAATTTGTATTTATCTTTTTTTTTTTCAATAGACTTTAATAAAAAGGAAAATGAGCGGTTACTATGGAAACAGTAACACAGTAAATGGACCAACATATTCTAACCAATCAGAATTGAGAATTCATTCAATCATGTTTCTTTTTAACAGGAGAATTTCATCCTCTTTCAAATCTACCCAATTATTTCCTGAGAACGCAGCACAGCACTGAGAGCCACGAGGGGTTTCTGTGAGTTTACATAGTTTCCATGGTGACCAATGAACTCCCATTGAGAACTAATGCAATTTTACATAAGGGTTGGCTCTTTTTCTTTTTTTCTTTTTTTCTTAAATAACAATAATGCTTTCCTCTGGACATTCTAACGAGAGCAGCTTTGGAAAAACGAATTGAATTAGCATTTTTATTTTACTACGCGACCGGAGCAACAGGGAAACGTTTGATATTTCACTGCAATCCTGACACACACGTTACACTTGTGACCACATCAACAATAACCACTGGGACTCACCCACACACACACACACACACACACAGGCAGTTTGTATCAACACAGGATAAATTCCTCCGTGCACATCTTGTCGCACTGTGCGCCCGGGGTTCTCGGGTCATGCGGGATGGTAATGCCTCGCCTATTGATTACCTTCAGCCTCCGAAGCTCTCGTGAGTTCAATAAAGGAGATAAGATCTCAGTTCGCTGGCTCACGAATCTGTTACCCGTTACAGTACCTCTTAGCTCAAGCGCAAAAAAAAAAGAAAAAAAGAAAAAATCTATACGGGGATCCATCCGTTCTATTCTATAACAAAGCTCGCTTTTTTTTTTTGTGCGTGGAGGCGATGGTGAGATGGATGGAGGTAGATGTGGTGATGAATATAGAACAGAATACTGCAGGATAAATAAACTGCAGCCTTGGTACCGCTTACCTCTAATAACACTGACGGATAACGGCTAATTGTTTCGGCTAATTGTAGTATTTAACACATTACGGACCCCCCCCCCCCCCCCCCCCCCTTTTTCCGGATCTAATGGTTTGGATTGCGTTACACAGAAGTTTGGCAAGAAGAAGCGCAAGTTAACACGCCTGGTCCTGATGCTTTTATACCCTAGAGAAAACAAGATATCTTCAAAGGCACAAACAACATTTGAAGAAGAAATTATACACGCTTACAAGTACATGTATTTAAAGGATTGATTGCAGATGTAGCAAACTCATTCACTATATATATATATATATATATATATATATATATATATATATATATATTTTTTTTTATGGGCATTGGTGGCTCAGTTATAGGTTTCTCATTTGCCACGAGGAATGCCCAGGGTCAAGTCCCACTCAATGACCAAACCGCACCCACTGCCCATCCCAAGCCCAGATAAAATCTGAAGGTTGCATGAGGAAGGGCATCCGGCGTCTAACCTGTGCCAAGCTGTCGGGCAGGTCGGATGTTCCGCTGAAGCGACCCCTCAACGGGAGCAGTGGAAAGACCAACAACAACATTGTTTTCTAATTTATGAAGGGTGCCAATAATTCTGGAAGGCACTGTATAATCCTGTGCTTGGTGATTGTTTTGTACATTCACATCATGCTAGTGTCAAGGTGATGTCGCTTACTGTGTTTGATTGTTGCACTGTTGAATAAGAATCCTTAAACTTGACTAAGACCCGCCTACTTCACCCAAACAAAGCAGTTTGATTGACACTGTAACTGACCAACCAGCAAACCCCGTTTTTTATTTTATTTTATTTTCTTTTTTTCAAAATAAATTTATAATGTGGAGATGCATTAAAGTTTGTTTGCCTGCCAGGAGAAACTTGCAAACACACACACGCACGCACGCACGCACACACACACACACACACACACACACAGGAGAGTAAAACCAATCAGCTAGTTTCATGATTCTGAAGCTCACAGCCAGAAAAGTGCCTCAGGCTGAGACTAAAACCTGTTATGTTCAAAGTTTAGCAAAGTCTGATAATTAATTGATCTGTAGCTACTGAAACTAGCTATTATATCATTCTGAAATTAAAATCTACCTCATGGAGTGCTTTACAGTTTCTCTGCAACATGACAAACTGACTTTATATGTTTTTGGAAAAAATGAAATGAAAGAACTAGACAAACAGATACAAGACCATTGTCTTGGAAGAAAAAAAGGGATGGCACAGTAGCGTAGCGATTAGCACTGACGCCTTGCACCTTCAGGGTCCAAGATCGATTCCCGCCCCGGGTCTGTGAGCATGGAGTTTGCATGTTCTCATCATGCTTGGTGGGTTTCATCTGGGTACGCTGGTTTCCTTCCCCAATCCAAAGACATTCAGGCTAGGCTAACTGGCGTTTCCAAACTGCCTGTAGTGTGTGATGAGCGCTAGTGTGTGCCATCTGCGATGGACAGGCACCCCATCCAGGGTGTACCCCGGATATAAAGCGGTATAGAAGATGAGTGAGTGAGTGAGTGAGCGCATTGCAGCTCTTCTGTTCGTGTCACACTCGCCCTGAACTGGAAACACATCCAAGTCGCTTTGGATAACAGTCTTTGCCAAGTAAATAAATGCAAATGATGCGTCAGATTGCCAAAACCACAAGAAAAAGTCCAGTGATGTCAACCAAATGCGCTGTAAAGAAGCCATTTATTCAAACACTCATGCTCGTAACATCACGCGTGCCCTAAAGGCTTCTGTTTAAACAGAAAAACTCAAAAACAGAAGCGTTTCTCCATTCACGCCGAGAACCCTGCGCATGTTTCGCTCCTAATTCCCTATATCAATCAACAGGCGTGTAATTAGATGTGACGAGGAGGAATTTAGCACTAGCGCGGGCCAACACGCGTCAATATGCGACTGGCCTTCTTCCCATTCACGCTCAAGAATCCAAATCTCTCCTCCCCCCCCCCCCACTCAAGTGCCGTAACGACAACATTATTACGGAACAGCAGCGCGGTATCATTCTGAACACTCCGACGGTCAGGACATGATTCATCTACATGCTACGACGCTTTCGTGACCAAGACCGTTCACCATGCAGAGCCTCCGGCGAACTACGCGGCAGCGCCTAAAACTAGCTGGAATAAAAGCTGCATGTGGATAACCGCTACAGATGCAGACAAACAATTCAGCCTCATGTTTCAGGCGACAAAGCCGGAGGTTAAATAAGGCCACGCTTGGAAATGAATTTGCTGAAATTGTTTTCTCTTCACAGTGTACTTACTTAGTAGTACTAACAAAATATCACAAATGCCTTTACAGAGAAGGAAAAAAAAGCAGAAAAAAAAAAGAAAACAAGGCTGAAGACGCGAAAAGCTTCCATTGTGGCTTTTTCGACTTAAAGCACGTAACATCAAAGAGACCTCAAACATTTTCATTCCGAATATTTTGAATTCACAAGATCTGGCAACATTTCTTGATTTCTGCTTTCTGTTTCTTTTCTTTTTTTTCTGGCCCAGAAATAAGCTCCGCCCTAACGTATACACGGCTTTAACCTTTAAGGTACATTTCACTAAAGTTATAATAAACCCAGATTAAAGTAATAAGAAAACAGATATTTCTTTCATAACCATGAAAGCCATCTGCATGTACGATTTGGAAACGGTTTGTCGTTTTTATGATGTCACAAGGATGTTTTTCTTCAATTTCTGAATTCTTAATTAAGATAACAATAATAATAATAATAATAATAATAATAATAATAATCCTATGGTACACCATCACACTACAATTATAGATTTACATCTGGCTTCAGAATTATTCAAACCAGTTATTGGCATATTTAAGTTTAAAAACATATCTATAATATTTATATGTTTTGTTATGGTTTTAAGAGGATGAGGACAAACCTAATTCAATAAAAAAATAATAATTTCTTATACATTTTAATTGCATGGCTAAAATAATCAGCCACAAACTTTCCAAAAGATGGGAAAGCCTTAACCCTTTGTTTGTTGTTTTCCACTAAGAGGGTGCCAATACTTCTAGAACAGTCTGTACGCCTAAAAGACAGTTTAGCGAGTTCCTGTACCTACCTGTACCATTTACAGTAGTGCGTATTATAGTCCTGATCCAGTGTAAATGAGTGTATAGCTTCAGTGTGAAAAGGAACTTTTGGTCCATAAGCAACCGGTTCACAGGGAACACGGTCCGAGACTCCGTTATCAATAAACGATCAATGGGGTTTCGTTCACAGCGTGTGAGCTAACCATGGCTATCACCTTTCAGTGTTTCTGAAGTGTAACACACTAAATCCTGGCAATCTGAGAGCAGATAATTAACTGTAAGATGTGTAAAGATTCTCAGTGAGAATCCCAAGTGTTTTTTTTTTTTTTTTTTACCCCTGCGAAAACCTCTCAAATAGGGGCAGCAGATGTTGTGCAATGGCTCTCCTATTGCGTGTGCGTTGCATGGCTCGGGCCCAATGTTGACTCAGTTGAATTGCCAGCCCGAGGCGCTAGCGCTTGGACACACATGGCCGTAATGAGGAAAGGTCATCGGGCGTCGTTGGCTGTCAGCGGTGTCACTTGAAGAGGACGAGAGCTGGCCGCGATACAGCGCGCCCTCCCTGCAACGCCCTTGCCATTAGAGACTCTACGCCAGCCAGAGCCTGCCCAAGGTGCTTTCTAAATTCTTGGACAGACGGTGAGAAAACACTTAAAACGGGCATCGGCATATGGACGCGTGGATACACACGCATGAGCAATACGCGAATGCTTTGCATAAAAATAGACATGAAACATGCTTATTACAGCCATATTGATATACAGTAGGGATTAAGACTGTTAAACGAATCCTATAAACTTCCAGGGCTTCTTCCAGTAATCCCTTATAGGTATGACTAGAGTTAGTACACGTCGTTGATGGGAATAGAGTTTGTAGAAATAGTTAAAAGGTTAAGGCTAAAAATAATCTGCTGATCTTTAATGTAATCAGTAATATTATTATTATTATTATTATTATTATTATTATTATTATTATTTCAGGTTGAAGCCCACGTACATGTCTGTGTGTCTTTCTGTACGGCAGAACTCTCTGTCTCACTTATTAATACACAGAAATCACATTCTGTAAGGTTGAGTATCTGACGGCTTGTTTACACTAAGTCGTACTTCTTTCGCCGTCAGACAAATATGACGAGAAATGGAAAAAGCAGATCAGATAAAGATGAAGTATTATCTTAAAAAAACGACTCCAGAGTGTTAAAATTCACTTATACCACTTCCGCTCTGTTATTTCAGCCAAAGTGAAAATATGAACTAATCCCAGTCAAAATATTCAGTTTAGATTTTCTAATTAATATCTATTGGTGCAGGTGTTTGTTTACATTGAGACAGTAGCGCATTAGTAGATTATTTTTAAGTAGATCATTAAATCCCACACATAACTGTTCATAACATCACTTTTACTGAACATTTTCATTTCACTTATTTCATTGCAGGTTAAACTTAAGGGAAAGTGTTGGTCTAAGTATTGGCAAAATCGTATAAAATTCTGTTCAGTTTTGCACAGTGCCATAACAAAATCTGGTTAGACAGACAGATATACAGACATACAGATTTCCCAAGACTGGTTTATATATATGAAACGTAAAGATATCCGCTGACCGTTGAACAGACAAAAGCTTTTTTTTTTTTTTTTTGGATTTTCCCCCCTTTTTCTCCCTAATTTAGTCGTGTCCAATTCCTCCCCGCCACTAGGGGGCTCCCACATTAAGGCTACTACTACCTCTCAGCCGGGAGGGCCGAAGACTATCACGTGTTTCCTCCGAACCACGTGACGCCAGCCGACTGCATCTTTTCGAACTGCTCGCTCACGCACCGTTGGGGGGCGGAGTAACACACTCGGAGGACAGCGCTATCCGCTACTTCCACTTGCGTGAGCTCACAGACGCCCCTGATTGGCTGTAGAGCCGTGATTAATGTGGGAGCGCTAAGTAAGATACTTCTCATCCCTTCCCTCTGAAGGGATGCCAATCAGCTCTCTCTAGACCTGCTATGCTAAATATTACACTTCAACCTACTTCATTAGCAAATCACAGTAATGTACTCAAAGCTAAAACACATACTGTATATAACATGCCAGCTTAGAGAAGTCCATTGTCATCATATTAAGATCCCCTTCCTTACGTTTGTAAAAAAAAAAAAAAAAAAAAACGTTTGTAAAAAAAAAACAACACCAACAACAACAACAACAAAAATCAGTTAATAGCCAGCTAGCTAGCTAATGCTACCTGACATACTCACTACCATCGTTCTCAGAGACACACTGTGGCCCCTGACTAGCTTATCAACTCTCCATAGGACTCAGAAACGCTTTTCTTCTTATAAAAAAGTATTGTCCTTAAACTAGCTAGCTAGCTTTTTAAAACTAGCTTCTTACTTTCATTCTGAGACACAACAATAGCAATGAATTAGCTTATAAACTGGTCACTCTTCCTTCTGAGAGAAGCCTTTTTTTTTGTTTTCAAACAACATCTAGGGTTATTAGCTAACATGCTAGCTGTTTACTATCATTCTTAGAAACACACTGAACCCATGCGTAGCTTAAAAAACACTCTAGCTAGCTGGTGCTAACTGACTAGCTCGCTATCATCAGTGACCTGAGGCTAAATTCTAAACGTGTGTTTATTTGAAGGAATATAATTTAACACTTATGCTATTCAAGGTACAATGAAAGTGCATAAAATGAGTTTAAATTAGCCGAGGGTTCCTGATCATCTGGTTTCAGTGCTGAGCTAAGTATTTGCTAGTAGGAACACATATCGTGCTTATAATAATGATAAAAACACTCTATTTAATTATAACCTCTAGTGATGGTTTAACACTAATGATACTAAAGGATTTCTGCTAATGATAGTTTTTAACACATTTAGACTTTTCTTCCTGTTGTAATGGCTAATAATACAGTAATGATAGGCTTGCTAAAATGGCAAATAGAAATCTGATGTAATATATATATATATATATATATATATATATATATATATATATATATATATATATATATATATACATACAGTATATACTTAATAATTAAATAGTTGTTGCTCTCAACATCATAAGCAGTCCCAGGGGCTTAATTGAATTCCGTACATCATTCGTTTCATACATGCATAAGTATTTGGACATAATTTTGTCACTGTTTACCATCACAATATATTTGAAATAAAGCAATAAAGATGTGAATAAAGTATCATTTTAGCTTTAATTCAAGGGGGTTGAACAAAACCAGCCAAGTCTCTCCTTTTTTAATGGCTCAAGTATAACTGGACAACTAATAACTAATTAGCAGTTCCTTGGTTATTTCACATTAAGGAGCTGTTCATTGGAATTCTCGACGTGCCGAATAAATAGATGCTGATGCACATGAATGAGGCTACGCCAAACAGACCCATCAAAGCCATAGCAGGAACATTACCATGTGCCAAATCAGCAATTTCGTAAAAATTTGCTGTGCTCAGCAAACACCAAAAGACCTTGACGACCACATAATGACAACTGAAGTGGATGACTGCAGAACTGTTACCTTAGTGAAGAACAACTCCTCCACAACATCTAGCCAAGTCAAGAACAAGGTCGTGGTTAAGGTGATTGTCAAAGTCAACAATCACGAGACGCCTGCATAAATTTACATAAAGAGGTTTTACCTGAACATGCAAACCACGGGGAACACTCAGGCCAGATCAGTGCTGGCTAGAAACCAACTCAAAGCCTGCCTAGTTCTGGGACAAGATTCTGAAGACAGATTGAAGCTATATTACCTTGTACCAAATTGATGGGAAAGCAAGATAATGCAAAAGAAAAGGAAGGGCTCATGAGCATGTATGGCTCCTGATGAAACTGGGTCACTGGTGTTTACTGATCATGTGACTGATGATAGCAGGATGGATTCCGAAGTGTATAGTAGTGTACTTTCTACCGAGTTTCGGTTAAATGCTTCAAAACTGATAAGACGTCACGGTGCAGATGGATAATGACCAAACCATCCTGCTAAAGCAAAAAATAAATAAAATAAATGTTAAAATCTTAAAATCACTCAACCCAGCCAAGCATGCTTTTCAGTTACTGCAGACAAGACTGAAGGCACAAAGATCCACTAGCAAGCAGCAACTGATGGCAGCTGCAGTAAAGTGCAGGCAAAACATCTCGAGGGTGGAACCGCAGCATTTGGCAATATACATGGATTCCAGATTTGCATCAACATGATGCAAAAAATGATCATTATATTTTAAGGGTCTTGACATATCAGCCTTTACATGTTCGTTATTGCAAAAACGCCGGGACTTAAATTCCTCGAATTCCTAAACAGTTTATGTAATGTCTGTTAATGCAAAAAATCGCGTCGAAAAAGCTCAATTTCAAAAATCACATTACTCTCCAAAAATAATTACGAACTAGACTGTACACAGTGACACTAGTAATCAAGAGGAGCTTCGCATAATTTGAATGCTAGTGTTGCTTGCTCAGTGCCAGCTGATGTTAGCTCGTTATTTTAATTCCTAACAATCTTTGTCCTATGTGTATTTTGGTTCTAAAACAGACACTAAGCTTAAATGAAATTCTCATTTACATTTAGTGATTGAAAAAAATCCCAGTTTCCCGAAAGCACCGTAAAGTGAACTGCTATAGAGAGCGTTCAAAGCGATGCTCGCTCGCCCATTACGCTACAATCTGTGTGCTGGTAATTTTAAGCACCTCGGCCCCGGATGTCGTACCCCGTTTATAAATCGTTTCGAATAGTGCGCGGAGTACACGACTTGGGACACGGATATCATTTTAACACGTCTAAGATGTCGTCCTCTTCTGATGGGTTGGATCATGTTACACGCTCACGACGGCTTGGATGGCGAAACGACCGCAAATAGCCACGCATCCGTCTGGACATTTGAGACAGGAGGGTAAATGACATCTAAAATGCGAAGGGACGCTCTGATAAAGCCTTCGGAGGAAAGTTAAATCAAGCTGAGCGAGAAAGAGATGAGATGGAATGACGAGAACCAGGCGCTTTAATATTCACCCGCCTGTGATATTGAACGCTGGCTTCATAGCGGTGTTTGCCGTTGTGATTAGGAGAGAGCTAAGTCAAAGTACGGCTGGTTCTGATGATTGTTTTAGCAAAAGGGGTGAGGAAGAAGAGGGCTCGGAAATTCATACACGAGAGAGTAAAGGTCAGACACACGCACACACACACACACACACACAGGGTAGAACTTTGGTGAAAAGCTTAAAAACATTGTGGGGACACTTTCTGTCTTAGTCTATCCAAAGGCCACGCCCACCAAAGAAGGTAGATGGCAAAGCTGTAATTTAGAAGTATCCTGAAACATTTACACCTCTCTACCTGCTACTACAAATGTTCCGGTTGACCAAAAACATGACACCGGGTAGCACGACGGAGCTTTCACGTACCGTTTCTAACATGATACGCTGGAGAGGGAAACACAAAACCCTGGAGCACTCTGGGTGACCACAACTGCGAAGTCAAGATGGAGCTCCCTAGTGGCGGCAACTCCCAGAGCTTTCTGCATGCAAACGCCGTTGCTTAGTAAGCCGTCTGGAAACACGCGCTGTTGCCAAAGCGCCCCAGAGGAGATGCGTAATAAGCCAGGATTAAGCACCTCCGGGTTTAAACACACCTCCCTGTCGTTGACTGATGACCAATTAAACAGTCAGGCGCTTATTGATCACAGGAGAATGCCACGGATCCCCAAACATCCTTAAACACACTGCGGGGAGGCCCTGCAGATGGAGTGCCACTGTGCATTTTTCATCTTTATGCACACTTTTCTTCGTTTCCGAACCCTATGGAGCTGTGATGATGGTGGTGATGGTGGTGGTGGGGAAAAAACAGCTAAGCAAAGAGTGAGATGTGTGCTGTGGTAGAGAGGGAAAAAAAAGCAGAGAAGCCATTTATTAAGCATTCGGGCAGATGGCTCATATATTTATCTGCAAAACATGCGTGGAACTCGGGCTTGCAAAGGCACCTTGGGGAATGTGGTTTTTATCTCTGATGGGTGCGTGAAGCGGCGTGCGGCTCAAGGTCAACGCGACAGGAAGGAAGGAAGGAAGGAAGGACGTGTGCATGGAATCGGGCTTGCAGGATCATCAGAGCTCCACCTCTTAGATAAGAAAGTACAAACCGCGTGCACGTGTCCTCGTCGGACGTATCAAACCATGCATGAAATGAGGAATTTGGCATCTATTTGTAAACCATGAACTTGTTTACTTTTTTCGCATTCTCCGCACACCGTGACTCGAACACGGAATGCGCGCGAATACGCGTAAGCACAGGCAAGGAAATTTACCCCGCGCTGCCAGTGGGGCTGATAAATTAATAGATTAGCGCTGTTATGAAACCGCTCTATAAGGTTAAATTGCATTACGTCTAGTTTATTCCGTAACGGAGCAAAATTCCAATTCCGAGCGCTCGACAAAATATTAAATAACTCGAGCCCCTCAGGAGCGGGAGGGGGAGAATATGATAAACTCTTTCCTTCCCATAGCTCTTCCCCCCCCCACCACCCGATGTCTGGCTTGATACTTCTGACTCTTAAACATCATGCTAATTCAGCGCTTGCCACCAATGGCGTAAAAATAAATAATCATATGGCGAAAACATTTTGCACCAGTCTGCTGTTTGCATGCATCATTTGAATTCACCGCACGTGACTTGGGGGGAAATAAACAAAAAGAGAAAAATCTCTCTCTTTTCTCCTCCTGATGAAATTAACACCGCGTCGCCCTCGGAGTACGGTGCGCGCTAATCATTTTCCGTGCGTAAGAGCTGAAGCAGTCTTTGACTGCGAGGCATCTTAAGCCAATAAATTATGCTAATAACGGCTTTTCCCGCTTGTCCTCGTTACGCGAGGACTCGAAGCACGAGGCGGCACAGGTTCGTTTTGGTAAAGAAATAACCAAATATGGTATTTTGTTAGGAACTACGCGTTCGCCAGAAAAAGTCAGCGTAAGCATCTGGAGCAGATGTTTCCACAAACTAAACTAAACAAACATGAGCTGTCTCTAAACAAGGCTTCACGACAAAGTGTCTTCATCAGTTTCTCTTGTGAGATGTCACCATTTGTAACGATGTTTTAAGAATGTTAGTGTCGAAATATTCATGTTGAACATTAACATTTACATTTCTACTATTTATTTAGAAGGAGTTGGACGACGCGCTGTGGATACCTAAAGGTGTACACCTCCCCTCAAACCAGCCCGTGTTGCTCTGAAGCTCTGGTTGTTGTCCAGCATCACGGGGGGACGAGACGCGAGAGCGCCGGCATGTCCCCGCGGCCCGCGCCTAGCGATAAACCCTTATCAATTAATGGAAACGGAAGATGGAAAAATGATCCGGAGTAAACTTTAAGATTTGAATCTGCGTCACAAGTCTGATCTGATACCAGCCCACTGTTTCAGGACAACATCAGTCGCTCGGAATCCGACCGGGACTCAGATCGCAGCTCTGATTGTACGCCCTTGACTAAAGGGAACATGACAGACAGACGTATCTCATCTCCGCCAGGGAACAAAGAAAAAAAAAAACAGCTCCTGACTCTCTTACTCTCTCTCGTCTTTCTTCTTCTGCTGCTCCCTGAGAGCTCCGTGTCCACATTCTCAGAGAGGGCCTTCGTCATCTCGGGGCCCATGCTGAGCTAAAAGACACTACAGAGGGTGAGGGAGACGCCGCTCGTCCGTTCCGCCCGTCTCGTCCGTAACTGAGACTGGCAGGTCGACCTTTCTTTATGTGTGCATTACATTTTCCCTTAAAGCTTTGGATAACACCGCATTTTAAATGAAGGGGGGGAAAAAATAACACCATGGCAGAATATTTCCCTCTTCCACCGTTTCATATCGAACCTGTAACCGGTTGGCTGTTTGAAGCCGGAGCAAAGTGCAAACCCTCTTGGAAAGTCTAAAAGCAGAAGGGATCCGTGATTCAAAAGGAGCGCCGGACGTACGGGGGGACAAAAAACAAACAAAAAACGCCAACGCGCTCATTTACTTAGAAACGCAGAGTCCCGGGAGCGTGACTCGCCGTTTAATGTATTCATAATTATTCACTAATTAATGCAGGAGGAAAAAGGCCCTCGAACGTGTTTCCATCCGAGGAGGCTTTACTGCGGCCAGCCACCGCCATGCAAATGAAGTGTGAAATGATGCCAACGCGAGGAGGGGTGTGTATGTGTGTGTGTGTGTGTGTGTGTGCGCATGTGTGTGAGTGTGTGAGAAGCGTGTACGCCTTTCCCACTCGGGCTAGCAAACTCCCAGGCTGATGACTTCATTAACACCCGCAGCACTACAGTATGGACAAGCTTCACAGTCTCTTTTGTCTGCTTGCCCCTTGGTCATATTATACAAAATTGATGACTGTGTGTGTGTGTGTGTGTGTGTGTGTGTGTGTGTGTGTGTGTGTGTGTGTGTGTGAAGAGTCAGCTCTATCACTCACTCACATGGTACTACTCTATATATATTTAGTTCAATTTTTGAGCTTATGTTCTGACCTTATGCACTCCCTAAGGTGTGTAATTGTGCAGCAGATTTAATATCTAAAGGAGAAAGAAGGGATGTGAATCTGTTTTTCATTATTAATATACCAATATCAAAGAATCCTCTGAGACACTATATTGATCTCTCTCTCTCTCTCTCTCTCTCTCACTCTGTCAGAAATGAAGGCTACTAAACTGGATCTTTCCTTTGGGTTTCTTCAGGTAGTTGCCCTCTAAATACCTTACCTTTGCATTGTAAGCATATGGTATGCTACACACACACACCCACACACACACACACACATATATATATATATATATATATATATATATATATATATATATATATATATATTGTTTGTTTTGTTTTTTTGGTTGTTTTGTTTTGTTTTTGTTTTGTTTTATATGTTTCTTTTGATGTGAAAAAAAAACATTCAAAGGACACACGATGTATCGTTGAAATTACGTTTGAAATTAAGTTGAGTTCCACAAAGTTTTCATTTTAATTTGATGTTTATTAATTCCGAGATAAATTGCTTGTCCATTTAAGAAAAGGTTTAGCTCTTAAAACCCCAGAAGGGTCAATCATTCCGCCTGCACCTTTAAACTTCTCACACCAAAGCCCGTCTTCTTCATTACAGCTTTACAAGAAAGCTGTTCATGCATTCTTTATCGTGTGCACCGGTCTCGGGCTCGGAGTCTACACTATGTCTACATTAAGCGGCGCTTCTGTCGGACAGGATTACGCCCAGGTGGAATTAAAGCTCTCGTTTCAATTTCAATTAGCCCAGGAGTGAAGCGAGCGGCTAGGGGAAATCTCGGTCGCACGCTTTCAGCTGAGAGGATGTCCAGAGTTTTGCCCGGGTATACAGTAGGAAAGGAACAAGAGAAAGACGTGACCAAAAACAAGGGTTTTTTTTTTTTTTTCAAGATTATTATGTCTGGTAAACTCAGATGCACTTTGTGTATCTGTTGTCTTTCATAGTTTTGTTACATGCATACTTTTTCTGGTTTGTTTTTGTAGACTTTTACACACACGTTTTGATTATTTTCATGCTCTAACACAGAACAATCTGAACCTGAAGTGACTCAGATTAGGGTGTTTAATGCAAACTTTTCCCATCCAGGAGCATTCACAGGAAAAATCACAAACAATAGTATTAGGACATATAGATGCCAAACTGTACTTTAACAAACACACCATCAACATTTTGGATTTTTTTTTTTTTTAAGTTTCTTTGTCAATTACTTTGTTTGGTTGTTTGTTTTTTTTATCTTTGATGTACTTTTAATTGACTTTCAGCATACAGTAATGTTTGGTTATACCGTAGTAATTGAAACATACTAGAGATACACAACAATTAGAGTTTAGTGAGAAACCCATTTGATCCAATGAGGCAGCTACTCAGTAGTATAGTATTAAGAAGAAGAAGAAGAATTATAATAACGGTGGTGACAAGGGTTTTTACATCTTTAACTTAATTAAAAGAATAAATCATAGCTGCCCTGGATATGATTCACAGACCTTCTACTAGGAATGTGCTCCACATCTGGACACTTGGCAGATTTCGAAGTGTGTCAGTTAAACCCAAGTGGATAAGAGTTTATTTATAAATCTAATATATATATATATATATATAGGATGAAGCATAAATAAATCACTGCATTAAACGTGAAACATCTGGACACTTTGCACAATCTGCACAGCTGGAACAAAATACAGGCTTTGTATTTTGTGTGTGTGTGTGTGTGTGTGTTTTCCCCCAATACATCGTTTATTTATTTATTTTACATCCTTCTCCTTTGTGCACATTGTTGAAAGCAAAGCTCGCATCGCATCGTCCAGCCAGCTTACTCGAGCAACCTGTCAGCGTGATCCTGCCAATGCAGCAAGAAAACGCAAACGCGGCATGGCACCCCCGCACCCGCACCCGCACCACGCACCCCCCGCGCTGATCCTGCTTTCCGCAGACACAGAGACATCGGGAAGGGAAGTCCTGACAACCTGAAAGCCGTTTCATTTTTATGCGCTGCACTTAATCAGACCTTCATCCCGTACGTGTGTGCGCGCGTTTGCATCCGTGTCCACGCACCGGGCTTTGATGTTCGCCTCGTGGTTACACTCAACTTGCTCGCGATCGCGCGTAAAGTCGTGCACGCACAGGGTGGTGGTGTTTTTCTATTTGTTTTTTTTCTTTTTTTTTTACTATTATCGTTGCTCTCCCGCACGGTACAGTACAGTGCATATGCTTTAACGCCGGGGTGCTGAGCAGCGGGACAGGGCTGAAACGTGGTGAACGAGTGAGGTTTAAAGAAATTAAATAAATAAATAAATAAATAAACAAACAAACCAACCAACCAACAAATGCATCAACAAAGCAATGAATGCATCAACCACAGAATGCACCAACACGGACACACACACACACACACACACACACACACAGAGGCAGAATGAAAAGAACCCGGGCGACTCACCGGTGCAGGTGAATCCGACGCACAGAAGAGAGACCGAGGCGAGGATCTGCGCGGCTCTCCAGCGCACAAAGGGACGCGGGTGAAACGGCATATTGTCGCCTTCTTCTTTTTCTTCTTCCTTCTTCGTGCTATTATTCTTCTTCTCCTTTGATCCTTCTTGGATTCAAAATATACCTAAGTGCGAAAGAAAGAAAGAAAGAAAGAAAAAAAAAAGAATGATCTGTGTGTGCGCGCGCGCGCGTGCGTCCTTCCTTGCAGCGCGTGGAGCTTGGCGTGTTTCGCGTGCGCAGAGAGTTTTGGACTCGGACCGCATCCGACCTCCCTCCTCTCCTCCCTCACTCTCTCACTCCTTTTCGTCCTTCAGCGCGCCTCCTCCTCCTCCTCCTCCTCCACCTCCTCCTCTTCTGTGTCAGTGCCGCGCGCGCCGCTCACACACCGCGCGTGAACGCATCGTATCGCAGGTGCTGCGCGTGCGACGAATGAACCATCACATGTATGTGTGTATGTACGTGCGTACGTATATGAACCTCCTTTAAGTTTCGCAGCATAAAATAAATAAATGCAAAATTGCAGTTGTTATAAAGGCGACAAAAACAAACGCAGATGTCCCGCGGTCGTGCTGCTCTGCACGGAGGGACTGAAATGTGCGTCCGCGGTGTAAAAACTGTGCGTTTGTTTAGCTCCGCAAACATCTGCTCGCGCGCCGCTGCGGGAGAGAGAGAGTGATACACACACACACACACACACACACACACCGGCTACCGGAGAAAACCTGGAGCGGATCCTCCTGGCCCAGGAGCACGAGCGCGCTCGTTAATCACACACGCGCACACGCACACGCGCGCACTCTCGCTCGTCTTTATTCTGATTGGTCCACAGGTGGAGCTTTATATCCAATAATAAGTTCAAGTTTCTATAGTAACAACTTACACGACCATTTTGCTGGTTTATTCACCTCACAATAAACAGATTCCAAAAAAGTAATAAATCGTTGCTATGGTGACGTTTTCTGCAATGAGAAGTTTGCATTAGATAACATTTCTGGGGGGGGGGGGGGGGGGGGGGGGGGGGTTCTGGGGGTTTAAATTGATTAATTTTGTTTATTACCTGTTTATTGCTCTCAGATAATGCTCTGTAATTTTGCTCATTCAATCTCGCTCTCTCTCTCTCTCTCTCTGCTTTATTCTGATTGGCCCATAGGAAGAGATTTATATTCTACAATAAATTATCTTTTCTATAGTAACAACTTACACAATCATTTTGCTGGTTATGCATCCCACAATAATCAGGTGATGCAAAAAACTGTTGCTATGGTGACATTTTCTACAATTCTGCAAATTAGCTAAGATTTTAGGGAAAAAACTATTTAGGCCTCGTTTTTTTTTTTTTTTTTTTTTTACATTTATTACATTTTTCAAACACCTTTCGCTCTGATATAATGGCATGAGCTATTTTTTAATATGTTCCACTTTACTTGTACTAGCAAAAAATGAAGAATATTGACTACTGCTCTTCTAATGGAAGGTGCCTCCGGGGCCAGGGCTTTGTAGTGTCACTTGGGTTCAGGAAGGTCTTCAGGAATGTCTCAGTAGAATTAGGAATAATAATTCATAAAAATCATCAACGGATATAAAATATTAAATATATATAAAATAGTAGTTCCAAATTTCCAAATAAGTATAAGAGATACATTTGGAATAACAACATAATGTTTATTTTTCTTACAAGGAATTACTTAAAACAATAATGCAAAACGTTTTCAACCTCCGATTAACTGAAAAGTTTCAGAGTGCAGAATAAAATCTAACTTCTGTGGTTATCAACAACTCTCCCACTGTCGCACTAATGAATTGTATTTATGCTCTCTCTCTCTCTGCACACCTGCACCCTTTTTGGAAGCCAGGGTTGCCAGATCACGCCAACACAATGCAATGACCAAACCCAAATCAGGCCGAATAATAACATCTGTACTAGAACGCCTACTGTATCCCAATTACTGTATATTTGCACTTACTTTGTTTCATGACTCGCTTTTAAAAACAATGAGTAAAACATAGCCAGTGTCCAGGTCATCAACAAAAACAAAACAAAAAAGAATCATGCCTAATTCTGCACTTTAATTGAACAATTGACTATTCTTATTTGTGTGAATTAAAACTAATCTAACCCAGGGTGAGCTTGCTAACAGTTTGACAATCATTCTTACAGTATTTGATAGATATTTTTCTAAATCTGTAATTGATGAGCAAAAATCAAATCTGTTTCTAAGAAATAAAAACAATTGCACTGTAAAAAAAAAAAAAAAGAAAAAAAGAAGTTCCTTCGAACCACGTGACGCCAAATGACCGCATCTTTTCTGACTGCTAACTCGCGCAACGTTGAACGCTCTCGGGGTACAGCGCTATCCGCTCCTTCTACTTGCGTGAGCTCACAGACGCCCCTGACTGGCTGCAGAGCCGTAATTAATGTTAGAGCACTAAGTGCCTCCCATCCCACCCCGCTGAGAGAGCTCGGCCAATTAGCCCACTAGGAGCTCGGCTGCGAAAGGCTACACAGTCGCGTGGTAGAATCACCCGATTTACTCAAGTTTTAGAGGAAACTGCTGTTGACTCAACTCTGCATGTCTCTCCGAGGCCAACAGAAATCGTTACTGTATGTCCAGTCCTTCTTGGAATTCAATGTTTAAGAGCACAGACCTGACCAAACGTCACTCCTAAAACAGCTTTTTAGGAGTATGAACAACCTCCAACAGCTTGTTCATGCTCCTCCTGCAGCTCCAAAAGTTTAGCCGTCACCCCTCTGACCCCAATCGTCTACAGCAGAGCTCCGGTTAAAGAAAACAAGAGACGTCTGGTAAAGACAAAGATAAATAACTTTCACAGAATATCTAGTTATAGCAAGAACAGAAGACATTAATAAGGCTATATACCACAGGAGAGAGTGTAAAACACTGTTTCTGGAATTCTAATGATGTGTTAAAGCTGCATATTGTTTCGTAGTTCAAGGGGTTTGATATTTTCAAGGATTTTACTTTGTCATTCTCAGGAGTAACAACAAGTTTGGTATGATGTTTTCAAATCAATCCGTTAACGGATATGACACTCGTAGACAGAGGTGGGTAGTAACGAGTTACATTTATTTATAATAACTTAAAAAAAAAAAAAAAGTACTTCTACAGTATGAGTAGTTTTACTGCACCGTACTTTTTACCTTTACTTGAGTGGATTTGTGAAGAAGAAACGCTACTCTTACTCCGCTACATTGGGCTCCACTCGACTCGTTACTTTTCTTATCATTTATTCTACACATTAAATATCGTTAATTTCTTGCCAGAGAAATGCAGCCGGTGGATCTACCACGTGACTGTTTCACCAATCAGACGTAGCAACAGCTATCACATGACTCTGTTTGACCAATCAGCCGCAATAACAATAACCACATGGAGTCACATGACCACACAAAACGCTGCATATACTGTAGCGCGAAGGAAACACATGTCGCGGTTAGCTTAGCTGTTTTATTTAACGTTGCAATGTTAAAATATATCATTAGCGAATAAACTAGAGGCTAAAGAATATCATTTTCTTACATTTGGACACAGTTTATGGTTAAGTGAGAGCCCTTGTACACGGGTTCCAATGCCATTTTCTTTCTGCTGAGTCATTTGCAGGGCGACTGAATATACAGTATATCATATCTTACACTGGAAATAGTTACACATACACATGTTACCTACAGTAGGTGTTCGATTTAAAAGCTTTATGTTGTGAAAAAAGTTAGATTAGGAAATGTGTGTTTCTTTTTCCTTAATTTGCTAGTTTAAATAAAGATATTTAGTTTTATTCATGTATTTTATTACATTTATGTCATTTATTTTATTATTTGGAAATGTCAGAATTTGTACATTATTTTATCATTTAGTCTGACTGCTTACATAATTTCTAAAATAAATAAATAAATAAATGAATACTTTACCAGAATATTCCACAAAATCCTCACCTCTTTAGTGTAGTTTTATAGTGCAGGGTCAGTCCAGTGGGGGAGGGGGGGGGGTGGTTCTGGTCTCACGCCTAGTCACTGTCATTCACAAAATATCCGCTAGCAAACTATAGCTACCAACAGCTAGTAAGGTTACATACAGAAATTTCTCAATAGTTCTATTCATCATGCATTGGATTTAGTTGATTTTTTAAAAAATGTTTTATGTGATGCTGTACAGTTTAAGCATGGACTTGTGAGAACCATCTGAGGAGATAAACACAGGCGCGTTGTTAGCATCGTCACATTCATTTGGTCAGACATGCTAGTTAGGGTTTTAGAAAGCTGCGCAGATGCAACATGATGGTCAACATGACGCTTATTTTTTTTTTATTATTCTGCTTTTAAAACCTGAACATGCTGTAATATCTACGCGGTGTGAGTTTTTGTTTGTCTTCGCGCAGGTGTGGAATCCACCTGTAGTGATTAGCTTGTATTTCAGGGCTTTGTCACAGTGCTAATTTAATTCCCACGGCGCCCCGTTCCTGCAGGAGACGCGGCTCAACAGCTGGCGTGGACTGATTGTTCGTTACGACAGTCCACATCAATGCTCCCTTTCGGATAATGATTAAAGATGAGCCTTAAAAAATCCTCAGCACGAGGGCAACTGCACTGCGCTCGACAACCACAGGACCTGATATTGCGGAAAAGTACATTTCTCTCACAATTCGATTTTAAATGTAAAACTCTCATATTCTAGATTCATTAAAGGTAAATATTTCAAGACTTTTAATATGTTTTAAGACCCAAAATCCTGTATCTCAAAATAGTAGATTATGTCCTTAGAAAATCTGACCAATTATGTTAATTTATGTATTATGCATTAATACTTAATACTTGGTCAGGGTTACTTTGGCATTGTGCTGAGGCAAAATAAATAAATAAATAAATAAATATGCATTATTATGTACAAGACCATTCCAACTTTTGCACAGTACTGTATGTATATATATATATATATATACAGTACTGTGCGATAATATGTATATATATATATGTACTGTGTATATATATATATATATCGTATTGGTTACTATAGAAATGATAACGCATCATTTGAACACACATCCTGCTTCCTGTTTTCCAGCCATCTGCTCCTTGTCATTACTCTCGCTGCAACCCATCTGTATACACCTCACCTGTATACTCTATAATGTATACTGTATACCTCTGGCTTGTGTGTTCAATCAACAGGTAGGTGATGGAAGGATTACCGACTGGGATGCCAAGGTCATGTTAAGACCTTCATCTTCAGCAGCAAACAATATACAGTACACTATACACATGATGGGTGCATCGCTTCATGAGCTTCCCTTCTTACTCCCGTCTTAATAGGCTCAATCTGGACTCGTCAGACCTCATGACCTTTTTCCATCGCTCCAAAGTCCAGTCTTTATGCTCTCTCGCAAACTGAAGCCTTTACTCTGATGAGTCTCACTAACAAGCTGTTTAGTCCCTCTGAGTTCTCATAACACCGTGTGTGTGTGTGTGTGTGTGTGTGTGTGTGTGTGTGTGTGTGTGTGTGTGTGTGTGTGTGTGTGTGTGTGTGTGTGTATGGAAATGCTCTTAGTTTAGTATTAAATATAGATCTGATTTCTCCTGTGCTTTTGTAGTAATGCAACTTCACCAACAGTTTACTGTATGTGAGTTAATGATTTTTTTTTTTTCTCTGACTCTTATGATTTCCTCCACAAATTTTGATTTCAGCACCGTCCTTCCAGGTGGTAACAAAGTTTTGGACAGTTCTTAGTTGTTTCTTGGTCCTTCTGAAAGTGACAAAATGATGACATTTATTTTGGGCCTGGCAGTGTGTATAAAATATAGAGTGAATCATAAATATACTGTCCAGTGGAGTTCATAAGTCTAAAAGTGAAACTGAACTACCTAAAGTGAAAATCCTTCTGTTCTGGATCCCAGGACAAATTATATTATTATTATTATTTTTTTTTTTGGATTTTTCCCCGATTTTCTCCCTAATTTAGTCGTGTCCAATTCCTCCCCGTCACTAGGGGGCGCTCCCACATTAAGGCTACTACTACCTCTCAGCCGGGAGGGCCGAAGACTATCGCGTGTTTCCTCCGAACCACGTGACGCCAGCCGACCGCATCTTTTCGAACTGCTCGCTCGCGCACCGTTTGGGGCGGCGTAACACACTCGGAGGACAGCGCTATCCGCTACTTCCACTTGCGTGAGCTCACAGACGCCCCTGACTGGCTGTAGAGCCGTGATTAATGTGGGAGCACCAAGTACCTCTCGTCCCTCCCCTCTGAGAGAGCTCGGCCAATCAGCTCCCTCTAGACCTCCGGCTGCGAGAGGTTACAGCACCACCCGGGATTCGAACTAGCGATCTCCGGATGATAGGGCGAGCGCTTTAACCACTGCGCCACTCGGAGGCCACAAATTATATTATTGACAACTAATTGAGTGAAAAGTAGAAACGTTTAAATATTTACATGAATTTCTTGGTAAGTTTCTTATTTTTTCCATATTTTTGATCAAATCTAATGTGTTTCAGAGAACTATATATTAACTATTCAAGATATTCTCATATTAACATCAATTTGTAGACATGCATTTGTGATATTTAACATACAGTAATCTGCTCTGCGGTGATTCTCAGGCAGTAGGAGTGTGGCGTTAAAAATTCGCCATCATAATAAAGCGATCAAATGGATGGCGATCTATTAGATTGGACTCGAACGAGCAGCTAAACCTAATAGATATTAAACATCTACTCCCATTTCAGAATTCTAAAATATTACATTCATTTCCCATTTTAAATGCATTAATAAAAAATGGTTTTCTAAGTGCTCTCAGACTTTTGGACCTCACACTTTCCACCTCCTTGCATTTTCCGAATCAGTTTAAATGGCAGATTGTCATTTAATTAACATAACCAATTAATTTTTAATAATGATCAAATTTGCTAACAATTATTCACTGGGGAGCGAGTTTCATCATGCAGACTTTGAGAGGTTCAGACATTGGGGTGCACCCTGGGTACCGCATCCTCCTCGACAAATTGCCGAATGAGATCGCGTCCCGTCTTCTTGAAACCCATACATCATTCCCCCGGCGAACGTAACTCGACTCTGACCTTTAGAGCAGCGTTCATGATTGAGCTAGCTCTTAACGGCTTTGATAAGTAATTTAACGTCATCTGTCCGCGTTTAATATTTAATCGGCCACATCAGATGATAAACAGATAGTTTGTCTCCTCTCGCTCGGTTCATGGCAGAGATAAAAGAAGTAGAGACGACTACAAGCTGATGCTAAACGCCTGAGGGCAGTGCGCTAAATGATGCATTGCACCACCTTCTTATGTACGATAAACACAGAGGCATCTGGCCTTGGCGGCGGCGGCGGCGAATGAAATCCGTTTTTTTTCTTTTTTTTTTTTCAGGACGTCAGGACACGCTGCGGATTTCCTGTAAAATGGTCCGTTTGCCGGAAACGTAATAAAGTCACAATCTACTTTATATAAATCTAAGACTTGAGATCACGTGGAAGCTGGAGGATCATATGAATAATATCCAACTAAGGCAAATTAGGTCCCTGGAGTCGGTCATACATCACTGATTAAGATTTTATACTAGAAGGCAACTGATTGGCCCCCGAGCGAAACTTTTAACTTTTTTTTTTTTTTTTTAATTCAATCCTCTTTCACTTATAACATTACAGATGAATGGATTAGAAAACACATAATTGCGTAAAGACATTTACGGAAGCAGTCCCTGGCATCGGCGCTTTGTAACGGACGTTGAAACAAGACAGGTAGTCTTTAAGACGAGACGAGACGAGACGAGACGAGACGGGCTGCATTTTAAGACGAGAAGAAAAAAAAGCTGGGCTGGTTTTTGCAACATGTTCAACTACAAACAGTTACGTAAATATTAATAATAAATGAATGTCTATTGAATTGTAGTTACAGTTAACGTCATGAAACGTCCCCAAAAACCATAAAAAAAAAATATATATATATATATATATATTTTTTTTTTTTACTTTTTTTTTTTTTATTATTATTATTATTATTATTTTTTTTAAATGTTTTTTTTTATTACTTCACGCCTTATATATATATATATATATAAGGCGTGAAGTAATAAATGCATGGATAACAGTTCCAAAGTTTTAAGACGTCTAAGGTGAAAAAAAAAAAAAAACACGACCTGACAACAGAATTAATCTGTTTATCAAACGTAAGACTAGAGTCTAAGAACACTCTTAGATTTTGTGCACGCGGGGAGATGTACTGTAAGAACTGAGATCGCCGAGGTTAATTGGTGGCCTTTCCAGGGTGTTCCCAGCCTTGTGCCCAAAGTCTATTGGGATATGCCCCAGGTTTCATGTGACCCATTACAGGATAAGAAGCAGTATAGAAGAACGAGCATATGAATGAATGGATGAATGAATGAATGGGAATGATTAATTAAGATTCATTCCTGGCCACAATTAGATAAAAACAATCCTCAGTTGCGTCATACCCAACTAGTTTCCACTACACAGGACGTGATGTATGTCACACATTCTTAAAACATTAAAATTGCCACTGAGATTCCGTTCTATAGTGGAATTTTTCCTTTTCACACAATTTCTTTGTTTTTTTTCAAAAACCAATTTTATGAGAAACGGACAGTTTTTTATTTAACATCCGTGTCTGTGTGCTGCTACTGTATGATCTGCTGCTTGTCTAAACACCACTAATATTACAGGTACAACTGCAGTGTTGGTGATAGCGAAGCATAAACCTCAACATACCTCAATTCTTCACTCTGTCAAACCTTGGTGGTTTTGCGAGCCTGTTTTCTGCACAGACTCGGGTAACGCTGGTTGACGATGTAAACAAAGTCATTTAAAAATTATTATTATTATTTTTTATAGTTTCTCCTCGATTTTCTCCAGACAATAACACAAGCACATTTCTGTTGCGCCGTTAACGTCGAGCCTCTGGAGTAACGTACTCCAGTAACAGTCATTATCACGAGATTCTATTGTGATCTCATTCAGTCTGAAAGGTAAATACAGTTATTGTGCACTCATCAGGCACATGAATGTCATGGTGATGGTTTTTGGTGGCTTTCAATGTTTGTTTTTTTGTTGTTGTTGTTGTTGTTGTTTTTCTGTCTGGTCTTTTTCTAGTGTGGAATGGTTGAAGAGCAGATATCATTAATAGAATGTCACGTTCCGGGGTGTTGTTCGGCATAAACGCAGGGGATCCAGGTGGTAACGGAAAACGATGTTTATTTAAAACACAAAACAGGCAGGGAAACTCAAACAAAACAAATAGACTTTAAATGAAACGGAAACTAAAACACGTATAGACAAAACAAAAGACACTAGGAAACAGGCATACATGACTGATATAAATGAACAGTTGCAAGACCACGAAAAGGACTAAAAGCACGCTATTTATAAGGAATCTAATAACCAACTCGGTTCAGGTGGGCGCCCGTGTCACCTGACCGAGATTAAACAAAACAAAACACAACACAAAGTCTCTGGGCGCTAGGCGCCCTCTAGGGGTTATCCCTGACATATTCCTTTTCCTCCGCCGCCGCCTTCATGCGCCGCCGAGGAGCACGAGCTCCATCCTCTTCCTCCGCCGCCGCCTTCGTACGCCGTTGAGGACAGCGAGCTTCCTTTTCCTCCGCCGCCGCCTTCATGCGCCGCCGAGGAGCACGAGCTCCATCCTTTCCCTCCGCCGCCGCCTTCATGCGCCGCCGAGGAGCACGAGCTCCATCCTCTTCCTCCGCCGCCGCCTTCGTACGCCGTTGAGGACAGCGAGCTTCCTTTTCCTCCGCCGCCGCCTTCATGCGCCGCTGAGGACTTCGAGCTCCATCCTCTTCCTCCGCCGCCGCCTTCGTACGCCGTTGAGGACAGCGAGCTTCCTTTTCCTCCGCCGCCGCCTTCATGCGCCGCCGAGGAGCACGAGCTCCATCCTTTCCCTCCGCCGCCGCCTTCATGCGCCGCTGAGGACTTCGAGCTCCATCCTCTTCCTCCGCCGCCGCCTTCGTACGCCGTTGAGGACAGCGAGCTTCCTTTTCCTCCGCCGCCGCCTTCATGCGCCGCCGAGGAGCACGAGCTCTATCCTCTTCCTCCGCCGCCGCCTTCATGCGCCGCCGAGGAGCACGAGCTCCATCCTCTTCCTCCGCCGCCGCCTTCATGCGCCGCCGAGGAGCACGAGCTCCTTCCTTTTCCTCCGCCGCCGCCTTCATGCGCCGCTGAGGACTTCGAGCTTCCTCTTCCTCCGCCGCCGCCTTCATGCGCCGCCGAGGACAGCGAGCCTCCTCATCCTCTGCCGCCCTGCGTCACCGAGGACGGCGAGCACCCACTGCCTTCACCGCCCAGCATCAAAGAGGACGGCGAGCTTCCTCCGTCTCCGCCGCCCTGCTTCAACGGGGGCATGAAGCCACCTGGCCCACAGGACATAGGTGCCAGCCTATGGGTGAGAGGGGTGGACATTGGACCCTGGGGGGGATGCCCTGGACCTCCTGGGGCGCCCCGGAGTTGCGCCCTTTGAGGGGGGGTTATGTCAGGGATAACCCCTAGAGGGCGCCTAGCGCCCAGAGACTTTGTGTTGTGTTTTGTTTTGTTTAATCTCGGTCAGGTGACACGGGCGCCCACCTGAACCGAGTTGGTTATTAGTTTCCTTATAAATAGCGTGCTTTTAGTCCTTTTCGTGGTCTTGCAACTGTTCATTTATATCAGTCATGTATGCCTGTTTCCTAGTGTCTTTTGTTTTGTCTATACGTGTTTTAGTTTCCGTTTCATTTAAAGTCTATTTGTTTTGTTTGAGTTTCCCTGCCTGTTTTGTGTTTTAAATAAACATCGTTTTCCGTTACCACCTGGATCCCCTGCGTTTATGCCGAACAACACCCCGGAACGTGACAGATTGCAAGACCTAAAAAGAGGCATAGCAGAGGAGCCCGCCCCCGGGGAGATTATTTTTGGGGGGGGCAACGATGTTTGGAGTTTGGGGAGCCGGCGTGGAAGGTAGCCGGAGAACCAAACGGCGTAGCGGCAATAGAGCGGAGTGTGAGCGGGACGTGCAGCAGGGAGCAACCTCCCAGCTTGATTGGAGCAGCTTTCGGCGGTGCGCTAAAATAAATGAAGAGCGCATTCGTGACCTGCGGGAGCAGGTGGCCAAGCTCCAAGGGCAGGTAGCACTGCTGCACCGCGCCGCCGAGGACAGCGAGCTGCCGCCGCTGCACTGCAGCGAAGAGGAGGGCGAGCGACCGTCGCTGCACAGGGCAGCCGAGGACGGCGAGCTTCCGTCGCTGCACAGGGCAGCCGAGGACGGCGAGCTTCCGTCGCTGCACAGGGCAGCCGAGGACGGCGAGCTTCCGTCGCTGCACAGGGCAGCCGAGGACGGCGAGCTTCCGTCGCTGCACAGGGCAGCCGAGGACGGCGAGCTACCGTCGCTGCACTGTGCCTTCGAGGACGGCGAGCTACCGTCGCTGCACTGTGCCTTCGAGGACGGCGAGCTTCCGTCGCTGCACTGTGCCTTCGAGGACGGCGAGCTTCCGTCGCTGCACTGTGCCTTCGAGGACGGCGAGCTTCCGTCGCTGCACAGTGCCTTCGAGGACGGCGAGCTTCCGTCGCTGCACAGTGCTGCCGAGGACGGCGAGCTTCCGTCGCTGCACAGCGCCGCTGAGGACTTCGAGCTTCCTTTTCCTCCGCCGCCGCCTTCATGCGCCGCCGAGGAGCACGAGCTCCATCCTCTTCCTCCGCCGCCGCCTTCGTACGCCGTTGAGGACAGCGAGCTTCCTTTTCCTCCGCCGCCGCCTTCATGCGCCGCTGAGGACTTCGAGCTCCATCCTCTTCCTCCGCCGCCGCCTTCGTACGCCGTTGAGGACAGCGAGCTTCCTTTTCCTCCGCCGCCGCCTTCATGCGCCGCCGAGGAGCACGAGCTCCATCCTCTTCCTCCGCCGCCGCCTTCGTACGCCGTTGAGGACAGCGAGCTTCCTTTTCCTCCGCCGCCGCCTTCATGCGCCGCCGAGGAGCACGAGCTCCATCCTTTCCCTCCGCCGCCGCCTTCATGCGCCGCCGAGGAGCACGAGCTCCATCCTCTTCCTCCGCCGCCGCCTTCGTACGCCGTTGAGGACAGCGAGCTTCCTTTTCCTCCGCCGCCGCCTTCATGCGCCGCTGAGGACTTCGAGCTCCATCCTCTTCCTCCGCCGCCGCCTTCGTACGCCGTTGAGGACAGCGAGCTTCCTTTTCCTCCGCCGCCGCCTTCATGCGCCGCCGAGGAGCACGAGCTCCATCCTTTCCCTCCGCCGCCGCCTTCATGCGCCGCTGAGGACTTCGAGCTCCATCCTCTTCCTCCGCCGCCGCCTTCGTACGCCGTTGAGGACAGCGAGCTTCCTTTTCCTCCGCCGCCGCCTTCATGCGCCGCCGAGGAGCACGAGCTCCATCCTCTTCCTCCGCCGCCGCCTTCATGCGCCGCCGAGGAGCACGAGCTCCATCCTCTTCCTCCGCCGCCGCCTTCATGCGCCGCCGAGGAGCACGAGCTCCTTCCTTTTCCTCCGCCGCCGCCTTCATGCGCCGCTGAGGACTTCGAGCTTCCTCTTCCTCCGCCGCCGCCTTCATGCGCCGCCGAGGACAGCGAGCCTCCTCATCCTCTGCCGCCCTGCGTCACCGAGGACGGCGAGCACCCACTGCCTTCACCGCCCAGCATCAAAGAGGACGGCGAGCTTCCTCCGTCTCCGCCGCCCTGCTTCAACGGGGGCATGAAGCCACCTGGCCCACAGGACATAGGTGCCAGCCTATGGGTGAGAGGGGTGGACATTGGACCCTGGGGGGGATGCCCTGGACCTCCTGGGGCGCCCCGGAGTTGCGCCCTTTGAGGGGGGGTTATGTCAGGGATAACCCCTAGAGGGCGCCTAGCGCCCAGAGACTTTGTGTTGTGTTTTGTTTTGTTTAATCTCGGTCAGGTGACACGGGCGCCCACCTGAACCGAGTTGGTTATTAGTTTCCTTATAAATAGCGTGCTTTTAGTCCTTTTCGTGGTCTTGCAACTGTTCATTTATATCAGTCATGTATGCCTGTTTCCTAGTGTCTTTTGTTTTGTCTATACGTGTTTTAGTTTCCGTTTCATTTAAAGTCTATTTGTTTTGTTTGAGTTTCCCTGCCTGTTTTGTGTTTTAAATAAACATCGTTTTCCGTTACCACCTGGATCCCCTGCGTTTATGCCGAACAACACCCCGGAACGTGACATAGAAGAAGAAAAAAAAAAGAATTGCACAAAGTTTCACTAAGGTTGAGTTTTCTGAAATTAACACAAAGCTTTGTTGTAGATGTTTAAATTTGTATTTTATAACGTTATTATTGAGTCAGTAAAACCAAAAAAAAAAAAAAAACCCATCCGATTTTTCAAACATCAGTATTCTACCACAAAATTAAAGGTTTTACAGAAAGATATTTGAATGCCATAAAATAAAGAAGCAGGGCAACATATAGGCATCCACGTTTGAAAAAATTGGGGATGCTGCTGGATTTTGCTTCCTTGAAGAAGCGGATACAACAGTAAACTTCCTCAGAAGAACTGAGAATGGTTCTGTAGGACGCCAGACATGGTTCAATGTTCCTCAGCAACTTGCATCTTTAGAAGATGCTTTTGGCTATCATTAACAAGCTTTGGTTGGATGACTTGAGGTCCTAGTGAGGAACCCTGAGCCACCTAACACTCAGTATGACTGCAGATCAAAATGCCTGCTGTCCCTCATCACCCAGTTGAGGAATCGGTTCCCTGTTAACTCAGGTTCCTCTCAAGGTTTCTTACTATTGACCTCTCAGGGAGTTTTTCCTCGCCACTGTCATCCCCAGACAATCTGATCATTCTGATTCATCCTTATTTTCTTCCACATTCAAACTGATTTTTCCTTTAGATTCTGTAAAGCTGCTTTGCTTCAATGACCGTTGTTAAAAGTTCTAAATGAATAACATAAAATGGAATTGAATTCCATAGATAGTCCTCCTACTTTATTAGTCCGTATACTACAGCACATCAGTGCGACTGGCAGCAAAGCAGCCCTAGAGCAAGATGCCACCACCACTACCATGCTTAACATCTGATACGACGTTCTTGGAGTTGAATGCTTCAGCTTTATTTCTCCAAACATCTGGTCAAAACCTTCCTCTTAAAGGTTATTTCTTTGTCCATGTGGCCAGCTGGGGAAACACTTGAGTCGAGCTTTAGTCACTTTAGTGTGGATTTTGGATGGAGTTTGGGTGGCTTCTTACTTGGATGCTGATCTAACACCGGCTCGACTGTAGACATTAACAATTGAGTTCCGGCAGCTTCCGTTTGATGGCAGGTCCATGACTTGGTGGTTCCTGGGCTGTTCCCGACCATCTGCACCAATTTCCTCTCAGCTGAAGGTGATGACAGTTTGGGCCTTTCCAGAGCTGGGCCTCACAGGAACTTGTACTTACATACAGTTATTTGAACTAAACTTGCATAAAGTTCTGCGGTTGTGAAGAACTTTATGCAAGTATGAGACGTTCCTACTGTACGTTGTGTATATCTACAAGTTGTATAAATCTCCAAATTGAGATTGGCCATTGGGCTTGGCATATTAAAATACGTTTCAGGACTTACAGTCTCAGTACTGAACTTATCATCTAAGTGGATATTTGTCTATTTTTGACAATTGTGTTGATTAAAAATGAATAAATAAATAAATTAATTAATTAATAATAAAAAAAACGCCCCCAACCCCCCCCCCCCCCCCCCCCCCCCCGCTGACACACACGCAAATGACAAATCATTGCAAGCCCAATATTGCCTGACCTTCATGGTGTTCATAGTGAGTGTGTGTAAACGTCTGTCCACAGCTGTACCTTAAACAGCCACAGAAATCTCATCGTGTTATCAGCGTGGGCGATGAGCCAAACAAAATGTCCTCGCTTGGTTAATATCGGATGTCGGTTTAAATTTTCCCATAGCACTAAAATGAAAACTGCAGGAAAATAATGTACAGTATTTAATAACTGACAATATAGCACCGTTATTGTACCTGACTTCAGCACTGATGTTATCGCGAAGCCTTTGTTATTGCACACACACACACACACACACACACACACACACACACACTGTATCACTCTATCACACTGCCTCTGTCTCTCACACACTGTGACACTGATCACCTCTCAGCTCAGAGCTGTAAATTAGACACATCATATCATATCAGCTTTCCTCCGTGTCCGCGGCCGATCGCAGCGCTTAGATCAGATCAGACATCACGCTGCAGCGCTCACACGTCAGACTGACTGCGGTTTGGGCCCGAATGATTATATGATCAAAACAGCTTGTTAGCAAACCGCACGCTGCGACTAGACACGCTGAACTCGACCACTTATGATGTGTGTGTGTGTGTGTGTGTGTGTGTGTTTTTTTTTAATTACTTTCTATTTCTTGTAATCGAGTGGGCGATATCTGTACCTGAGTAATAGCATCGCGCGCATAGAGATGCATTAGCATGGAGATGTTAAGCTCTGTTCAGCTTTTACTGTATGGAGACTGCAGGGATGAAATAAATCGATAAACACTGATGCTAATGATATAACTCGCCGCTCTGTGGAGGCGACTTTGATTCCCGCACAAGGAAGCAAGAAGTCTTTTCAAACTGGGGGGGGGGAAATCAGCGTCGAGCGGCCTTAACCTCGGTAATTATCATTGTCTTGAACGCTTTACTCCGAGGAAACAAAAAGATGGGTTCTATCCTGTACGCTTTGATGTTACTGGGAACCTTGGGGGTTCTAGTGTCGTTCAAAAAAAGACAAGCGGACAATCTGTCTCCATTGTTCTTGTCAATTTAGCTCGTTTGTTCTCCACGCCTCAATCAATCAATCAATCAATCAATCGATGAATCAATCAATCAATCAATCAATTAAAAAAGATAATGATACTGTATTTCAGAATGAGTCAGAAAAGAATGGCTAGTCTGGTTTAAGCTGACAGGATAAATCACATAACCTGCTCTTTGCAACCATGTTGAGCAGAAAAGCATCTCGGAATACACAACACGTCCACGAGGTGACAAGGTTGTGCATTTGGAGATGCTTTGCTGCTCAGCATGGTTGTAAAGATGGCTTATTAGACTCACTCTAGCCTTCCTGCCAGCTCAAACCAGTCTAGTTGTACTTTCCCGACTAATGACGACAGAAGGTTAAAAGAAAACTATTTCCACTGGAAAACCACCAATCTGGCAACCCTGGTGGGCGGCAAAACTGCCATTAGTAGCTCTTCCTAAGAATTGTCTCCAACTGCTTCCGCTTGCCAGAATACGGCCGTGCAATACAGAAAAAAAACATCCTTGGACTTCATCATTGTCGTCATCATGATCATCATCATCATTATTGCCTACATTTTAATAATAATGATAATGCCATAGTGTTTAAATTGTCGTCGCAAGCATTGTCTCTATAGATGGCGAAAACCCATCCACGCATATACAGTTCCTGGCCCTTCTAAATCACACCGCTCCACATCACATTCTGAACCCCCCCCCCGCCAAAAAAACTGCTGACAAGGCCGAGTTTCAAAGTCACGTCAACTCTGGCAGGGAGCCAAGGAGGCCTGAAGGCATTAGCCACATATTGAATTCATTAGCGCTCGCTCACTGACACCCTTCCCCTTTTTGTAGCTCGGTGACAAGCGGCTCTGCCCGGCTCGCTCCACAGCCTCCTGCTGGAGTCTTTCAAATTCCTCACCGTCGTCATCGACGTTTAAGTTCGGCATATCGCCTTCCAGTTCCTGGCTTCCATAAACGCCGCTCAAGGGCCCGATGCAAGAGGCAAAAGTATGGCATGGATCCATATCTTCTCAGCTTCGCTATAGCCTTGGGATGCCATTTGATGGAAATGTTTAAGAAAAAAAAATAAATAAAACAAACGCGACCTCATCATGTGAGATCTCACCACTATATGTTCCACCGAATTCAGCTTACCTGAGCCGTCTCCGTGTCTGTCTCTGCCGGGTTTCCATGACCTACTTCTGAGGAAGAAATAGCAACACGCTTAGAAGCATTTCGAATTTCAGCTCGGCTTTGTGCGGTGTTTCGAACGTAATCGTTTGTTCGGAACTGTATATGCAGAAGAGATCTGAGAAAACCTCGAATACGCCTGGTTTGGGAGAAATAAGCTGTTTAAAACGCCTAAATCTATGCGATTAGCTCTGTGGTCTTGTTCTAGTGTTTACAAGCGGTTAACAATCCTATAGTTCAGGCCAAAGAGTTTTCAACAACACACGTTTGATGTTATCATATGCTTCCGCAGTCAGTCGGGGCATCTGCTTTGTTCACATCTGAGATCATTTTAATAGCAATCAGTTAAAGACAGGCGTGTTTCATCATTAATTCATTAATCAGAACTGACATTCAATTCAATTCAATTTCATTTAACAATGGTCATTGTCTCAAAGCAGCTACACAAATGGAAAAGAACATTTATGGAAGTGCGACAGTGGCAAGGAAAAACTCCATGGGATGGCAATATGAAGAAACTCTTGAGAGGAACCGGACTCAACAGGGAACTCATCCTCATTTGGGTGATAACGGATAACAGGAATTATAATCACAACAGCTGGATGTTCAATATAACAGAAGACATTTAAATGAACATGGAGTCCAGTTCATGACCAGGATGAGTCAGCAGTTGCAGAGAGCAGAGGAGGGTCTGGATCATTAGGAGCTCAGGAGCAGCGTGTGTAGATCCAAACCACCATGAAGCAGAAATCAGCTGGGGCAAAAAGATTGGCTCTGTTTAAACTGTCTGGAAGATTCCAGAAGTTTGAAAACAGTTGAACCCCTTGAAGTCCTTGTTTTGCAGGTGATAAACAAGTCTCAAATCAGCAGAGGCAAGTCTAAAGTCGAGTCGCATACTAAAGCTCCAGGCCAAGTCGTACAGTAAGTCAAGGCTCGTACTGTAAGTCAAAGTCAAGTGAACTCCTTAACTTTATTACTTTTCACTTTTATAATTTTTATTAAATGTGCTCTTTACCAAATTGAACTCCAGAAAGCTAAACAGCATGACCAACAACAACAACAACAACAACAACAACAACAACAAAAAAGTGCATGCTCCACAATTTAATTACATCTCCTTTAGCTTTAATTACACCACAGTCTGGTGTCTAATTCATGTGTGAAAATGATTCCTCATGCTCCCATAGTCCTGGAATATGGCCGTACTGTACATTTCAGAGAAGGAAAAAAAAAAAAAAAAAAAACCCAAGATGTGATGTGCTGGTGATTCAGTACATTCAGGTGGTCAGCTGACTTCATTTTATTGCCACATAACGTTGCTGAGTCTCGACCTGAGCGACTGAAGCGACCCCAGATCATAACGCTGTCTCCAGAGGCTCGTACAGTCGACCCTATGCATGATGCGCTTCCCCTCTCACCCTGACACGCCCATCACTCTGGAATAGACATCGCTCCAAAGTCCTGTAAAATCTTTTATGCCCCCTTTCAAACTTTTTTCTTCAATCAGGTGTTTTCATACTGTAGCACTTTATAGAAGTTTACGATCGGCCAATCGCCATGCTAAGGAGGGCGTCACGAGTGCATCAGGTACCATCAACGTCTGCTCAAAGAATCACATGGAAAAAATGACAACAAGAAAGGAACTGGTCAAGAAGTTGAAGGCATCAGGTACCAACTACAGTATGTATACAGTATCCATCCACCGTTACCACCTGACCAATCAGAATCAAGAATGTAGCAACCTCCAACTACAGTCAACTCTCGAAATGACTCATTTTTTATCTTTGTCTTGATTAACCTTTTGTTTGAAAGTTTGGAGAAGCGTTCTTTTTGTTCGCTTGACAAATTAGCTAATTAAGCGCCTTTTTTTTTTTTTTTTTTAAATTGCAAAATCCATCCTCGTTTTCTTTCTGTATGTCCTTATCAGCTGTTCTTCAGAAGCTGCTGCTGGGAAAAAAAAATAAAGAAATAAAAAAAAAAACTCCGTTGTTTGCATGAATCTCTTTAAAAGAATGACAGCAGCGTGTTGAAGTGCTGATCGAATTTATTCTAGAGATTCGGCGAGGAATACCGCTGCGCCACTCTCTCCCTCTTTTTTTTTTTTTTTTTTTTAATAGACCCCATTCATAGTGTTTGAATAAAAAGGGGGAAAAAAAACAATCTATTCTGTCCCTGTATTGCAAAATAGATTTTTTTTAATCATGAGTGCTGGAGGAAAGAAAAAAAAAAAGAAAAAAGTTTGGGTGTATATTCTGATTTCATCTCCAGCAGGTCTGCGGCATCATAAATAAATTTGCATGTGGCACAGAGAGGGGGAAAGACTCGGGTCTGCAGAAATGCACGGAGTTCGGTGCTGATCATGAGGTTCAGAGCGAGGTTGCTGCATTGGGTGTGTGTGTGTGTGTGTGTGTGTGCTGTTTTCACAGCTCTCTCTCTCTCCCTGTTCGCAGATGTTTAATAGGCCATAAACGCCAGAGTAATGACATTAAGGGTGAGAAATGCCATAAAAGCAAAGATGGAGAAAACAAACAGACAAATCCGATATTCAATTATAGAGGATCATTCAAAAGACGTTAAGGCTGAATGGCTTCTTCTCCCCTTCTCTCTCTATTTTTTTTCTTTTTCTCCAGCTACATTTAAATCCTGCTCTTTGCTTCTGTCAGTCAGAATCCTGCAGCATGCCACCTTCTCGGAAAACGAGAGATCATATTCTGAGCAGCTCTTTTCTTTATCCTGAAAGGTGCGCAGACGACGATGCGGTTTAGAAGACAATGCGAAATGTCAAGCAGTCGAAAGGAAGTTCCTCAGCGATCACACAATCCCGACGGGTAAGGCGACACTGTCAAGAGGAACGAGCAAGCAGCACAGCATCGCCGTGATGGTGACGCTCTGGGTGGATGAAAGCGCGCCGCGTGTGCGTTTGTCACAACCGAGTCACTTGGCCGATGCACTCGCGGCAGCTTGGTGACGCTGGGTAACGGAAGGTGATCATGTTAATTCACGGACTCGTAGTTGTCCTCGTGAAGCGACTTCAGGTTGTGCGCTCGACCATCTCTAACAGAGTCATCCGCCTTAATCACGCTCTGCACTCAGAGTCGGCCAGAGAGAGAGAGAGAGATATTATGTGATAGTGTGTGAATGACTGGAGGTTTTTTACCGTTCAGCAGGCATTCGGGTGGGGAATCGGCCGAGGTCCACACCGCCCAGTTTAAACTCCCACATGTACTGAACCAACAGAAACACTCAAATGGACATCACCGGGATTGTCACCCAGTTTGGATATGTTCACACGCTGGCTAGTTCTTCCCTACTGCACCACATCTGTCAATCTGAGAGAGAGAGCAAAGTCTCCAAAGGTCGTTCGGGTCAAACCGATGCTCGTGATGGAATCTCTGGTGGATCAGGGCGTACAAGAGATCGATGTTTACGGAAGACTTCGAGCACAGAACGCTGATGTGAAGGGTGCAAAAGAAGGTTGTACTGTACGTTTGTGAATGACGATCCTGGATGAGGGATTCCTGTGGACATTAAGCGCCTGATTCTTGAAAACCGACATGTACAGAAAATTATTCATGGGGTGGCATTAAAATTATGAGGGGTGGCAACACTGAAGCAAGCTTCCTTGCAAGGTTTTTGTGGAGTCAAGGAACGCTATTCTTACACCAGGGTGCACGTTTTTTACATCGCCCTATAAAAATGAAATAAAGGCTGATGTGTGATTGACTTGAACCTGATATCTGGATTGGAACGTCAGATAAAAAAAAAAAAACTCTTTTATTTTAAGACTAGTGCCGGGGTGGCAAATGGGGTGGCAAGGATCTTTCTTAGGGTGGCAATTGCCACCCCGTGCCACCCCGGTAGATCCGCCCCTGTACAGTAATATGTCACGACGCATCTCAATCATTCACCGGCACCACTTGCACTTTATAGGAACTCTGCTGGGAGTTATCACACAATCCTGACCTCGCTCCAGGCCATTTCCACATGTTTGTACCATTAAAGGAGTTCCTGGGAGGCCAGGGTTTCAGACGTGAAGCGGGCAGAACGATCATGGCTCTGGCACAATGAGAAAACTTTCTAGCTTTGATGGTGTCCAAGCACTAGTGAAACACTGGGATAAGTGCATTACTGGAGCAGCGGATTGTCCCGAGAAATACAGAGAATTTTACTTTAACAACAGTGTTCTGTTATTCTGCACAATCAAAAGTCCCGGTTTGACTTGAACACCCTTCGTAACATATGCCGTTGCCTCGGTTAAGCTGAAAATGATAAAGACAAATTGTTCACTGTTCTCTTCCAAAAGAAAACACACTCTCTCTCTCTCTCTCACACACACACACACACACACACACACACACGAACAACGGATATCTATGGGGGTCATCTAACAAATGAAAAAAGAGCAATCATATATTCCGTGTCCATTTGAATCTTAATCGTCTTGTTTACTGCACTGCTGAATTCTCGATTCTAATCAGACATGAGGTCGTGATCCTATTTCCATGACTTGAGCTCTGAGAGTAGCTCCTGCTCTGAGCTACATTAAATAACAGGTTTGTATCACTGTGATTCAGGAGCTCTCTTAATTGCTAATTTGGTTTCTGCTGTGAACTGAAGTGTTCCATAAGGGTGTGTGCTGTTAAAGAACAGATAACGCACAACAGGTCGAAAGCCTTAGCTGTCTCTTATAGAAAATACGCGTGTCGTAATCAAACGCTTGTGTCAGAACAGCAAAAAAAAAAAAAAAAACTTTTTGGGGGACTTTTTTTTTTGCTCACTCACTTCTCTTAACTATTCTATACCTTTTTTTTTTTTTTTTAAGAACAGTTGCCTTTCTGTTCTTTTTTTGTTCTCCCTGCTTCATTCCCCTTACAACTGGAAAACATTACTGTCTCTAAACTTTCTGTACGCTCAGCTTTCTTAAAAATATAATTCCTCTAAACTGTAAGGCGAAGCACCAGATTTATTCCCTCATATACTGTTTTTGTACCGCACTGACAGAAATACGTTTCCTGTGCTACCCTTCCTGCGCACTCTTTTGTTCCCCGGGCAGGCTCATTGTCTGTGCGCTTCGGGCCGTGAATGACGCTGAGTGTTTTATGGCTTTGCTTTGGCATCGCGAAGCCGCTTTTTAACGCAGGGATGCGGTGGGAAAGGAAAGAGGGCACAAAGAGCGTTGAGAAGCAGAGAAACAATACAAATGCACAGATAGGCAAAAGGCCAAACCGAACATTTTGGCGACGCGTTTATAGTTACAGTGGAGTCAAGGGCCAAGTGGTTTGAACGCCAATGGATCTCAGACTGAGAATGCATGGTACTGTGTTTCGTCCTGACTTACAGGAGCAGATGATTTATTCGATGCATTTTTAGTGATTTGTATTGCTTACTGTATGAAACATTTTCCCCTCACTAAGGGTGAGTCAAAAAATTTCTGCACTCCGGTTACATTTAAACTTTCCGTTCAAGGCCACGGTCTCCCCAGTCACCGTGTTACATCAGTTCATTTGTAACTGCTAAAGTGCGAGCAAAAGTGGACACGTCACTTGATTTAGTGATTTAGTGATGCGTGGTCTCAGGGTGTACCTGGTGCTGTTATTTATCCAAGACTTTGTGCAAAGAATTTGGAGCGATACTCTAAGGAAGGTGAACGTTTCTTAAAGAGAATCATTACTGGTGACGAGACGCGGGTTCATCACTACGGGCCCGAGAGTGTAACGGAAACATCCTTGTGAGAAAAAGTTCAAAAGTCAAACATCAGCTGGAAAATTCATCAGCGCTTACAGTTTTCTGGGAGTATTGGAAAACACCATCAGGAAAAATTTTCAACAATCAACAGTGCTCGGTATAGTGAGACGCTTATTGAAGAGCTAAGGCGCAACCTTGCGGAATAAACGCAGAGGTCTGATATCCAAGTGTGTCGTGAACTCGCACACTGCGGCACACACGCTGTCAACAATCTGCCTCTTAAGCCTAAAAGTTGCTCCTTGGAAATTCTTAGAATTATGACATTTTCTTAGAAATTCCCCTTAAATTTAGGACTAAATCTTAGTAAAGATAAAAACGATTCACGAAACATCTTAGCCCTAAAAAACAGCTCCTAAGGTAAAAGTTGTTAAGAGTAGAGCGGAGGACTTTTAAGAGGCTCAAGAGTTTCTCTAGCAGAGGGCAAAATGGCGGAAAGAAGAAATATTCTCCAAACACTGAACGTAAAGCTAAAAGTAAACACTGCTCTTCTGTCCAATTAGGTTTTCTTGTTGTTTTACTTCCTTCCAGCTCTCTTGGATCGTTGGCTACAGACCATCCAAAAGTGCAACTTAAATAAACTGTCCTGAAATCATGTAAATTGGTAAAAGCTGAGACATTTTGCTCCCATCAATCTAAAATGGATTACAGTAATAAAATCAGTTTAGTAAATAAAGGTACGAACTTAAATATAGTAACTACTGTGTGGAAATACTGTAGGTTACTTCAACTCATTTTCGACATTTGGCCATTTTAATTAACTTATTTAGCCTGTAACAGAAACTTTGCATAAAATTAACCTGTAGTCATGATTATACAATTTCATCATATACAAACATTATGATTTCACTGTCTGTTCTATTATCATATATTCTGTTTTCTCAAAGAGCTTATTACAAAGGTCAGGGGTTATTTTTATTAGCCAATCACAGTCCTTGAATTGCTGCATCATCCCTAGTAACGGGGTCAGCCACACCTCCTCACTAAGATAAAAGTTTTTGTACTTTCCTAGCTCAGAGTTGCTTTGAGAAGTTGCCCAAATTACTTTTAGTCTAGGACTCCCAGCTAGGACTTTTTAAGCTAAGATAGGAGCTCTCTGAGAGAATGCTAAGAAGCTTTGTGAACACGGGCCCTGATGCATTTGTGGCTCGCAGCTCAGCCATAAACATTTTTTAACGAGGGAATACGAAAGCTTGTTGACAGACGGACAAAGTGTATTGAACAGCAAGGAAATTATGCTGAAAAATATGTTCTAAAATCTGATTTAAAAAAAATTACAGCCAAAGTGCAGATCATTTTTTACTTTTTGACCACATATAATATATTACAGACTTTTTTTTATATTATGGATATTTTCAAGCTTGTGAAACCATTTGCATTGTGGGAATGTGGATAGTTGTAATCTACTGTACAATAACAGAGAAAGGGCTGTGGAAGGTCGGCAGTTTAGTCAACTTTGGAGCTTTATTTCCGTTTAAAGTGACACTTTAGATGGTAAAAATGCGTTTCTGTGTGAATTCTAAATGTATTTATTCATTTCTAGTATACAGAATATATTGTTGTATATTTTTTGTTTACAATATACAATCTCTGTACATGCTGTAGCCTTTTTTGTACTTTTATTCTTCTATAGACAAAAATGCACATGGGTTTTGCATTGTTTATGATTGGGATTTTTTTTCCTTTTATTCTGACAATCCAATTGAATCAAATTATGAACTCGATGTACTGCATTTGTCTAGTCGTTTATACCCTTTATACGATCCTTTACACATGATATGAACCAGAATTTACCAGAGCGTAAATGGCACACAGGCATTAGATATGGTTGCTTGCGTTTAGGTCGTTTCTTGACCAGATTCTAAATGAGACCTAAACTGGAAGTAATACACTCCTAGAGCAGAGTGACAGAAGTTGATTGTATTAGTCATGGGTCATGCTATGAGATATTCAGTCTAAGCAAGTGAAAGTTAAAAGAAATACATGAGTCTTGGCTAGCTACAGTAGATCGCTCTTCCCAGGCAGAAGCATGATCTCAGGAATAGAAAATCACAAGATGAGGAACAACCAAGCACAAGTTAGACAAATAAAAAAACTTAAACCGATCCGACACATGACCGCATTTGGTCCGAAATCGTGCGCTGTCAAAGTAGCTGACCACAAATAAAAGCAGTCGAATAATGAAAGCGCTACTCTTGTTCGAAATGTTAACAGTATCAGACACGGAGCCGTAGGCAGTCGGATCAAATCTGCCGGCCTTTTCTGTTGAAGCTTGTCCAAAAACAAAACATCATTGCTGAAATGCAGAGGTCAGAACAAAAGCGACGCAAATCCATTATCGTTATTAACAAAGGGTGAGTCGTGAACGGTCCGCTCTCTTTAAATGACATACAGTACAAGCGCTAACAAACGAACACGCTCTAAAACAAACAAACACAGTGTTGATTTCCTCTAAATGTGATGGTGGGGTAGCGGATGAGGTCGTCCTGGCAGCCAGCACACGCTTTCGCAATCAGTGATGGATGGAATCATAATTCACTTCAGTCTGTGTGAAACAAACAAAACAAAAAAAAAAAAACGAGCGAAAAAAATAAAACAAAGGAAAACAATTACAGTTGAAATAAATAGGCAAACAAATTAAGAAAATAAAAAAGAGTAGATAAAAGTGGGTAAAATGAGTAAAATTTGGTAAAAACAAACAACGAAATAAACAAATCAATGTCATTTTATATAATGGAAAAGTATGAATAAACCCCAAGCACAAATAAAATGTATTAATTAATGATATTAATTAATTAATATGACAAAATGAATCAGATATAATATAAAATAGCATATAAAATAAATATAAATGAAGGAATGGATGAAATAAAATGAATAAATATAGTATTTTAAATGATACGATAATAGCTAAACAATAATATTCCAATATAATTAACTATAATGTAACTAAGCAATATCACACAAGAGGGAGTGCTGTTGTACTGAATATCAGCACGGCTGTGATGCGGTTCGAGGCACGAGGGCACAGCTCGAGTGTGATATTGCTTTTATATTTATTTACCAGTTCCACAAACACCACTTGTTACCTACAGATTATGATTTGTTTCTTTTTATTTTACCAGTTATATATTGCTCTACGACTGGCGGAACTAACTACCCGCATCAGGCGGAGCTGGTGACCGACAGTTAGCGAATGTGAGTTGGTGTAATTAACGGCATAAAAGTAGTTTTAATTGATTACTGGTGCTGTGTAGCCAAACGTTGAGGAGGATAAACCATTGCGGTGGTGGACACCTGCTGTAAATTTGATAAGTTACTCTTTATATTTACACTTATTCCTCTTTAGAATATCAATACCTCCAATACCTTCCTGGATCTGGGGTTAAATCCCAAATAGCTTTACATGGAAAGAACAGGGTTTGGAGAGCGATTGGAATTCAGTGATACAATGCATATATAGTTTAACGTCCCAGTGCTGTTTACCGTCCATTATCACCAATCGTGGAAAACCTCTCGTCCAATCAGATTGCTCAGTCAGAACCAACTGTATAATGTCAGGGTTAACCGCTAGAGGGTGCCTGGCGCCCAGAGACTTTTGTGTGTTTTTTATGTAGTTTTTGTTTAGTGCACTTAATTTCCCAGGATGCACCTCAGTCAGGTGACGGGAGCACTCATTAGTTTGATTATATATTGCCGTTTAAGTTCTGTTTCAGTTGTCTTGCATCTGTTGGATTAAACGTGTGACATGCTGGTTAGTTTATTAGTCTCGTTTCGTGCCAGTCTAGTTCAGTTCACAGTTTTTGGTTAGTTTTGTATAGACTCCTGGTTTTGTTTGTTTTCGAGTTAAGTATGTTTGTTTATGTCTTATTTCTTTATTATTAAAACATCTATTAAAAAAAATGCTTTATTATTAAAACATCTCTGTATTATGAAAACACCACCACTACATGCCTGACACATAATACAATATAACTTAAATCAAAGGAATAAATACACAATAACCAATAAATAATCAAAGGAATAAATAAATAAATAAATAAATAAGTAAGTAGGTAAATAAACACACGTTAAATAAAAAAGATGCAAGTTAAATAAATATGATGTAAAACAAAGAGCCATGTTTCAAATAAATAAATAAATAAATAAATAAAACATTTAACGAATGTAAATGAATAGATAAAAAAATAATAACACCAAACTCACAAAACAAAGAAAACGCAAAAAACAAAAAATAATAAAAATAGGATGACATTTGAAACAAATGATTTGAATCCAAACAAACAAACAAAAACAAAAACAAATAAATATTATATATATACAATTTTAATCAGAATGAATGGATGAATGAATAAATCCAAACAAAAACATACATTTTTTAAAATTCATTTTAATTGGAAGATATTTCCCCGTCCTGGTCCAGTGAGTTGAGTGGAATCACCAGTGAAGGGTTCAGCTTTTCCAGTAAACAGCCTCCAGTTATATTTATTTACCTAATTTCCACAAAGTAAAATAGTATTTACTTTTCAGTGTGATTTCATTATTATTTTTAGCTAGTGGTCTTACATAGTGGTAAACAACTTGAAGTGCTTGTTGTCATAGCAACAAAAGGCCTCTGGCTTCTTTTCTTTTTGTGTGTGCTCTCTTCTGAAGTTAATAAAGAAAAAAAAAATCCAGTTTGTTATGATACAGAGACTGTCGAGCATCGAGCTGGTCAGGAGTGTATCCTCACACACAGACAAACAACAAGCCTACTACACTCACAGAAGGAATATTTATTCAAATGATAATACCAGCATGTACAGTAGACAGATTTCTGTATGTGAAGGTAAATGGATTTAATGTTCATAATAAAACCACACATACTGTACATACAACGCCTCGTCATTCAAACACTGTTAATTAATGCTGGATTTTTATCATTATTAGATGTATTGACATACTGCAAACCAAACAGCATTTCCCAGTTAAGTACTAGTAAACATGTTTAACAGAATACCAACAAAACAAGAGGAGGAATTTCCATTTTGCTTCAGGTTTAAAAAAAACAGCTTATTTTCCCTTGCAGATCATATCTGCAAAAATAAATATCATTAAAAACTAATTGAAAGCAGCATTAGACCGATCGAGCGTGCCCTATTCTATCTCTTAGCTTCACACCCACTCAGTTAAAAATATATTTGTTGACAGTCAAGGGTTGTTCTTTCTAAATAATGTTTAATGGTTTACATTTTGATTTCTGTATTTAGTTTTTACCCGTTAGGCTTGCGCAAGGATTAGAAATAATGATTAGAACATTTGAGGTACACACACACACACACACACACACACACACACACACACACACACACACACACACACACACACACACTCACACTCACATGCGCGCGCGCTAATACTTCTAGTTAGATACCCAACATGTATGAATAATACATGTTGGGTATCAATAACAACATGTAAGAATAAGCTTCAGCTAAGAACCTTGAAATGGGCGTGTCCATCTGTAGTGCTCTCCAAGCCACACCCACTGTTTATTCTGTACACCTCAATGTAGATGTGAATATTGATATTATTAGCAGAAGATACGGTGTGTCATGCCAGGCGGAAGATATAACGTTTTATGTTGCTGGAAATTATGTGAAGGGTGTGCAAACTTTTGTACCCCTCATAAACATACAGTACATATGTGTAGTGTAAACTTTACACGAGGTTTGTAGGATAAAAGCTAAAGTTGCCAGAAAGTCCTGTAGTTAGACGTAGAGTTGCGAACCTCACCTCCCTCTCTGAGTCTGACATCCAGCGCTCTGGACCCGGACGTCACACAGTGACAGAAATAAAGAGGTGGCAGGTTTTGTCAGACTCTAATGACTGAAAATGTGGCAGAGCATGCTTAGAAAAAAAGAAAGAAAGAAAGAAAGAAAGAAAGAAAAAAAAAAAAGTCAAGGCTGGTGCAGTGGCTGATGAAACAAAATACCAATAGTGTCATGATTTTATGTCATAATTTGCACAATTATTTAAATAAAACCCAAATCTTGTGAAAAAAAAACCTTGCTTGTTACAATTCAAAATAGATATGTTCTGCTGACTATAGATAAGCATTATGAACTTCTTCCTTGTGTGTAATGAGGGAATATATAATAGCGCCCTGCACATACAGACGATACACTGCAAAACGAGATAAATCCAGTCAGGTTTAAAAAAAAAAAAATTTTTTTTTTTTTTTAAGTCAGTATTTCAAATTGATTTCCTGGACTCACATGGGTTATAACGTGCAAATATGCACCAAATATTAGGTCAACTTAGTTTAGGTCAGATCACTAGAACACTAGAACTCCACCTCCCACAATTTTCTTTCTCTATTTTTTGTTTTGTTTTTAATGCCTACAGCTATATTCATGGCGAGAGTCAGGTTTTGTTATTCGATATTAAAACCAGATGCGATTTTTTTAAAATACATTTTCCCTAAAGACTTTAACAGTAAATTTGGATTTACTTGTTTAGTAACTTTCTATTAAACAGAATAAAACAAGTTCCGCACGGGAACAAGTTTAAAAGACAGAAGGGTTTTACATGATGATGAACACCGTGGTGAATTTTCTCTTGATAGTAAAAAATGTGTAGATTTTGAGTGTCCTATTCTGCATCTTGTGTAAATGACATGTACAGTATGCTTTGTTCCAACATTGGGATTCATTTAGTTTGTCATTGATCCCATTATGATTGTCGTTTATGTTTGATGTATCCATTTAAAATTTTGTTTCAAAACTTGTAAAAGGTATAGAGCATTTGATCGTTTTCTTAGATAATGCTTCTTTGGCGGTTTTGTCGTTGCTTGCTCATTACAAGGGATCCCTTTAAGTGTCCGCGTATCCAACGGAACATTATGCTCAAATGATTGGATTCTAAAAATGATAACTTGGTTATGATTTCCACAATTATTGCATGATCTTTCTAATACTTAGATACATGATTTTAAGTCTGTTATTATTAGGAAATCAAAATCAGCCGGTCATTGTGTTTTTCGATCATGTACTGTAGATATGCGATGTAGTATCACTCATATGTTGGTTGAGTTTTGAATGAAAACCCATGCTTTACATGTGTTTTTGTAGTGAGTCACTGGCAGCTAATTGGAGGTTTTGTTGCACCTTTTTAATGACAAAGCCTGTTAAAAAAAGAGACATGAGAACGCATGTCATGAGAAGCATTACAAACATTATAAACATACAAAAAGATGAGTTTATAGCATCATATGCCTCCTAATTAGGAGAGTAGTACAGTACGTAATAAGCAAAAAGTAATAATTACCTTTTTCTTTACTTCACCATTTAAAAAAAAAAAAAGTCGATCAAACCGAATTAGTTCATTCATGGATCAATGACTTTTTTTTCGTCTTCTTCCTCCTTTAAAACGGAAATCAAAGGCACTTTGCTTTTTATGATATTTGGTGCATAAATCGAAGACGTACCTTCTGAGCAGTTTTAGTGTGAGCCACTCAAACCCTCTGGAAATACAGACACGGCAATTACTGAAAAATGTTCACAATTATAATCCCAATGTATAACATTGTAGAAAGACGACTCAACTTTCATTAGACTTTTTAGGCCAAGTCGAGGTCGAGGAATACCATGACGATGATTTCTGCCGTATTGGATTTTAAACTTTTTTACCCAATCGTCAAGAAAATTGCAGCCAAGAATTATTGCCTGAATCTGAACAAAAAATAAATAAATAAATAAATAAAATCTTGGATTTATAATAGACTAGACGTTTCACTCATAGCTTGCCAAAGTATTTCATGGCTAGCTCACCAAACACGACGTAACTGTGTGGCATCAATGAGATTCCGAGTTCGACTGAAACCTGTAATTGGCTACTAAAAAAACAGGAAGTGACTCAATAGCTCAGCAATGGCTTGATCCATCTCCTTGGGAACGAGCACTGATGGTCTAAACGGTTTTCAGAAAATGCTTGGTCGCCTTAACCGCTGCTATCAGCTGTACTCGAACGATTCTTTCTACCTAGTTCTTGTGTCCGTTTATGGACACACTTTCTCCGAGGGATTTTGACAGACAGCTCAATCTGGTGACAAGCTCAGATATTGTACGCTACACATCCTGTTCATTCAGCTCAGGAAAATTGGTCTATTTGGAAAAAAAAAAAAAAAAAAAAAAAGGAAAAAAAATAATAAAAAACCCTCTGTGCTCTGTGTCAAGTGACATTTACAGCAAATACGTCCCAGCAGGTAAAAAGCAGAGGAAGAGCTAGTAAAGACATGGAGGTGGTGGCACTACTGTCTATTAAAAACAGCTTTACTAGAGGTTTATTCAGATTTATTCTTAAAACACGAGGTTTTTAAATGTCAGCGAGAGAGAGAGAGGGAGAGAGATTGGCTAAACTCAAAAGCTCTTTATTATGTTCGGGAAAGTTGGTTGGATTTTATGGCACTAAAATGCCTCCTAAACCTGCTCATTTGGAGACACGAGAAGTGCTAAGAGGAGCAGCGGCATGGCATACAGGACGCCAGATGGGTACTACAGTAAAAAAAAAAAAAAAGAAACAAAAAATACAAATAGGTGATCCATTAAATGGCAAAGGACTGAGTGAGTAAATATTTTTTTACTTAGCAGATTGTGGCTTGTGCTTGGAAAAACTACATTTTAAAGGAATTTAAAACAGAATCAAGTGAAAAACATTTGGAAGGGGTCTCCAGTAACACTCAGGTCATGGTCCTCAAACGTTTAGTTGCTGCTATACTTTGTCAATGATGCTTGAATACGGGACTTTTTAAAAATGAATTTCTATGTAACAACCCCCGGCAGCAACCTCGTTTCCCCTCCCGTCTGTTCCAGCCACTCAGTATCCTAATCATCGGCCTGATCGTCTGTCATCTGTGGCTGTTTCTCACGGATTCATGCCTTAAGTAAGATTTTTTTTTTTTCATGTCTGAATGATTCATGGGTCACTGCGTGGCTCAACAAACACAAAAAAAAAAAAAACATTCATCTGAAAGTGCACAGGTACACGGTCTGGACCGAAGATAAATGAGACATAAAAATGAGAGTCCTTCAGGAGGCCTGGAGAACGATTCCTATAAGACCGAAACCACGAGAACATCTGGCTCTCTGGAAGCAAGATATGAAGAAATGAGGGCCGGCTCAAGACCTTGAGTACATTTTTCTGAATACATAAATAACTACCACTTTCTTTTTGGTATCAAAGTGACTTATCAGCAATTAAACGAAACAAAGGACTTGCATGCGTTCTCTGTTCTCTGAAAACTCTTTATCTATTCATTTTGCTGTTCTTCTCGTCAGCTACGACCCGAGAGTTTAATTAAAACATATCAAGGCACCATAGCATCTAAATAATTTCCTTTCTGCCTAAATTCATATCATTACTTTATCTATCTTTGTGAGAGTGAGAGCGTGACATAAAAATAGGCCTTACCTACACCGCTATTTATTCCTGTTGCCATGGTGACAAATATACACCCATCAGCCATAACACTGAAACCACTCACAGGTGGCGAGAGCAACGCTGATTATCTTTCTATAATGGATCCTGATCACATTCAGTCATAACGGTAAAACAACCTGGCGGATACTGTGTTGATGTTTGTGAGATCTGGGGAATTTGAACGCAGATTCAACACCATGAACTCGCTCAGATTCCTCAATCCATTCCTGAGCAATGCTTGCAGAGTGGCAGGGCGCATTATACTGCTGGAAGCGGCTGCTGACATTAGGGAAGACTATTGCCGTGTGGGGGGTGTCCTTGCTCTCCAAAAATGTTTAGGTAGTTGGTACAAGTAACATCCAGATGAGTTCCAGGTGCAAAACATTGCGCGTCTGCTTCACACTGTCTGCTTCGCGCTGGCTTGCCTTCTTCCTGTAGTGCATCATGGTGCCATCTCTTCCCCAGGTACTGTACGCAACACACACACACCTGGCCATCCACATGATATAAAAGCAAACATGATTCATCAGGCCAGGTCACCGTATCCTGTTGCTCCATGGTCCAGTTTCGATGCTCACATATCCATTGTAGGAGCTTTCAGTGGTGGACACGGGCCGTCATGGGCACCTTGAGCAGGCTGCGGCTACGCAGCTCCGTACACAACGACTGAGATGCACCGACGCCTTTCTATCATAGCCAGCATTAATTTTTTATTTTTTATTTTTTTAAATACATTTTTGCTCTTCAACTGGGGATCAGACCAGATGGATTAGCTTTCACCACCTCACCCCGCGCATCAATAATCCTTAGCTGCTCATGGGCCTGTCGCCGGTTCCCCAGGTCTCCTACTTTGGAGCACTTTTGCCAGGTTCTAAACAAAGCACACCATCAACACCCTACAAGACCTGCTGTTTTAGAGATGCCTTGATTCACTTCTTGCCAAATACTGTAGCTCCTTGAACGAATGCAATGATAGTAGGTAATGTGGTAAACATTAGATGACCTGTAAGCGTTTCAATCAGCAAAATAATCATTAATTAAAAATAAATGTATATGTTTTTTTTTTTAACGAAAAATGATTTATAACAGCGTAATATAATGCTGACAGTTAAAAATAAAGAAATCGCCAAGAATTTAAGCCTTGAAATCACTAAATAATAATAATAATAATAATAATAATAATAATAATAAAAAAAACAAACCATAAAATTAATGAATAATAAGCCAAACAAATTGTATAGAATAAAGATACATGAATAAGACTTAAATGGTCAAATGAGATTCAATTATGGACATTAAAACAAACAATTAATTAAGCTGAGTTGGGGGAATTTGTGTATCGTTACACTTGACTGCAAAATCACTGCATTTGGCGGCATGGTGGTGTAGCAGGTAGCACTGTGGCCTCACAGCTCCAGAGTTGAGGGTTTGATTCCCACCTCGCGTCTGAGTTTGCAGAGTTTCCATGTTCTCGCCGTGCTCAGTGAGTTTCCTCTGGATTTCTTCTCACAGTACAAATTCATGGTAATTGGCATTCCCAAATTGCCTGTAGTGTGTGTGTGTGTGTGTGAGTGTGCATGTATGCCCTGTGATAGACTGGCACCCTGTCCAAGGTGTTCCCCGCCTTGTGCCTGAAGCCTACTGGGATTGGCTCCGGGCTTCCCACGACCCTGTACAGGAGAAGCAATATAAATCAACGTATGAACGTAATGAATGTTGTGTTTGCATTTAATGTTGTAAAATATTGCTGTTAATTGCTTGTTCAGTCGATTCAGCACCTAGGTATCGAAATATCATCGCATCGTCTGGTCTCATCCCTATTATGTCTTTAATAATTGAAAACAACTACAGTAGAACTAGAACTACTACAACTAACAATAATAATAATTAGAATCATTACAAAATATAATTAGAATAAAAGATGAATAATAATGTCAAAAAAAACTATATAGATATATAGATATATATAGATATATAGATATATAGATATATAGATATATAGATATATAATACAATAAGGCAAAATATGGTCAAACATATTAATACGCTAACGAACAAAATGAATAATAAATAAATTATAAATTAAAATGGCAAAATACGACATTATTATAATCGTTAAAACAAGTAATAATAAATAACGCATAATAGAGACCAAATTATAAGCATTAAAATAACCAAGTAAACAAATAAAAGTAATAAGTAGCAATGAAGTGTTGTTTATCCTGAGTGTTAAATTGCTTGTCACAGGAAGTGTACTTAATGAGATATTTTTGGAAAGATTTGCTGCTTTAATTGCCCCGAGCGCTTTTGCATTTCAGTTCCGCACTGTAATATTTATCACGGGTCACTCTACCGGTCACGTCTAACTGCGAGACACGTTTATTTACATTTCTCTGGACAGTAAAGCGTGTTTCAACTTCAGCGTCAGGACTGACAGCATGATGAAACCTGCATCATTTGCTTCTGGGTTTTTTCCATCATCCTCATCTTTTTCTTCTTCTTCCCCCCCCCTTTTTTTTTTTAAACGCCGTTATTTGTGCTCGGCGTCTTATGCAATTGTGCAAAACACAACAGCGGGGGAGCGGTTCAAAGAGCGAGCGATAGTGCTCAGGCTTTTACCTTTCATCAGCCGAGTCTTCCCGTCAGCAAACCCTTTTCCATTCGGACGCCTTTCGGACGTAAAAAAAAAAAACAAGCAGCGGGAGTAAAAAAAGATGAAAAGGATTTGCAGCTCTGCCGCGAAAGCCCGCACAGGGTTACTTAATTCAGGAAAAGATGAACGCGGCTGATTGAACGTTCTACGTTCTTCTGCAGTGCAACGTGAAACATTTTTATCCTTCTGTGCATTTTTAAAACTTTTTTTCCTTCGTCTTTTTGCTGTTGCAATGCTGAATTCAAGACCGCCATAAAGTACAGGCAAACGTAGCTGAAGTTGATGGATGATGCGTCTGCGTGGGCTTCGAGGATAACAACCCGTCTCCCATAGATTCTGGCAGGATCGCGTGTCGACAGGAAGCGGTGCAGCGAAGGTTGTGTGTGTGTCAGAGAAACCTTATACAGCTTCCTGAGTCCGTTTTTCTACCGCTGGTGTCTCTTTATAGTATTAAGCAAAGGAGCTGCGAAACAAATTAGACCTGCAGCCTTTAAAGATTAATACGTATCGATGGGCCTTTCTCCTGTTTCCCCCTTCATTCCGAGTGACTTGATTTGCAAGCCTGGCCAGACGAAATCCATACTGGACAGATGCGAATATAACTTGAAAAACCGCCCTGCATCTTTAATTCTAACGAAAATCAAAGCTGTGGAATGACTACGAGCCGCAAACTCGTCTTTTCGAATAAGGCACAGCCGTCCACGAGGAGTTATCTGTACTCTAATAACATCCGTTTTCTTGCTAACAGCAAGACAATTAGCTAAGAGCTAGCGGATCTGTTTGTCCGTATATCACTTAAATAAAGTCAATAGCGTAGCTACAAATCCCACGGAGAAGCAGTGGGCACTAAATAAGGAGTGAAACACTTGAGGGAATGCTGTTATAGGAAAAGGGCCTAGTTATTGACAGAATGAAATCAGCCTGATGCAAAGCAAACGCTCACACTCAGTTTCTGAACTAGCACCTAGCTAGCAGCTGTTTACAGAAATAAGTATGATGTTTGTTTTATAATTTTGGAAAATAAGAGTAATGTTATACACTCCTGATTTACACTGCTGAACGCTAGTTACGGAGCAGATATTGCCCATAAAACCTTTTAAAAAGTCATCTTGAAAATACAAATTCTAATACAATACTAATATAAAAAAAAAAAATACTAATATTGAAATAAAACTCACCATTTAGCATTGAGGCAGCAGCTAAGCTATCCTAAAGCTAGTAGCTGTTTCCAGGCACAGTTAGCCCAATGAAGAAGCACATGGTATCATAAAATTTATATATATATATATATATATATATATATATATATATATATATATATATATATATATATATATATAAAATCAACTCACCTTGATGACTAACAGCTCTGTTATCCATCAGCTAATAGATAGTTTCTGAGATTTTTTCATATTTCTGTTCATTTTACAAGATGACAGTGTCCTTACTAACAATTAGCTTAGCAGCTCTGGTATTTGGCTATCATATAACAGCTCTGGTAATAAACAGTTAACTTGCAGCCATTTTAACTAGCTATATATTTTAGCTCTGTTAACCAACAACAAATTATTACCCCTGATAACTAGCAACAAGCTAGCAGTTCTGGAATTTAAAAAACAAAAAACAAAAACAAAAGCAATTGGATCATCTCTGTTTTATCTAGCAAATATGTTTCAGCTCTGTCAGAAAAGAAAAGGGGAGAAGAAAAAAAAGCAGTCAGCTAGCAGCACTGCTAATAAACAATTAGCTGCAGCTATTTTAACTAGCGAAAATGATTTGGCTCTCTATCAACCAAGAAGCTGGCAGCTCGTTAACAAACAATAAGAGGCGTTCCGGTAACTTAGGTGTAAGTTAGTATCTCTATTAACCAACAATAAACTAGCAGGTCTGGCAATAACCTGGCAGTTCTGGGACCAAGCAATAAGGTACTGCAAGCACTTAGCAATAAGATAGCACCTCTGGTACTTAGCTGTAAGCTAACCACACTATAACTCAACAAGGTGCTACCTCATTTATTAATAAACAAATTATCGATTGTATTTATTTTTGTCTCGTCTGTTTTATTGGGTTATATTTACCTACATTTAGGACTTTCGGACGCTCGTGTAAAAATGTGACGCTCCGGGTCACATGTAAAGAAGGGTTCACAAACTTTCAACCACTAATGTAGCAGCTTTATTTTAAGTTTAAGTCGCATTAGCTATCAAATACTAAAGAAGTGATGATGCTGTTAAACTTACCTTAATGTCTTTTACAGTCATTTAGCACACAGTGTGCAATCTAAAACCCGCCGTTGTAAACAGTGCGGCGAGCAAAACTGTCATTATTTTTATTGATATAAGGCAGGGGTACATTTTACCCCCGAGGTTAAGTGCATTTTATATTTCTTTTTATTACTCTGCCATGCCGCTGCAGGACTCTCAACTGAACTGACGGAGAGAGAGAGAGAGAGAGAGTTTGAATATATTACGATGTAAAGCCTGGCCACAAAGAGAAGCGAAAGGTTCACTTAGCACAAAGAGAGATGAATCAGGATGCGCGCTCTCTCTCTCATTCGCTCGCTTGCTCAGTTGCTCTAAAAATTCAATTTCCAGAATATTGTGTATGACTTACAGACATCATGGAGTTGCTACAAATATGCAGGAGGCTCCCAGAACTTCCGGGAGAGGTGGGATGTACAGTATGTACCAGCCTCACTGGTAACTAGGGTTGCCAATATACAGTGTTTTCTCATTTTCTCATTAACTGAAAACATGCATCATTATAAAGGTTTATGTGAGTAGACGTCAGAAGATATGATCAAACAAATCACAATTTGTGATTTTACCTGTAGTAAAATTAAAAAAAAAAAAAAAAAAAACGAAGTTTTAATAAAGAAGTAAAGAAGGGCATGACTCACCAAATCTGCTTTTCCAACAGATTTTTTTTTTTTTTTTACTGCTCTTGACTGATTCAAGCAGCCCTTTTCCCTTTTGCACAGCCACAGAGAGAAGTCCTTAAATGACAAGTCACAGTTCACAGATATTTGAAGTCCATTCTTTTTATTAGCTCTGTGCTGCATCGTTTTTTTCATAAGTCTGACCATTTAATGGTCATCAGAGAGAAAATCCTCTCTACAAAGGCATTTGAGCCTGGCACACTGGGGAAAAATGAGACAATCCCGAAACATGTTGATCGAGCTGGCTTTCCCTATGTTTTAAAAACCTGCCACCCTCTTCTCACTGGTGCATTTCGGGGTATTTTTTTCTGGCTTTCTTTATTTCCTCCTGGCTACCGTAGAACTCTTCCTAGCATTGATCCATACTGATGATCCCTGTCCTTTTGAGGTTATCACCACTTGCACCACTTGCTCCAGGTCAGTTAAGGCGAGGTCATCCAACGGAGAAATCAAACCGCTTATCAGTGTCTACATTGACAGAGTCATAGACCTTCATGAGGTCCTCTTGCTGCTTGGATCTTTGTGTTGACACCAGTTTCTCAATCAGTCTTGCATTCAAAAAAAAAAAAAGGTTTTGAGTTTCCGCTGAAGCGTCTTCATTTTGAATTGTCAAACATCCTCATGAACAGATCTTTGATTTCTCCAGGTTTTTTTTTTTTTTTTTTTTTTTTTTTACAACCTGGTCCAAAACACAGCGTACATTTTGGGAAACGGAGATGTAAATCGCAGCATCTCCAGTTTTTTTTCTTCATCTTCAAAAATCCTTTTCAGTGCCACAGGAAAAGTCTCCCAAAGGGACATGAAGTATGAAGTAAGAGCGTGCCAGGTTTGCAGGAGATGATCAACAGCTGGATGAAGAGAGAGAGTCATTGTGTGCAAACGACACAGAATTTGACACCATTCAAGGCAGTCAGGCAGTCAGGATGCGATTCTTGGCGCTGCTCAATAACTGGTAAACGGAGTAGTGTTTTCCAAGGTGCTCCAAAGCATTATCCTCTTGCCTAGGCTGCGATGAGTCCGACATCCAGGACGTACCTTTTCAGACATTTCATCAGAGCATGACGTATGCCATTTGCTTTGCACTCCATCAGACACAGAGATGGACACATTTCTCTATTTCCCTAATTTGAGGCATAGTTCTCATAGTTAGGGAACTCAGAAATACAGAGGCTCACTTTGAGTTGGGGACAGATCATCCAAAAGATCCCGCACAGACTTTGGTCCAAATGAAATCATTGTAATCATCTCAGCTTTCATTTAGTCTCTGCATATTCTTCAGTACGACTGAATCATGAAACCAAAGCCCTGCTGAGCTTAACAAGACAGTTGGTGCTTTTGTAACCGAGTCCATATTTAACTGTACGGAACACAAATGAAGCTTCACTTGCCTCACCCTGTGTGACTTGTCATTTTCTGCTAGCATAAAGAAACCGCGGTATTGCTAGCACCTTAAGCTAGTGTGGCCTTCTTGTGTATTTCTGTGGAAGCATGCAGAGTTAAGTCTATCTCACTGAGAATTCCCAACTACATGAAGTACAGAAGGGCAGGGGTAGCTCAGTGGTTAAGGTATTGGACTACGGTTCAGAAGATCCCAGGTTCAAACCTCACAACCACCAAGTTGCCACTGTTGGGCCCTTAAGCAAATTGCTCAGATGTAATGAGATAAAAAAAAAAAAAGTAAGTCACTCTGGATAAGAGCGTCTGCCAAATGCTTAGATGTAGATGTAGAAGGCTTTCATCAAGTCACCACTAAACCATCTCCTGTTTGCTTCCCATCGTTTGTTGTAGCCTCACATCCTTTTTTTTTTTTTTTTTTGCTGGTTTCTCCATATTTGCCTGAGCCGAACAACAGAGTAACACCAGACATAACTTTTGTTTGTTTGTTTTTTTGCAAGACTTGGAACTTTTAACTAAGAACCATCATGGTTGTTCTACACCATTAAAAGGATGAATATTACCACTCTACCACTCCATTACGTGCCACTCTTTAAAAAGTAAAAAAAAAAAAATGTATGTTTAATAATTAATGTGGTAAAAAAGGAAATAAAACACCCAATAAGCATCTGAAAAACCTTACAATAGTAGAAAAATCAACATAGTAAAAGGAACCAGATTTCCTTATACCATGCGGTTGTTGATTAGTTTCCTATAACGGCACACCTTCGAGCATTTTGTTCCCATTTAATTAGCAAGGTGTGATGAAACCCTAATATGCTTCATGTTCCCTTCCAAATTCAGCGATTAGTTTAGCAAGTAAGTTTACCTAGGAGCTTTTAAGCAAAATAGACTTAAGTTGCATCAGGTTGCATCGTTTTGGGAAGGCGGAGTAAAACACAGACACCCAAATCTCAAAGTAAAAGTGCAGCTTTATTTACAGAATGCAGAGAAACAGCCGCAAGCAAGCAAGGAGCAGGCAAGTTTGTCCAGATGACGAAGGAATCAGTCAGGATGCACCCTTTAAGCGAGGTGTGGCGGCGGGCCGAGCTGAGCAGGGCAGAAGGTGGCTGAATCGGGGAGGCGGTGGGGCACTGTTGCAAGCTCTTTGCAGGCTGCTTTCTCCTTGTCGAAGTATTCCCAATGTTCTCAGAGTCTGTCCATCACACCACAGTCTGAAAAGACCTACTCATCGGACTGGATCTCCGCAGCTATTTCATAGGCCGTGGATGACAGCGAGATGGTAGGCAATAATCTGTGTCCAGGTCTGGTGAGTTAGGGTGCCCCACCCCTTACCTGTACACAGCGGAGATGTCCACTGTCCCGAATACACGCCGTGTCTGCCTTTTTTTTTTTATTCCAGAGTGGAACTGTCCAATGTAGAGAAGCACTGGCTCTAACACAAGTGAGTTCTGCTTGACAATAACTGCATGCATTACCCTCAAGTTTAACTTCCTCTTGAGTGGTTTTAGATTAGGGCAGTATTGGGGCAAACCAATTCAGCCTAAAATACGGGCCATCCCAACTAATAATGGGAGCCAATCCAACAAGTAACAAGCAATAAACTAGTAGTATGCTAGCAAGTTTCTTAACAAACAAAACAAAACAAAAATTAACCCGCAGCGCTGTTAACTAGCAATCTAGTAGCCGTTCAGAATAAGCTAGCAGCTACATTATGCTCACTTGCTGGTATGTTAGCTAGCTTTAATTCTAACTAGCTTTTATCCTGCATGTGTTTTCAGGCAAAAAGTGAGCCCTGTTTTTGTGTTTTTTCTTTTTTTCACCCAGAAAAACGCAGCCATTATAAAACAGCATCAACTCACCTTTTTTTTTATTTTTTTATCTCGCACTCACTCATTCATCCCACATCTCTATTTGCAACCTTACACTTCAGTTTCTTTATTTATCCCTCTGCCACCACCAGCAAGCAGCCGTTTGACTCCAACATAAAGAGGTGCAGTGATTGACTTTTATGAAGGCTTTATGGTGTGTTCAATATGACCGCATTCGATCGGCAGCTAAGACTACACGGAGAGAGGGATGAAGCGCGAGCGCAGCGGCAGCAGCAGCAGCAGCCTTGGAGAAGGTAATAAAGACCTGATTCATTTCCACACAACCGCAAGCGTGGGAGAGAGCCAACACCTGAGACCGGGAAGAACTCGTCACGTCTTAAATCAGCTTCTTCACGCTGAACTTCCCAGTCCATTATAGCGGATTTGTGCCACTTAGCGGACTTTCCGTGTCTAGCATTACCCTCAGTGGGCTTGGGGTGAATCTCGTTCATATAACGTTTGATCACATTATGTATTTTCAACCATGGACTTTATTTTTAGTTTTTAATGTGCATGCTTTTTGCTAGCCAGAAACCACATGGAATGAAAACAGCTACGTTTTTTGGATTTGTTTGTTTCGTTATGTATAAAAATGTTCATGTGTCGTTCAAGTCTAACCAGGGCTTTTGTGATTGTGCGGAATAACAGAACACAGTTCTAAGAGTACTGTAAAAACGTTTGATTTTTCTACATGAGATGCGTCACTTCCGCAAGTCGGCGACAAGTTGTCCGCCAATTTTCAAGGCTTCAGTGTCCACAGGAACAACCGCAGTGGGCTCCGAGCTACCTCAGCCGGGATGGCCATTCACGGACGTACCGCCCTCTTTAAAACACTCGCACCAATCGAATGGTTCACCGCGGCCTTCACCGTGTCTCATCACCATACGGTGCGTGAAGAGTCTTCTGTAAATGTCAATCACTTTTACGCCTGTTTTAATGACTTGTAAAATGTATCGCACTTTATGGAAATTTGGTATAATGCATTATGAATCAGTAAAGTGGTTTATAGTAGTAAAGACATAGAATTTAACAATAAAATTGTGTTATAAAATATATTATAAAAACAAGTGTAAATAATAAAAAAACAAGTATTAAAATATTTCTATTGGTTTTAAAAATATATATTATTCAGACATACAGTAAGCTTATTGGAGAAAGAATCGCTCATAATTTCGAGCGAGGCCAAATGCTATATAAAGACGTTGATGAAAAAAAAGAGAGCAAATAGAGAGAGAGAGAAAGAAAAACATAGAGGTTATAATTATTTATGAAATTACATTCCATTTTATAGCAATTATTACAATATCAATACCATTAGTAAGTTATTTGCTGGCTGTTCTACATCAGTAAATAGATGAATATGACCATGTGCCAGTCTTTAAAAAGTAAAAAAAAAGGAAATAAAACACCTAATAAAACCTACGACAGAAGAGAGATCAACATGGTCAAAGGAACCAGATTTGATTATATTACCATGCGGTTGTTGATTAGTTTCCTATAACGGCACACCCTCAAGCATTTTGTTCCCTTTTTAATTAGCAAGTCGTGATGAAACCCTAATATGCTTCACGTTCCCTTCCAAATTCAGCGATTAGTTCAGCAAGTAAGTTCACCTTAGTACTCGTTCCGAGTCAGTATTTATCCCTTTTTGAACTCTTAGATGCATTTCAAAAGGAGAAGCTGAGCGATGAAAGTACTTGTATTTACTCCCTGATTTGCACACATCACCGCAGGGCGAGGAAGAACACACACTTAGGGATTATCAGGACTAGTGTTCTTTAAAGCGTGCTTTCATCCTCGGGTTGAATCCACAGTGAAACATATGCAGTCTGCCTGGAGGGGATTGTCGATGAGCCATTATGCTTAAGTTATATTAGGCATGCTTAGTCTCCATTAACACACACACACACACACACACACACACACACACACACACACACACACACACACACACAGTAGGGACAGCAAGAGCAATCCAACCACTCCGCTATCTTTTTTTTTTCCCCCCCTTCTTCTTTGTTTTGTTCTCATAGTCTGCATTAGGTTTTAATATGCACATGTGATTTGAGTGTGATATAATACATGCATGTGTCTTCCTTTTATGTTCCATTTTGCCCCCCCCCCCCTTTTTTTTTTCCTTTTTAATTTCATTTCATTTTCGTAACTCAGCACTCTTGAAAAGCCTGAATGTGTCTCTTGAGACTTAGGCAAATGAAATGTAATAAGATCAAAGCTCCTCGTCGAAACACACACACACACACACACACACACACACACACACATATACATCACATTGTGAAATGTCCTCCTTTCATAAACCTGTGTTTACAAATGCACTGAGATTAGTGAAGTGTTGGTTAAACCATGCAACGAGCACACTTGGGTACAAAGACCTGATGGATGATGTGTATTATATCATCGTTTATGACATGGCTGTGTGTCAGGTTGACGTCAGTGCATGATGCCTTGTGCATTATCAGCTGAACATATCGACATATTGACATATTACCTACAATATATAACGCTGAGATGTATGTCCTTCGCTGCAAAAACGATGCGACGCAATTTAAGGCTAATATTAAATGCATAAATATGACACGCGGATGGAGGCTAGAAACACATATCTGCTTGCTATCTTCTATGATTTAGTCTAGTTATTAAAGGACTTTTATTAATTTCTTCACCCAAGCGCTTTGGACTTTTCTCTTTTTATTGACGAAAACCCCGATATCCCTTCCATTCTTTTTCCATGAATAGCCGTTAAAAAATGACTTGGTGCTTGAAGACATAATTACGACTATTAATTAATTCACTAACAGTGTCATTCCTTTAAAGTCTACAAAAATTTCCCTTTTTTATTTAGAAGGAACACCATCTTTATCTGGAACATCAATCAAGGACTGAATTATTTATTATATTATTATGAATTAATTATTTAATTATTCATGGCTGAAACGACAAATTATCATTTTCATGCTTAAATTTTATATATATATATATATATATATATATATATATATATAAAATATAATATCTTTAATATTACTTTTATATAAAAAATGCATGTAATATGCATTTTGAATTCTGTCTAAATTTATTATAAAGTAATATAAAGTATTACAAAATACATTTATAAAAAATGAGCAAAAATAAGGCTAAAATTTTTTTTAAAACAAGAAACCAGAAATTTTAAGAAATCAGTAATGTTTTAATTTAAAAACATAAAAACAATTATTACATGGATTAGAATTGCTGCTTGACACAAAGAGGTCAAAACAATCCTCGTCCAAAAACAAAAACAAACAAACAACAACAACAACAACAACAAACAATCGAAGGTGATCAATGAGATTTAAATAATTTATTTATTTTTATTTTATTTTTTGTTTTTAAACAATCAGCCGTCTAAAGACCTACAGATTTTTTTTTACAGTGATTTACAACAATGTTTAAGTGATTTACTGTAAAAGTGATTTAAATCGTATAGCTTATATACTAAAGTATAAAAAAGAGAAATAAATGAATTAAAGGGTTAACTAAAAAAGAAGATAAGTGCTCAGTCAGCTTATCACTCAAATTCTGTCTTTTAGAGAACAATTCATTAAATAAATAAAAAAATCTACTAATAAAATACACTAGTGTATCTTGCATATATTAAGACATACACACATGGACAAAATTGTTGGTACCCTTCGGTCAATGAAAGAAAAACTCACAATGGTCACATAAATAACTTTAATCTGACAAAAGTAATAATTAAAAAAAATTCTATGAATGTTAACCAATGAAAGTCAGACATTGCTTTTCAACCATGCTTCAACAGAATTATTTTAAAAAATGAACTCATGGAACAGGCCTGGACAAAAATGATGGTACCCCTAACTTAATAGTTTGTTGCACAACCTTTTGAGGCAATCACTGCAATCAAACGATTCCTGTAACTGTCAATGAGACTTCTGCACCTCTCTGCAGGTATTTTGGCCCACTCCTCATGAGCAAGCTGCTCCAGTTGTTTCCGGTTTGAAGGGTGCCTTTTCCAGATGGCATGTTTCAGCTCCTTCCAAAGATGCTCAATAGGATTGAGGTCAGGGCTCATAGAAGGCCACTTTAGAATAGTCCAATGTTTTCCTCTTAGCCATTCTTGGGTGTTTTTAGCTGTGTGTTTTGGGTCATTGTCCTGTTGCAAGACCCATGACCTGCGACTGAGACCCAGCTTTCTGACACTGGCCAGCACATTTCTCTCTAGAATCCCTTGATAGCTTTGAGATTTCATTGTACCCTGCACAGATTCAAGACACCCTGTGCCAGATGCAGCAAAGCAGCCCCAGAACATAACAGAGCCTCCTCCATGTTTCACAGTAGGGACAGTGTTCTTTTCTTGATATGCTTAATGAACATAGAGCTGATTTGCCCATTTGTCCATAGGACATTCTCCCAGAAGCTTTGTGGCTTGTCAACATGTAGTTTGGCATATTCCAGTCTGGCTTTTTTATGATTTGTTTTCAACAATGGTGTCCTCCTTGGTCGTCTCCCATGTAGTCCACTTTGGCTCAAACAACGACGGATGGTGCGATCTGACACTGATGTTCCTTGAGCATGAAGTTCACCTTGGATCTCTTTAGAAGTCTTTCTGGGCTCTTTTGTTACCATTCGGATTATCCGTCTCTTTGATTTGTCATCAATTTTCCTCCTGCGGCCACGTCCAGGGAGGTTGGCTACAGTCCCATGGATCTTAAATTTCTGAATAATATGTGCAACTGTAGTCACAGGAACATCTAGCTGCTTGGAAATGGTCTTATAGCCTTTACCTTTAACATGCTTGTCTATAATTTTCTTTCGAATCTCCTGAGACAACTCTTTCCTTCGCTTCCTCTGGTCCATGTTGAGTGTGGTACATACCATGTCACCCAACAACACAGTGACTACCTGGAGCCCTATATATAGGCCCACTGACTGATTACAAGATTGTAGACACCTGTGATGCTAATTAGTGGACACACCTTGAATTAACATGTCCCTTTGGTCACATTATTTTCAGTATTTTCTAGGGGTACAATCATTTTTGTCCAGGCCTGTTCCATGAGTTTATTTTTTTAAATAATTCTGTTGAAGCATGGTTGAAAAGCAATGTCTGACTTTCATTGGTTAACATTCATAGAAGTTTTTTAAAATTATTACTTTAATCAGATTAAAGTTATTTCTGTGACCATTGTGAGTTTTTCTTTCATTGACCGAAGGGTACCAACAATTTTGTCCACGTGTGTATGTTGTGCCCAGTGATGGATTGTCACTCTGTCCAGGGTACAGGATAAAGCCGTAAAGGATAAAGGAGTCAGCACCTCAAATGTAACTTGGCTATGTTAAAGTAAAATAATTGAATGTGCTGGATCAAGTGCTATTCAAAATCAATCAAAAAATTTTTTTTTTTTTTTTAAACTTTTTTAAAAAGCAGGTTTTTGTGTTTAAGGGCGATTTTCTAAACACTAAAAAAAATCCTACACGGATTCTTCGATTTGCGCACACTGAACTCACAGAGAAGAAACTACAGATACTTGTAACACTGTGTAATTATACTGAGAAAATGAGAAATGTTTAAAAAAAATCATTATTGGTTGGTGAAGAAATCATCAGTTTTAAGCTCGATTTGCTCGTGTTTGCCGATGAGACTACAGACGAGAGCTGCATGAAACGCAATGATAGAGTTTTTGCCTTTGAACAACAAGCGTGGAAAGAAAAAAGCGAGGAGCGCTCAGTTCACCAGCGCTTAATTATGGTCCAATAATGATCTCTCTCTCTCACTTTTTGGAGCCAAAGGCTTCTCCACAGCAGGACGCCCGGACGGGTAAACACTGACGGGGCTCGGGTGTCGCAGCTACCGAATGCTTGTTGCGTGAACTTAAATCATATCTATTCTACTTTATTGCAGTTATACAGGAATTGATCTTTTTAACCTTATTTCATACATTTCTTTTTCAACATAATACTATGGAACATTTCGTTATGTTTTTATACAAGCCAATTTTACACCACATCTACTGTATTTATCCGAAGAAGAGGACAGAGGGACGGAAGTGCAGGTCGAGGTTAAAATTCAAAGTTACAAAGACGAATCAGTGGCGCTCGTCTACAAGCAATACACCAGGCAATCTGCAAAACAGAAGAATCCAAATCAGTGAGAATTGAGGGCTCTGTCTTTGATGCGTCACTTAACAAATATAAGAAAACATGATGTACGTCATATTTCTTCATACTGATAATTGCAAACAGGCTAATATTTTTTGTTGTTCCTTAAAGCTAAAAGTAAAAAAAAAGTCGTCGCACTTTGAATTCCATCATAACAACCAGTGCGTGAAAGATGTATGCAGTGCCTCGAGTTGCACGTCACTGTCCAATCCCAGAATCCCTGAATTCCCTGCTCACAGAGGAGTTGAACATGGGGGGAAAACCTCCGGGACTAGACATAGCATCATTCATGAAGCTATGCAATTTCATCACTGGATTGATTTCTGTTTCAGCATAATAAACAAATCACTAATCGGAACTGGCGGATGTATTTAAGTTTCTTAGATTCCATCAGCGTAAAAGCCAAACCGAAGCAATGAATTCCAGAAAACAAAAATGCAAATACTTGAAAGAATGTTTCAACAAGGTACACTGACATTTTCAAAATGTCTGGCATTTCTGTCCGGCTTTCATCATGTGAAAACGGGGTCGATGGATAGCATCAGCCATTCCTAACACTTTATCATCAGACACTCTGTCTCACAATGCCAATCTTTTTCTCAATCCAAAGATTCTAACGTCGTCCCAGCACCTAAAATGCTTAATTCCGGTGATCAGTGTGTTATACGTTTCTGATCTCTTGCCTCGGGTGTTTTACCTGCTGGGAAAGAACAAAAATGTGGACTTCCTGAGCAATCTCTGAATCACATCATTAAATAGTATACAGAAGGTTTCAAGTCATTAAGCATTTCAACAGTATCTTACTGCAGTTCAAAGCCATAACCATACATACTGTCCATTTATAGAATAACTAGAGGATGAAAGGAGGTTAGAGGATTTTGCCTTCAAAATATTCATTTTGTACCATTTTAAGGTTTATTTCAAATTGTATTAAATTACGAGGCAATACATTTTCAACAAATTTAAGTTGCAATGTTTAGTGTCTTTCATGTCCACCACATCCTTTATGTGATGACTCTTAAAAAAACTTTTAATGAGTTCTAAACTATCAAATATGCGTTGAGAACTTGCTTACATTTCTCAGGGGCAGGGTAGACTAATGTCACTATGCTTTAATCCCAATTTCTATAGTCTGAGGATCTATAGAAACCTATAGGAACTATAGGAACCCGCTCCAAAAACAGACAAGACCACTCTCACCCAATCTCATAGAAAGCCCGAGGAATCACACCCACTCCCACAGCAAGCGAGACCAATCCCACCCAATCCGACAGAAAGTCTCACCAATCCCTCCCAATCACAAAGCAAGCCCGGCCGATTCCACCCGATCTCATAGAAAGTCTGCGCAATCCCTCCAATGCTCCAATCCCTCCCACACTCCCACAGAAAATCCCACTCATCCTGCACACTTCCACACCACTCCAGGCTTACAGAAAGTAACAAAAATCCCATTCACTTCAAATTCAACCCATCCACTCTCAAAAATGTACTGCTCCTACTGTACAGAAAGTTTCAGCAATCCCACCCGCTCCTAATGGAGGTTTAACCAATTCCACCAATACCTTTTGAAAGTTCATCCAATCTCTAACAATTACTGAAAGTTTAACCAATCCCAAACACTCCTGTTGAAAGATTCTCAAATCCCACTGACCCAACCCAGTCCCATACAAACCCTAACCAATCCTTCCCAATAAAGGAACTATTATTGTGATATGATATTACCCCTTGGTTTATTCTATTTTATGAATATGAGCAAAAAAAAAAAAAAACATTCATTCGACAATGACTACAAACCAGAACAAAGAATTTACTTAAGATGGCTAAATGAATTTGCACATTAATGTCACACAGCATGTTGCAAGCAATTCACTGCGACGAACACACCATTATGTTAACGAATTAAGTTCTTAGAGGTTACTGGCCAACTCTTACCCCTCCACACTGAGCAATTCAGGCTTCCTGAATGTAAAAAAAGGGAATCTGCTGCATCGATGTTTGTGTTCAGCGTTCTGTCAGGGGTTGGAGGGGCAAGAAATACAATAGTGTAAAAACCTAAAAAACAGCCTAAACCTGAAATATGACAAATTAAAGGGCAGTAGTGCCTCAAACGGTTAAGTCTCTGGGTTAGTGACCGGACAGTCGGGGGTTCAAGCCCCAGCACCAACAAATTACCACTGTTGAGGCCTTGACCAAGGCGTAGGGATGCTGTATCCTGGCTGACCAGTGGGGTCGTGTGATGTGTAGGTGCTGATGGGTAGTAGACAGTAGTATGGCGCCATATTTGGTGTACTCATGTCAGCTGCAAAAGAAAGGACTTTTTTTTAATATAGGGTGCCCTCAAGATTCCATTCCTAATGCACATCTCTAGCCACAATGACATTCATGTAATAAATCTTTTAAGATTGAGAAGCTCACTCAAGTTAAAACTCTATGTTGTTGCTCATAAGGAGGGAACGAATGAGGGCATTTTACGACTCCGTGAAACAACATGGTCACACTAAGTATGTGGTTTACTGCGTCAATGTACAGTAAACTATGCATATTAAACTACAGGTAGCATCGTCGTCTTAGCACGCAGGCCAACAATTAACTATTAGCATTGCCCAATTTTCAAGAATTCATTTCGCCACCTTGTATATGCAATAATTAAGCGTTTCTCGGCATAGCAGGACAATTTGCTTATACTTGGGCAGGGGAACATTAACATCTCCCCAAGATTACAGCCCTGAAATATTTATTAACCCGAGGAGCCACAGGCGGTACGCAGAATATCCATAACACCGGTGATCCCGAGATGAGATTTTCTTCGCTCCTTCCAATTCCACAGTGAGCTATGTCCACACCTGGGCAGCTGCGTAGAACTGATGAGAACCCAAGATAAATCTGGAGGAAGTGAGGTGGTAAAGTCATCCAGCAGAACGATGGAGGTATCACTCTATTTGACTTAGGGGAACATCTAAATCTGTAAGAAATCCTTTTATGGATCTCATAGCACATTATACCGCAGATAGGAGCGCCGACTGCTATAAAGGTCAGTAGTTTCATGTGGAAGATTGAGACTGAATATGGTTCGAATGAGGCGACTGGGCTTGAAGAGGGGAGATAGAATGACATGTTTTTATTGTTCGTGAACCCAGCACAACACCACCCCCAAACAGACGGGGGGGGAAAAAAAAAATCAGGACTCTATGGTGCAGTGAAAGAGTGGCTGTCCAGTCAGTGAGTATTTTCTGGTGTAATCCTGGTGTCATCAGGTGCAGGACTGACGGAGGCCATGGACTGCTGCTGCAAAAAAAAAAAGTCTTTTCTTTTTTTAACCGAAGATGACAGGCAGCTCCGGAGACCGGCAGTGACACATCTTTTCCTAATTGGATCCCAAGATGGACACAGCAAGGTCTTTACCACAGCAAGGTATTGTGGCATTTTCTGAGGCAAAGAGGCTTGTAATGACCAGACCAGAGACCGGAGGAGTTTCGTGCACTAAATTAACACCTGTTCATTAAAATACACCAGTCAGCCCCCCTGCAGTGCTGAAACGAACCGAGCCTCATGACGAATGACTTTTGAAGTCGGGGGGCGCTGGCGTCCTTGGGTGAACAGTTGATAAGGTCTACATTCATACCTTAAAATTGCTTTCCAAATTGTCAGAATATCCAGCATACGAAGATGAAAAAAAAATAAAAACGTCAAGGACTTCTTCTTTTCGAGCATTTTTCAAAAGAATCGTTTGTAAATACCATTTTTTTTAAGAGCAAGGATTTAAATTGATGTTATGCACTTTTAAATGAAGGTTACAATTCTATCATTAGCGATGCAACGATTTAATGATGCAGCTCGATGGGATTACATAAACTTTACATAAAATTGTCTGCTGTCAGCCCTGTTTAGATCAGATTACATTCCTATGGAAGTGGGATGATGTAATTCTCTGGCATTTACGTAGCTCATTGGTCTGAACCGGGGATGTGGGCGTGGCTAGAGGCTGACGGGTCAAAACCTTTTATCCAGTGAATGAGCAAAAAAAAAAAAAAAAAAAGAAAAAGAAACTAAATTTGGCTTAATTGGGTTAAAATACATTAGTGGGGGATTGTTGTAAATGTAAAGTACATTTTTATTCAAATTCAACAATTATCTGAGACAATACAACTTCGAAGCGAGCCAAACTTTCATATTCAAACTAATAATTAGACTTGACTTGGCATAACAATTAAGAATATCTTAATGGAGAGTGTATTTTGAATGAAATAATGAAATTACGCATTTCAAGTCAGTTTTCTTTCAGGCTCGCTTAATTCATTAATTGTTCCTGTGGTCTGAAATCACCGTTTTCCTCGTCATCATCGTTTCCTTTTTCTTTTCGTGAAGTGAAATGAAATGTGCTAGAGACAGAAGGAACAATGCTTCCCCCCCCCCCCCCCCCCCCCCGCCCCCCTTCTTTTTTCTGCTTTTGTTCTCCATTAGAAGCAACCGTGGCATGGCGAGTGGAGTGGCTATCAGGGGAATTGCACAGGTAAGAGTGTGCTTTTAAAAATAACCCCCCTGTAGACCAGCACACCAAATATGGACATCTTCACCAGAGACCTCATTAAATCTGCAACGAAATCAACAATTCTTTTGAGACACTCTCAAAATCCTATACATTAGGGATTTTTTTTTCCCCCCGGGGGGCTTAGAATACTTTTCTTATAAACAGAAAAGTTTATATGTGATGTTTCATATAGTATGTGTACACTTATAGTAAGTTTAAACGAGATACGAAAAAATGACGAAAAGACGAGGGGTGTTCAAGTCAAACCGGGGCATGTGATGAAATTTCTGGTGTAAAAGTGATTGACATTTGCAGAAGACTTCCAGCACAGAACGGTGATGAGACTCTTAGCTGCAGGAAAACATCTGGACGTGCAAACGTTTTGAAGAAGGCCGTACATCCATAACGATTCAGTGGAACGCCTGATCAACGGACAAATTGCTGGAAGCAACACATCTGTCCGTGGGAACCGTACACACAATTATTCACCAACACCACTTGCACGTTACAGGAACCCGGCTGGGAGTTATTGCCACATCCACCGCACAGCCCTGACCTCTCTCCAAGCCATTTCCACGTTTGTCCCATTAAAGGAGTTCCTGGGAGGCCAGAGCTTCTGGCATACTGAGAAATACTGACGGTGTCCAAGCACTAGTGAAACGCTGGGATAAGTGCATTAGTGTAGCAGGTGATCATATAAAGAAATACAGGGAGTCTTTACTCTCATGTCTGTGTTCTGTTATTCTGCACAATGCAAAAGCCTCGGTTTGACTTGAACGTTTAACAGGATCCCCATCCCTGACAGAGGCCTAACTTGTTTAGTTGCGTCTCGTTCCCAGGCTGCTTTTCTCTGCCACTAACATCATAACCACCGCCTAGATTGAAAAAAAAAAAAAACAGACTTGGAACGCAGCCAAAATACGCGACCCTTATTTTGCAAGGCTGATTTCTAAGGATGTGTTTATCATTCCCACGGTCTTAATTATCCCACAATCCACTCTGTAGAAATCATGTCTGATGATTAAAAAATAAATAAAAATGGCCCGTTCTGTGTTCTGCAGATTTGTAAACCTGCTCTGACGTGCTACTGAATAATAAGCGGATGTAATTTGTATAATCAGCTAATGTATATGCAAAGGTTGAGGGGAAAGAGTTGGGGGGCGTTCTTCAGAAATCACTTTTGACCAGCAATCGCCGACTGCCGCCGCTGGCTAACCACGTACGCAAGCCAGCTCGCTAATTTGATTCGAGTAAATTAGCTAACGTCATTACATGGCCGCAGGCAGGGAAAAGTCATTCCTGTCTCCTCTTCTTCTTCTTCTCCAGCTCTCGCTCAGCCGGTGACGGTGAACGAGTTATAGCGTGGATAGCTTACAGCTTAGCTGAGTGTTTCATTTAGCACTAGCTTTAGTCTGGTACTAGAGTCGTGCCCTGGCCATAAGGCACAAATAAAGAGATGCTCGTAACGCTTCTAAGCTGTGACTCACCTTACGATGACGAAAGAGAGCGTGGAATGAGCTAGGGCTGAAACTGGGTCTCGTGTATTTTAGAGGGAAGTCATTTCTAACAGAGAAGCTACATGGAAAAATGACATGTTTTGGTCCTTCATAGGTTTTTTGAAAGAAGAAAAAAAAAAAAGTCTGATCACAAATGTACACAGATCAGGCCAAAATATCATGACCACCCGTATATTATAAAGTAGAAGGGGACGTCTTTTGCCACCAAACCAGCGATGCCCTGTGTGTTCTGCCACCTTTCCATCAGAAGCAGCATTAACCTTTTCAGTAGTTTGAGCTACACAAGCTCTTCTATTGAATCAGTCTACATGGACCAGCCCTCCCTGAATCACTGAGCCTTGGAGGTCTTTGCCTCTTGTCACAGTAGCTACAGGTACAATATCTCTTTACAATGGCATGTGGAACTGAGTGGGATATATTTGGCAGCTCGTGAACATTTTTTTTCCCTGAAGTTGATATTTTGGAATCAGCAGAAATGGGCAGGCATATAAGGATTTGAGTGACTTTGACGAGCACCAAATTGTGGCGGCTAGATGACTTGGAGAAACTCCAAACCTTCAGATTTTGTGGGATGTTCCTGGTCTGCAGTGATTCAAAGAAGGAAAACTGGCAACAGGATCATGGCTGGAAAAGGCTTACTAATGCCACACGGGGAGTGAAGGCTGGCCCATGTAGTCCGATCCAATGGAGCAGCTACTCTAGATCAAACTGATGAAAAAGGTTAATGCCGGTTATGATAGAAAGGTGTCAGAACACACAGCGTATCAAGATTTTTGTGGCAAAAGAGAGGACCTACTTAATATTAGGCAGGTGGTCATAGCGCTATGCCTTGCCAGGGTATGTATTATCCTCTAAGCGGTAATGCCGAAGGAAAATTCCCATAAGTGTTATTCTCACTAAATTGCAATACATGGAGCCTAATAAGGTAGGACTACAGTATGTGCACTAATTTAATCAACTCCAGAACCTCAAGAATCGAGACAAAGCAATTAATGGTATAAACCAAGTTGGGTTTTAAAAAAAAGGGGGGGGGGGGGGAGGGGGGAATCTAAACAAAACACAAATGGATTCTAGAAAACCCATTATCAGCTTGCTTCCATGGAAGGCAACCATCTGCTCTCCTGACTCAGTGCCAAGTTCAAAGTCAAGGACATCATCTTTATGTGTAGAAGTGTAGGTTTTATTTTTGCTGAACAACAAAAACAACAACAATAATAATAATAGCAATAATAATAATACAGTAGTGGCACAGGAGTGCAATGGCGGCTCAGGTGCTGTCGGCTTCGGGTTGCTGATTGTAGGGTCAGGGGTTCGAACCCCTATGTACAGTAATACTGGAGCCACTGGAGACCCAGGACATCTTCAGTGCCAGTTTTAAGCCTGGGAAAATCGGTGGGTTGTGACGGGAAAGGCATCTGATAAAAAAAAAGGTAAAACCTGTGCCAATAACTTGCGGAACGAATGATCCGATTTGTCGACCGCAAAAAAGGCAATGAGCCAAGAAACAAGAAATATGTACATTGATGTCATGGTGGCTTAAAGGCGCTACTGCCTCACAGCCCTATGGGTGGGGGTTCAAATCTGGCCTCCAGTATGTGAGTGGTGTCCTCTCCATGCTCATGGGTTTCCTGTGTGTACCCCTGGAGGTTTCTTCCCACAGTCCTCAGGACATGCTCAGTAAGCTGACTGTGTGCCTGTGCCATGTGAGGGGTTGGCGACCCCATCCAGGGTGTGCCATGCGCTGTGCCCTGAGATCCCTGGTATAGGCTCCAGGGGCCTCTTTGATGATACAACATAAGTGGCGTAAATAATGAAATGGTGCATACATGTACGGTTTAGAGTAAAAGATGAATTAAATACCCATACAGTATTAATTCTGCAGGAGAGAAAGGCACACAGCTGTTGATGTGAAGTGTTCTATGGAGATGTTTAGCTCCTGTTGAAGGAGTCTCCAGTGTCAGGGCTTTGTAACAGTACGCTTTCAGACATCGTTGCGTTTCGTTTAGGTTTATTTTGCACATGATAAGCCATGTGCGTGTGTTTTAAGCTCTTAACTTAAGTGTAAAATGTTATCCACACCGCCCTTAGACTCTTCCCATACAGTGTTCATGAAGCTGTGAATCCGCAGAGTTTAGTCTATATATATATATATATATAACTTTTTTTTTTGCCCTCATGATTGCATGGGCTGTCGCCTCTTGTAGATGTCTTGTGTCCCGTGCCTTGTAGTCACAGCAGGGAAGAGTCGCTCTCATTCAGAGCTCGGATGTTCAAGCAGCTCAAACGTTTTCCAGCCATCTGTAATTGGCAGCTGGGACGACTTGAAGCGGAAGCTTGGTCACGTTCCAAGTTGCGCAGGAGGGAGATTTGAGAAGGTGGACGATTTATCTGCTTTAGCGCACTCGTAAATCGCGTCTGCGCAGAGGTTTTTTCCGCTGGATGCTGGACGAAGGCCAGGTCGCGGCGGCGGCGGCGGCGGCGGCGGCGCTTGTGCTTTAAACAAGGCTTCGGCGTCAATATATGATTTATGCAAACGCTTAATGGAAAGTCAAAAAGTTATGACCGCACAATAGAGTGGAAATTTTCAAACGCTAATGAAATTCTATGTATTTCCCCAAATACATATTCCGTAGCTTTTCTTTCCATTATTAATATACTTTGCACAGGACGTTAATACAATTCCAGAAACGAAATGTAATATATATTGCAATAACCCCCACACACCCTTCCTCGGGCGATCGATGGGAAGCGAATTGTGCTGCGTCGAAGTGAACGATTTTAATCTGGGACTAAGTATCCTACAGTGGATTAATCCCTGGTGCTCTCTTACATCCAGGGTTCTTCATGAAATATGGATAAGGCAGACACCGAGAGAAGATTATGAAAGAAATAAAAGCCATTTTCACCCTGCGTACCTGTTCTAAAGGGAGGGGGGGGGGGGGTTGATAACGGACAGCTGGAGGTTGTTTCTTTTTTTTACCTCTTCTTTTGAGCACAGGATTAATTAGGAGACCTCCCGTAAGGACGGCCTCCAGCTCGGCTTTCTTTCTCCGAGAAATGTCACGCCGTGACTGCCACTGATGCCAATGCAGGGGCTTTTAATTGAGAGGGGTTGAGAGGGGAAGAAAAAAAATGTGATCCTTTACTGCTGAACAGGTGTTAGAGAATCATTTAACTGGAGAGATATTTTAAAGGAGGCGTCACTTCATTAATATTGCTGTAGGTTTCGCTTTAGCGGTCCTTAAGGACACCATCTAGGATCCTTTGTAGTCCATCTAGGGACGGTGGAGGCCAATGGTGGCCATTGTATTTATTCTCTTTTTTTCACGACAGTGGCGAGATCAATTTCTACAATCAATTTTGGGAACGCCAATTAGCGTAATCCGCATGTCTTTGGACTGTGGGAGGAAACCGGATTACCTGGAGGAAACCCACCAAGCACGGGGAGAACATGCGGGGAGAAACCCGGACCCTGGAGGTACAAGGTGACAGTGCTAGCCACTATGACGCCGTGCTCCTATGAACACGTTAGCTGACGAAATTCTTGCTTAATTCCAAAGAATTGTTTACTTAGCAAAATAAATTGAATACAAATTGAATTTCGAATGTGTACTTTTCCCAATTAACTTTGATAGCATATGGAATCTCAGTACTGACATGCTATTCACGTAAACCGGTTGAAATGAACACACATTTACAGAAGGGATAATAATAGTAACAATATTGCTGAATATTTATTTTTATTATTATTATTATTATTATTATTATTATTATTTTGTAATAAAATAAATTCGAATGCATTAACAGACTGCAGTACAGTTACACACCAGCAGGAGCACTAAAGAGCAAGTAACGGGAAAGACATGTCAGTATTTACAGTGACATTCAAATATTTGCATTGCGTTTAATCGTGTACATTTTTATATTCAAAAACTAACGAACGTGATTAAAAGAGAATCATGCACACGTCCGCAAGAGAGAAGAGAAGAGAGAGATTCACAATCACACATGCAGCACAATCCCACTTTATATTCCGTATCCTTATTTCTCTTATCTTATCTCTTCTCCTGTTTTTTTCTATCAATAATTATTCTTAATTGACTGTACTTTATCTATTATTATTATTATTATTATTATTATTGTTGTTGTTGTTGTTGTTGTTATTGTTATTATTATTTATTACCTTTGCTTTTTGCTTTCCCCCCTTTTTTCCTACTGTTGTTTTGTATCTGATTAAATTCGATGCAACTATCGTAATCTTCTCTGTCCTGTGTGTAAATAATTTGTTCGTCCTAGTGGGAGGAAGTGGACTGACTACCCAGCGCCCAGAGTTCTGTGCTACGCCCCCTGCTGGCCTGCACGGAGCTGCTGGAGAGCCTGCATGTGGTTAGGCTGCTGTGTAAAGTACTGTAGGCACTATTGAATCTTTTTGTGTGGTTGTTTGGATGAATATTTTAAGTGTTAGTTCTACCAACTGGAACGAAAACAGTCACATGCATCTGCTGTTTCGCTTTAACACTGCAACACTACAATATATAGAATGTGCGCCATGCGTGCTGGAGTAATGCGTGATGCAGCACCAGGAGCATGAACCGATTCCCCTTCTTTCAGAATTTCACTCCAAGTCAATTTTCACTTCTTCCTTTTCTGAATTTGAATTGATCTCCGGAGACGCCTCAGACTCAGACAGCTGCACGTCTTTCAGGAAAGTGTAAAAATGTTACTCGATTGGCTGCATCTTATTAAAAGGTATAACTTAACAAAACGTGTTGCTTAGTTTAAAGCTACGGCATGTGAGCGTTTCTTTTAAATTGGCACATAACAACATAACAGACTGGCTTTTCTGCTCAGCACTGGTGTAAAGAGTGCTTATGTGACTTACTCTAGAGCTCCCGTCAGCTTCAAACCAGCTTTACCTGGCCGTTCTCCTGTTACCTCCCTCATCAGTATCCTCAAGGTGTTTCCATCCACAGAACTGCCACTTACTGGACTTTTTTTTTTTTGGTCTTTTTTTTTTTCTCTCTCTCTCGCACCATTCTGTGTGAACTCTACCACCTGTCATGTGCGAAAATCCCAGGAGATTAGCAGTTTGTGAAATACACAAATCAGCCCATATGGTCCCAACAACCATGCCGCGATCAAAGTCACTGAGATCACACTCTTCACTGAAGCTCCTGACCTGCATTTGCATGATGTTATGCATCGCGCTCATGCCACGTGATTGGCACGGGAAGACGATCTATTGTACATCGGGGTCTATGTTTCATAAGGCACATGCTTGGCTGTAGAGGTCTCAGATTTGTCTCTAGAGGAAACAAAAAGGCTGTGAAGCAGGGATCATTTTTAATTATTCATCTTAGAGGTAAAATGTATACCCGCTGCATAAACTGTGCTGCAAATGGCCGTCTTCCTCCTCTTCCACTCTTATTCATTCTTTCTCATTCTTGCGTACCCACTCACTATTTCACTTTATCCGATAAACCCACCAAGCACGGGGAGAACATGCAAACTCCACACGCACAGACCCGAGACGGGACTCGAACCCGGACGATGTGTGATATATGACAGGTGTATGATTTAATGTTCATGAGACTCGGGTCTGGATGGGAAGACAGCACCAGTAAAAGCCTGGACACATTTGTAAGTTAAAAGTTTGCTTTTTTTTTTTTTACACACTAGAACAGTGCTGGAGATTTCAAACTGTAAGAAATAACACATATGGAATTATGCAACTAAATAACAAATACAACATTAAGAGTCAGTTGTTATTATAAGACATGAATGTCACCTGATCTGGAACAGGTGTTCTTGCAGAACAGTGTTGTGCTCAACCAGGAACCGAACCCGTGTCTGCTAATGTGACTAGTCTGCAAAAAAAAATCAGTTTCCTGTTTTGCAAATGATCACAAAATTTAATAGTAAAATGATTCCTAAGGCTGTTGTTTTTGGGCGAATCCATTCATTCAATCAGGGAAAACTAATTATAGCCTATAAGATATCAGCCGAAACATAAAACCAATACTCTCTAGTGATATCATCAGTCAGACCAGACCCCTGTAGCTGCCTGGGTACTTACTGCACTACTGTACCTGGGTAATTTCTTTGATTTGTACATTTCTACAACGTCTGGTTTGGCCTGCGTGTTCTAGCCCATGGCAAAAAGCAAAGAAAAACCCAAATAAGGAAATGCAATAAGATTTCACTAACTTCAGTACTCGGACGCCTAAATACTCCCTCAATCCAGCAGAAATCTCTCTCCTGGCTGTGGATATTTGGCTTGCGTTGATACACTGCTTTCCTAACACAATTAATTAAAAGCGAGAAGTCAGCCAGGGACGCCTTTGTCTCTTAATGCCCTTTCACGCTGCCGACGAGAAACACGGTGATTACAATTAGAGGCGCTATTGTATTTAGGGAAATACAGCTGCGGAGATGGGGATCGATCGGGGGTAGAAGGGTGCAGGAGGGGGCGGCGGCGGCGGGGGGGGGGGGGGGGTTGTTTAAAAGGCGATGTGACGCGCAAGAAGATAATCATAGTAATCATCCCATCATTACAAGCTAATTCTTTCGTTTTGTCCCCCCTCTTTTTTAATTCTGGTGTTGGGGTTTTGCAGATTAGTGGAATTTCTTTAAATAACAGAGCTGCTAATTTTGTTTGAGGTTACCGTGGGGAAGAAACACAGCAGTGCACCTTGGGAGAGAAACAAACAAAAAAACAAATCCCAAAAAGCCTGTATTTGGTATTCAGCCCAAGCGTTCCTAATTGTATTCATAATTCTTATTAATTTAGTAAATGGTTTCATGTTTTTATAAATAACACCTTACGAATGCATGCTGCTAGGTAATTCCTTGTTAACAACTGGATAATCAATGGGTTTTGATTTAAAACATCCAAAAGTGACAACGACACATATTAAAAAAAAAAAAATAATAATAATAATAATAATTACCTGGAGTGTTACCAAAAAAAAAAAAATTCTCTGCTATATATATATATATATTTTTTTTTTTCCCCGATTTTCTCCCTAATTTAGTCGTGTCCAATTCCTCCCCGTCACTAGGGGGCTCCCACATTAAGGCTACTACTACCACTCAGCCGGGAGGGCCGAAGACTATCACGTGTTTCCTCCGAACTACGTGACGCCAGCCGACCGCATCTTTTCGAACTGCTCGCTCGCGCACCGTTGGGGGCGGCGTAACACACTCGGAGGACAGCGCTATCCGCTCCCTCCGTTGCGCGAGCTCACAGACGCACCTGACTGGCTGTAGAGCCGTGATTAATGTGGGGGCACTAAGTACCTCTCATCCCTCCCCTCTGAGAGAGCTCGGCCAATCAGCTCTCTCTAGACCTCCGGCTGCGAGAGGTTACAGCATCACCCGGGATTCGAACTAGCGATCTCCGGGTGATAGGGCGAGCGCTTTAACCACTGCGCCACTCGGAGGCCCATATTTTTGTTTCTATGTGCCAGGCAGAAAGAACCGTAGCTCTGTGCATGGGGAGGCCAAACCTGTATATCAACCATGCCATCACACCAGGGGTCAAATAACGCTGTCCTAATGATAAAGCCCTGCTCTCCACAGCTCCTTTAAACCGAATAAAGCTTATTAGTCACTCCCTACTGGCGTGTCTGCTTAATTGTTTGCCTTAGACGCAAATGTTTCAGCCGGAGCCAATTTCCACGTATCCTATATCAAATTACGAGTCTAAATTGCGGCGCCTCTGGAGTCATTTCACACAGTCAAATTGGGTTCTTCATCCTGCCTTGAACAAAAGATGGAGAAAAAAAAATGTAATTAGCGTTGTCACAAATAAGAAATGTTGATCGGATGTTTGCTAGTACAAACAATTAATCACATAAACAGCTTCAAATTCATGCACTCTCACACACACACACACACACATTGACTCATATATCATAAAAATGCTCTGCATCAAGAGCGTACCTGCATTTGAGCTTGTTTTTTCCACCCCCATCAACCCCCCCATCACACACACACCCGAATAGCTCGCGTCTATTGTAATGGATCTCATTTAAAGGAGCGGAGGAGCGGGCCTCGGCAGGCCACGCTGTTCCATTCTGTGTCGCGCTGACGAGCGGTCCTCTCGCGCCACTTTAGCGGCTGCCGCGCAATCGATAGATGGAATCAATCGAGGTCTCGGACATCCTGAAAGTCGTCAGCGCGCAGGCAAAGTGCTCGATGTGATGCGTGCAGCTTTTTTGGAGTCACAACAGGACACTAAAAGCTGTCAATGCGGAACCACAGGTGCACTTTAAAGATGCGGTTCAACAGCAACAACAGCAAAAAAAATCTAATTAGCGCAATTTTTGTTTGTCTCTTTCCGCAAATGTAATCGATCAGCCGAATCTCAGGTTTCCTACTTTAGTCCTGCAAGTCGCTAACTGTATTAATGGAGATACTGTATACCTCATCTTATATAATCTCACTCACTCACTCACTCACTCATCATCTATACCGCTTTATCCTGTAAAATGGGGGGGGGGGGGGGGGGGAGAGGGGTGGAGCCTATCCCAGGGGACTTAGGGCACCAGGCGGGGGTAGAGTGTTAATCCAATACAGCGCACACACACACACACACACACACACACACACACACACACACTACATCTAAAGTCTTTAGACTGTGGGAGAAAACAGAAAACCAGATTCCTGGAGTTGAAACCCACAACTCCACGCAGTCAGACCTGAGGCGGGAATCAAACCCGAACCCTTAAGATGCAAGGGTACAGTGCTAACCACTTTTTGCAAAAGTTCCAAAAAGGTTTTAAGGATAAAGAAATGTATGCTTTCCAGTTTCTTGATATAAGATATTGTTACTGTACAGTGGTACCTGGGCATACGAATGCCCTACGTGACGAATTTTCGCCTTATGGACTGAAAATTTGCAAGAAATTTGCCACAATTTATTCATTTTGTGTGCGTCAGTGGAAAGCCAAGTGAAGCCAGTTTACATAATTCAATTTTTATGTTATTTTTTTGCTAGTATTTATATGCAAAAATATGATTATAGAGTTGGAAATTGGTATACTGTAATTGGTCAAATCTTTCGTGGTTGGAATGGATTATCTGCATTTACATTATTTCCTATGGGAAATGAGTTTCGCAATATGAATTTTCGCCTTAAGGACTCGCCTTCGGAACGGATTAAATTTGTATGTCGAAGTATCAATAATAATAATGTGGAAATAATAATAAATAAATAATAATAATAATAATAATAGGTTCAAGAGAGAAAAAAGTGAAACTGGTTAAAGCAATGACTGTTTACCTCTGCTGTAATATGATTGAGAACAGGAACAAACTTGTTTACATTACAGACATTATGCTAGAAATTGAAAAATGTTAAAAAGTTTAATTAATGCAAAAGAAAAAAATTATTTTGGGAAAATTGCTGCGAGTGCAATATAAGGCCAATTGAAACATTTCAGGACATTTAGTCATCAAGAATTTACATTCATAAATGTTCATATTTCGAAAGAATTCTGATTTAGTGTCAGCGGGCAGAAAGTGGAGCTAAGGGAAAAAACAAAACATGATTCCAAGATAACTGCCTCATACCATTATAGTGTTTAATGGTATGGTATGAGGCCACACGTGGACAAAATTGTTGGTACCCTTCGGTCAATGAAAGAAAAACCCACAATGGTCACAGAAATAACTTTAATCTGACAAAAGTAATAATAAATAAGAATTCTATGAATGTTAACCAATGAAAGTCAGACATTGCTTTTCAACCATGCTTCAACGGAATTATAAAAAAATGAACTCATGGAACAGGCCTGGACAAAAATGATGGTACCAATAACTTAATAGTTTGTTGCACAACCTTTTGAGGGAATCACTGCTCCAGTTGTTTCCGGTTTGAAGGGTGCCTTTTCCAGACAGCATGTTTCAGCTCCTTCCAAAGATGCTCAATAGGATTGAGGTCAGGGCTCCTGACACTGGCCAGCACATTTCTCTCTAGAATCCCTTGATAGTCTTGAGATTTCATTGTACCCTGCACAGATTCAAGACACCCTGTGCCAGATGCAGCAAAGCAGCCCCAGAACATAACAGAGCCTCCTCCATGTTTCACAGTAGGGACAGTGTTCTTTTCTTGATATGCTTCATTTTTCCGTCTGTGAACATAGAGCTGATGTGCCTTGGCAAAAAGTTCCATTTGTCCATAGGACATTCTCCCAGAAGCTTTGTGGCTTGTCAAAATGTAGTTTGGCATATTCCAGTCTGGCTTTTTTATGATTTGTTTTCAACAATGGTGTCCTCCTTGGTCGTCTCCCATGTAGTCCACTTTGGCTCAAACAACGACGGATGGTGCGATCTGACACTGATGTTCCTTCAGCATGAAGTTCACCTTGGATCTCTTTAGAAGTCTTTCTGGGCTCTTTTGTTACCATTCGGATTATCCGTCTCTTTGATTTGTCATCAATTTTCCTCCTGCGGCCACGTCCAGGGAGGTCGGCTACAGTCCCATGGATCTTAAATTTCTGAATAATATGTGCAACTCTAGTCACAGGAACATCTAGCTGCTTGGAAATGGTCTTATAGCCTTTACCTTTAACATGCTTGTCTATAATTTTTTTTCGAATCTCCTGAGACAACTCTTTCCTTCGCTTCCTCTGGTCCATGTTGAGTGTGGTACAGACCATGTCACCAAACAACACAGTGACTACCTGGAGCCCTATATATAGGCCCACTGACTGATTACAAGATTGTAGACACCTGTGATGCTAATTAGTGGACACACCTTGAATTAACATGTCCCTTTGGTCACATTATTTTCAGTATTTTCTAGGGGTACCATCATTTTTGTCCAGGCCTGTTCCATGAGTTTATTTTTTTAAATAATTCCGTTGAAGCATGGTTGAAAAGCAATGTCTGACTTTCATTGGTTAACATTCATAGGATTTTTTAAAATTCTTACTTTTGTCAGATTAAAGTTATTTCTGTGACCATTGTGAGTCTTTCTTTCATTGACCGAAGGGTACCAACAATTTTGTCCATTTTGTGTACATGGAGACATGCAGTTCACATTTATAAACTGCGTGTAAATCACATTCGCTAGAAAAAAGATGCAGTTTCAAACAAACTTCCATTACAAGACATTTTTAGAAGAATGGCCACACCAAAAATGGCTTGACTGAAAAAGACTTTATGATCAGGTTATGCAAAGGTTTATGATTAATGCCAATCTAATACGTTTCCACAATCCATTGTTCACTGGTATACATTTTCTATTATGAGATTTATGAGCTACCGAAGAATTACCTGACTACCCTGACAGTGATAGCCTCCGTTCAGTGAGGGTGTAACGTCTGACAACATAAACAGTACTGACATTTTTACAGGTGCATGATGGGAGTTTGATTGAGGTCAGGCTTGTTTAAAAGCTCAATCACCAGCAGGACCTACTGACTCACATCTTCCTTTTTATCACTTTTGTCTTTTGCGATGTCACAAAAACGCAGCTTTAATTATCCGCATGTAGACGGCAGTACACACACACACACACACACACACACACACACACACACATACACACACAGACAGTGAATCAGTTCGCTAACGCAACCAGGTTATTTTCATCATTATGGAGAAACATAAACCTCGGCATTATGGCCGGCAATTAAACGAGGCAATGGAGTACAGTAACTGTAAATTAGCAGCACATAATATTCATTTTTAATCCCTAGGCAGGAATAATTGTAGCCAAGCAGTTTATTGCGGCAAATGATGCTTTCAGACAAGAGCCGATGGAATTACATGGGTTTCTGCCTGGATGAACATGACCTCATGATCTGAATCACAATAATTATTAAAGGACGTTTTTATTTTAGAAGCAGAACGCACAGCATGTGAAAGCGCGATACATTTATGAGGGTCGTTACAGGAAATAATATTTATGCCAAGAATAAAGGTTTCTGCAAAAATAGGATCCTAATATGATAAAAAAAAAAAATAAAAAAAAAAAGAATTTCCACCCAGTGGAGGTGTGGCCTAATCTGCCACAGACAACATTTGCAAAGTTTAGAAGGGATTTCTAAAGTCGTCAAATTTCACTGGAATTCTTTCTAGTAGTTGAACTGCAAAGATGGGTTTCTGTATCTACTGTATGTCTTTAGGTCCAGTTACACCAAACTTGTTTTTGTTCTCTTGTTTTCATTTTTCCTCATTTTCATGCTTCCACCCCCCAGTTTAATCGTGACCTTGGGATATTTTGCTGAGCTACATATCTGCTTTTTACATCCATGTGGGTTTCCTCCCATTGTCAGTTCATCTAAATTGTTCCAAAGTGTAAATGTTTCTACTGGACATGATGCCCTGCTATGGCCTGCCTTCCAATCTAGGGTGTTTTTCTTGTGTCATATTAATTGTTCCCAAAATAATCTCTGGATCATTTACTACACACCCATGACCAGAATAAACCAGTTCCTGAAGATGAAAGAAAGACTAACATTCATCTGCTGCTAAGTTTCCTTGGGTTTTTCCTTGTTTCCTGTCCTAGATCTCATTTCCTATAGAGTCAGAAATAAAGGTGCTTTTTTGCTCACTTTTGGAGCACGTTGTTAGAGCCCAGATTTGTACTTCTTTAAAGTTCATTGGCCATTTCTCTTTCTCTAACTGGAGGTACAATACGTCCTACTGTATCTTCAAGGGTACCATGACCGTTGCTCCAGGGCAAGAGTATTCAATCGTAACCAAATATTTAATTGAAGACCAAAGTCAATTGATTACACAAGCAGAATCAGATACAGCTAATCCTTGGATAAATGTCAAGACCCCTACTCTAGTGTTTCCTGGTTCGACCTCGCCCTTTGACCACTTCTACCCTAAGTATGGATTTTTCAATGACTGCAATGCCTAGGGGAATTTCCTGATTTCCAGTGTGGACTCCATTAAGAATGAATGGCCTATGACAACTCAAGAAGTAAATTGTAGTGACCCATAGTGACGAGGTCTCCAGTCACTGTTTAAAGATCCCAGCTGTCCGGAAACCAAGGGAATGTGCTTCCATCACCCTGGTGCTAGAACAGATCAGACCTCCTACCTTTAGTTTTTAGTTTCCTATAATGTTAGAAATAAAGGTAACATTGGTAATTCGTACATTGTAGCTACTGTATTTTTCCCCCCTGTGACTAAAGCAATAGTGCACTGTATCTTCAAGGGTACCATGACCGTTGCTGCAGGGCAAGAGTCTTCAATCTTAACCAAATAGTCATTTGAAAACAGCTACACAAATCCGATCGATTAAACAAGTGGAATCAGATACAGCTGATTCTTAGGTAAACCCCCTAGACCCCCAAGCTTAGAGTTCTCCAGGTTGACCTCCCCCATTGGCCACTTGTATCTCAAGTATGGATTTTTCAATGATGGCAATACCTAAGGGTATTTCCCGGCTTCCAGTCTGGTCTCTATCCAAGATTATCAGGTTAGATCAAAGAAACCTCTGCAAGTAATCATAGCGACTCCATAGTGACGAGGTCATCAGTCATCCTTTAAAGTAAAAGCCAGTGACTCAGCAGCTTGGGCAGCCAGAGGAAGGTCAAAGTCTTGAGGCTGCTGTTCCTTCTGTCTTAAGATGGTCAAGCAATGTACTGTATGTTCCCCAAAAGAACCATGGTACAAAGTGGAATTGAAAAGTGGCTTCTGTTAGATGGGGTGGTGGTCTATTATTGGTTTGTTAGGCAAGCATTACTGTTTTAAATCTGATGGTTGTGTGAATTGTTGGAGGGAATGGTAAAATGGGATGACAGAACGTGCCTGGTACAGAATTGCAATAGTGATGAGATCAAATCAGAGTGAACGAGCAGCAAAGTGGCCTCCATCAAGAATCCCCAAAGATGAAACCTACCTACCTAATCAGGTTAGTAAATTGCACAGAGAATTTGTTTTTCTTCATGTGGCGGCACGGTGGTGTGGTGGTTAGCACTGTCGCCTTGCACCTCCAGGGTCCGGGTTCGATCCCCGACCAGGCTCGATTCCCGTCTCAGTGTGCATGGAGTTTGCATGTTCCCCGGGTTTCCTCAGGGTACTCCGGTTTCCTCCCACATTCCAAAGACATGTAGGTTAGGTTAATTGGAGTTCCCAAATTGCCCGTAGTGTGTGAGTGTGTGTGTGCCCTGCGATGGATTGGCACCCTGTCCAGGGTGTACCCCGTCTCAGTTCATTTTTGATCAGATCAGATTTGGATGTGATGAATGCATAATTTTTTAAAACATATTTAATTCATAAAACACTTTCATAATTACACTTGACTTTTATCTGATTCTAATATGTCCGTTTCACAGTAGGATAAGCAAAACTCAAAGGAACTGAGTCACTTCCCACCTCGACCTACTTGCTTTGTTCATGCGAGTCAGTTGCAAAGTGCGAAACCTTGTTGCTTGTTCATTCACACGCGAGCAGATTAAAACTATCACTGTCGCACGCTAACCTTTCATGGTACAATTCACACAGGAAACACATTTGACGCAGAGAAAATCATGATTATCGTGATTTAAATCTACAGTTTGAAATTTCACAGTTGTCCATTTCTGGCCATTAGGGGGAAAAAAACAAAAAAAAAAAAACATAATAAAAAATAATATATATACTAAAACTGTGCTTGATGAAAACATACACATTTCTGCTTCTCTCTCACTCCCCGACTGTGAGCATGAGTCTCATAACCTTAATTAGCTGTGTTCATGGACTCCCATGAACCCATTAATAGGACTTTAAAGCATATCCATTTCATTTTCCATTTGCTGCATCCTGTATTACTCTAATGAGATGCTAAGCAGGCTGTGTGTGTGTGTGTGAGAGAGAGAGAGAGAGAGAGAGAGAGAGATGGGTAGAGAAAGAGCACATAAAAAGGAGAGAGAGAGGAGATGAGGCGGCCCTTATGACCGGGTTAGAGATAACTTGATGACCGCTGATACACTCATGGCTTTTTGTCATTGCAAATTGCTCTGCAATTAACGCCACAAATCTTTTCTCTCTCTTTTTTATTTCAATGCCCTGATTTTTTTTTTTTTTTTTTTTTACATTTCAAAAAATGACATTAGCATTCCTTTGAACATTCTAATGCCTCTTCAAGGATACATTTTAATTAGATTCATTTGTAAACTAGGTCCCATCTACAGTGCAGTATTTATGAGGATTAAATGCACGACATGCTGTCGTTGTTAAATATTAACGTTCCTTTTGACTGCTTTATCAGGAAACTCATGCCCTTTAGGGGAGGTTGTTACCGAGTCAAATGAAATCGCGTTACGATGATCGAGAGAGAAAGTTTTACATGTTTAATACAAGACACCATCCGATACACCAAGGTCCGAGGTCAGGGACGCACATTGGAAAATGCCACTTGGAAACCTGATTGACCAATTTGAAGCCCTCCCGTCTGTTTTGCCTGAGATAAGGATCTTGCAATTTCTTCTCTACAGTGTACTGTGGAAAGATAAAGACAATACACAATCACTCCATCTAATGAGAAAAAGGGGATTTCGAGGCATGTCCTGAATAAATTGTCATTGCGATTGTTAGGCTATTATGTGATCTCAGGGTTTCTGATTTATTTTATTTTGTACTTTTGTACTTTTATTTTGCTAAATGTTAACAGCAAATCACATCCATACATTTACTTTAAGCAATCGGAAAATAATACATACAGTAAAAAAAAAAGACATTTATTATTTCAAAGTTGTTAGTGTGATGAAGTTCTTCAAGGAGACTTTTTAAGGAACATTCAAGCAAGGAGTCTTCAGTTTCCGACCGAATCTCGAGAACAAAACGTTGTGGGTTTCTCAATAACGTTTGTGGGGTTTTTCATTGACGTTGCAAGTCATTCACTGTAGATAAAAATGGTTGAAAGTATGATGATTCATTTAATGATAAATAAAAACATGTACAAGGAGCGTTCAAGTCAAACCGGGACTCGCGATGACATCACTGGTGAATGGAGGCGTGAATGTGATCGACATTTACAGAGTGCTTCAAGCACAGTACAGTGATGAGACTCGTAGCCGTAGTGAAACATTCGAATGGTGCCAACATTCTAAAGAAGACCGCACGTCTGTGAATGACGGTCCCGCCTGAGGTGGCTCAGAGCCCATTGCGGTCGTTTTCGTAAACCAGCGGCTCCCGACACTGAACCTGGAGGAACACCTGCAGATTTTAGTGTTTCCCCTGCGCCAACACACCCACTTCTGTTCTACCGGGATCTACCGGGGTGGCACGGGGTGGCAATTGCCACCCTAAGAAAAAGCCTTGCCACCCCATTTGCCACCCCAGCACTAGTGTCCTAGTGTTCTAAAAATAAAAGAGTTTTTTTTTTTATTTATCTGACGTTCCAATCCAGATATCAGGTTCAAGTTAATCACACATCAGCCTTTATTACATTTTTTTAGGACAATGTAAAAATGTGCACCCTGGTGTATACACCAAATAAGAACAGCGTTCCTTGAATCCACAAAAACCATGCTTCCTTCAATGTTGCCACCCCTCATAATTTTAATGCCAATTTTCTAGATCCGCCCCTGGTTCAGAGAAGGCTGTCAATTATCTGATTAGTTAAATCAGGTGTGCTGGACCAGGGTTGGGAACCACTGCTGTAAACATTCAGAAAGTGAAACGCCTGATCTTTGAAAATTGACTGATAACTTCAAGTCGCCGACATATGGAAGAAAGAGAATGAAAAAGAAAAAAGAAATCTGTCTGTGGGAACTGTGCACGCAATCACTCACCAACACCACTTGCACATTACAGGAACTCGGCTGGGAGTTATCGCCATTTCCACATATTTGCAGGGTGAAAGGAGTTCCTGGGAGGCCAGTGCTTCAGACGTGATGCAGGCAGACCGATCATGGCTCCGGCGTTCGGAGACAGTTCTTGATGGTTTCTAAGCACTAGTGTAATGCTTGAATAAGTGCATTAGTGTAGCAGGGGGTTATAAAGAGAAATAAATAGAGATTTCACTCTGATAACTCACTCAGTCTTTCTCTATAGCAATTATCCTGTACAGGGTCACGGGAAGCATGGAGCCTTTCCCAGGGGATTCAGAGCACAGGGTGTCAGTCCATGCCTACTCTGGTAACTGTGTTATGTTGTTCTGCACAATCAAAAGTCCAGGTTTGACGTGAACTTGTATATATATATATATATATATATATATATATATATATACACACGTGGACAAAATTGTTGGTACCCTTCGGTCAATGAAAGAAAAACTCAATGGTCACAGAAATAACTTTAATCTGACAAAAGTAATAATAAATAAGAATTCTATGAATGTTAACCAATGAAAGTCAGACATTGCTTTTCAACCATGTTTCAACGGAATTATATATAAAAAAAAAAACTCATGGAACAGGCCTGGACAAAAATGATGGTACCCCTAACTTAATAGTTTGTTGCACAACCTTTTGAGGCAATCACTGCAATCAAACGATTCCTGTAACTGTCAATGAGACTTCTGCACCTCTCTGCAGGTATTTTGGCCCACTCCTCATGAGCAAGCTGCTCCAGTTGTTTCCGGTTTGAAGGGCGCCTTTTCCAGGCAGCATGTTTCAGCTCCTTCCAATAGGATTGAGATCGGGGCTCATAGAAGGCCACTTTAGAATAGTCCAATGTTTTCCTCTTAGCCATTCTTGGGTGTTTTTAGCTGTGTGTTTTGAGTCATTGTCCTGTTGCAAGACCCATGACCTGCGACTGAGACCCAGCTTTCTGACACTGGCCAGCACATTTCTCTCTAGAACCTCTTGATAGTCTTGAGATTTCATTGTACCCTGCACAGATTCAAGACACCCTGTGCCAGATGCAGCAAAGCAGCCCCAGAACATAACAGAGCCTCCTCCATGTTTCACAGTAGGGACAGTGTTCTTTTCTTGATATGCTTCATTTTTCCGTCTGTGAACATAGAGCTGATGTGCCTTGGCAAAAAGTTCAATTTTTGTCTCATCTTTCCATAGGACATTCTCCCAGAAGCTTTGTGGCTTGTCAACATGTAGTTTGGCATATTCCAGTCTGGCTTTTTTATGATTTGTTTTCAACAATGGTGTCCTCCTTGGTCGTCTCCCATCTAGTCCACTTTGGCTCAAACAACGACGGATGGTGCGATCTGACACTGATGTTCCTTGAGCATGAAGTTCACCTTGGATCTGGTTAGAAGTCTTTCTGGGCTCTTTTGTTACCATTCGGATTATTAATTAGTGGACACACCTTGAATTAACATGTCCCTTTGGTCACATTATTTTCAGTATTTTCTAGGGGTACCATCATTTTTGTCCAGGCCTGTTCCATGAGTTTTTTTTTTTTTTATAATTCCGTTGAAGCATGGTTGAAAAGCAATGTCTGACTTTCATTGGTTAACATTCATAGAATCTTTTTTAATTATTACTTTTGTCAGATTAAAGTTATTTCTGTGACCATTGTGAGTTTTTCTTTCATTGACCGAAGGGTACCAACAATTTTGTCCACGTGTATATATATATATATATATATATATATATATATATATATATATATATATATATATATATATATATATATATTATAATGTTACAGTATAAACACTGTAACATTTATGAATTCTACTCTAATATCTACAGATAGATGTTTTTTTTTTTTTAAACAAGTTATGGAAATATTCCCTAACAAATCCAAACAGTGTCTACTTTATATGAAATATCACCATTGGCAATCTCAACCATGTAGGAAGTTTAAGATTTGTATTTACCTTATGCCCTTTTACGCCCTTTAGCCCTTTCTGAAATGGTTTCCTGATGCTCTGAAAGCTTAGTTAAATTGTAGAATCTGTTCCACTTTTGGGAAAAAAAAAAATAAAGTTTGCAAAAATGCACAAATCTTTAACAATGTCCGCTCATGGCTGGGTGTGCAGGGTCACATAAAATCTACATGAGATGACTTTTCTGGTTTATTTCCATCATACAGTGCTTTAATGTATAAAGGTTCTTTTAATTAAGCTTAATTAAGTCAGAACTTCAATCGGCTCTTATGCGTCCAGGTTTTTTAGTGACACACACGAACCAAAAATGTTCAAACATTCATTAGTTACCTTTCCTTATATGACTAGAAGAAAACACAATGTTAAGTACCAGGCGTATTAGCACTTACAGTATGAATCACACACCAGATGGGCCTGTAAAATTTCCTGACTTTAAAGTTGTAAAAAAAAAAAAAAAAAAAAAAAGTGAACAAGCTGAACTTTAAGTGTTGGACTCAAAACAAAAAGCAGTTACAAACAAAAAAGCGAATGCTCTCTCTCAGCTATGGTCAGGTGGAATTTTCCGGACGAAACCTGGGTTTTTCCGATTAACACGCCCGGCAGAGCTGGCGTCCTCTGGCCAGACGTTTAGCCCGGCTCTCTGCGGTCCACATCTGCTTCACCAGATTGCGAAAATGAACTGGAAATAAAAATCGCAGCCCGACTCGAGGGTTTCTTGTGCCGTGGTTGCCAGGTGACTGCAGTTTGACAGGTGTCCAATTGAAGAAGAAAAAAAAAAAAAAACAGCCGATCCTGCAGTAATGAATTACTCTCACCTCTGATTCAAATGAAACATCAAAGCACACGTCAGGAAATTACTGTCATGCCTAAAACTATAAATGCTTTTTCTGGCCTGGTGGGATTTTAAAATCGACATGACGAATGATGAGCGAGCACGTCTTTTTAATTTGTTTCGGCTTTTCTGTAGATGTTTTTAATGCAGTCTATACTACTGTACGTTCATCTAAGAACCGCTGTAGTCCAACTAGGGGCTGTGGAGGCCAGTGGCGACCATTGAATTTATTCCCATTTTACGACCTTGGTAGAGCCTCGGGTCAACATTCACATGTGCATTCAACATTCACACGCCTAACCGCTCCATCTGCATGTCTTTGGACTGTGGGAGGAAACCAGACGATCACGGGGAGAACATGCAAATTCCATGCACTTGGAACAGACCCCAAGCTGGTAACTGAACCCGGACCCTGGAGGTACAAGGTGCCAGTGCTAACCATTAAGCCACCGTCCTGCCAGTCTGTTCCTCAGCGCTTCTGAATTCTCAGGTTTGGTTGATTATAATACAGTATATCATTATAGTATCATTAACTAACAAGAATAACCTATGGATGGCTCCAGGTCCGGTTTCACTTCAAGGTGTTTCGTAGTGTTGAGGAGTCCTTTCAATCCAACCTTAACACGCCATGTCCACATGGAGCTCACATGCTGGAACAGGTGTAGTTGCAGGAAATGGTTTCGGGAAGTTTGGTGGTTTAGATAATGGACAAGAGCATCTCCTAAACGTAAAGGGAAAATGATAACATGCGACAGATTTGCGCAGAGTTTTCAGCGCAGAGGACTTTCTCAGTAGTCGGCTGCATCGTCCTTCTTATTAGCTTCATGAGAGGGAAATGGAAGAGGGAGGCGGGAAAGCTTAGAAAGGACAGAAAGGGAAAAGGTTATATAGGCAGCATTCTAAATAGTAGGCAGCTATGTGTGTTTTTCTTTTATAAATCCAGGCACTGTGAATAAACCAATCATGCAAGCTCACGCAGCATAGAAGGGCAGGAAGAGCTTCCTTTAGTCTGTATAAAAGACACACTTTCCTCATGGTGTGCTGCTTGGTGCAAAAAAAAAAAAAAAAAAAAAAACTGAACCTCTCTGAAATTCTTCAATGAATCATTCACCGTGCTGCCTGATGACAGTTCTCCTCGCAAATTGTCCATTACAGCATCATCAACTAGCTGACTGCAACATGCACCTGATTACCATGCTTTCCTAACAAGTCCTTATTACTCACAAACAAAGAAAAGAAAATGTCACTGCGGAAAATATTGTCCTTGTAATCATTTGTTGAGTCATTTGCTTCTCTGTTTTACTCACTCACTCATCATCTATACCGCTTTATGTCGTGGGAGGCCTGGAGCCTATCCCTGGCACACACACACACACACACACACACACACACACACACACACACACACACTTCGGGCAATTTGTAAAGGCCGATTAGCCTAACCCGCATGTCTTCATACTGTGGGAGGAAACCCACTAAGCACTGGGTCAACATGTAAACTCCATGCACACAGACCACGGGGCGGGAATCGAACCCAGACCGCGGAGGTGCAAGGCGACAGTGCTAACCACTACGTCACTGTGCTGCCCCTCTCTGTTTTATTTACTTCTTCTTCTTCTTTTTTATTTATTTATTTTTTTTTATTCAGCCTTTCTATGTTTCTACCATCTAACATCTCCCACTGCTTTTGCAGATGGATTTTTTGACCTTTGGACTGTAATATTGGATTTTGCCTTAAGTAGAAAAATACCTGGCCGAAGCGTCCGACTGTTTCATCATCTATTATTACCCTTAATAAATAAATAAACAAACACTTTTTTGGACTTCTAGTTCTTCAGGTCATGCTTGAGAACTATGATAAGAGTGCATTATTTATGACGATAACTGCTTAAAGCATTCCTTTTAGAGAGGCAGGACGTTTAGTTCACGCACTCTATATGAGCAGTATGCCTTGCACCTCTAGGGTCCAGGTTCAATTCCCACCTTTTGTGTGCATGAAGTTTACATGTTTTCTTTGTGCTCGTTGGGTTTCCTCCGGGGCCTCTGGTTTCCTCCCACAGTCCAAAGACATGCAGTTTAGGCTAATTGGCGTTCCCAAATTGCCCGTAGTGTGTATGTAAAAGTGTGCGCCCTGCGATGGATTGGCCCCCTGTCTGGGGTGTACCTGCCTCATGCCCTGGGTTTCCCTGGATGGGCTCTGGCCCTCCCAAGACCCAGTATATAGGATTAGACAGCGTAGTGGATGAGTGAGTGATTTCTAATGCTCGGGATCTCACGACCGTGAGTAATTTTTCATGATCATGATTTTAAATGTAATTAAAAGGTTTTGTGTTGCAACAAAATAACACTTTTTTTTTTTTTCCTTTATCTAATTAGTTCCCGCTACTTTCTGTTCAAATCACGACAAAATCTCAATCAAAGCATACCGTACATTTGGTATGCTTACGCAACATATTTTTGATACTAAATTGCATACTTAAATAAAAACAAACATAACCACAGGCAGATTTATCCGTAAAAAAACCGTGCGAGATGTACAGTATTAATAGCGTTTTGCAAAATCACGCAAAATTCACTTTGATATAGGCCAGACAATTTGAACAAAATATTTTGCCATTTAGCGCTCATTTTGTGACTCAAAGAAAACATTCTCTGTTGGTTTGCAATGCAATTCTTTTTTTTTTTCTTTTTTTTTTTTTCCCAAATCATTTTTCTCAGAACTGCAAAAATGGAGTTAACTCATTTTGCTGTCAAACTGTTCATACTTAGTACAATATATTGCATACAAGAACACAATAACGAATCACGCAGTTTTCGCTCTCCATCTTTCCTTAAAATATTTGTCAAATCGGAAGTCGATTGCCCTGACAGGTGATTTACGCTCTCATATCCATCCTCAGTATTTCCAGAGACCCCAGCCACACACTCACACACCCACACCCACACATACACACACACACGCACAGGGGCAGCAGCTGTTTGTGTGCCCAAGCATTATTCCCGTAAGAATACCTGCAACAATTAATAATGGTTCATTAAAAAAATAAACCTCGCTGTCCGTCTGTACTTTCCAGGCTGCAAGAGTGACGAACTCAATGCACAGCATAAATAACACAAGTAGCAGCCAAAATGACAGAATATTTCTCAGGAAATAGAGAGGGAGAGAGAGAGAGAGAGAGAGAGAGAGAGAGAGAGAGAGAGAGTCGTGATTCACGGCTCAGAAGAGTCGCACGGCCGAGTCATTCCTGCATGACTGCATGTGCGTGATCAGAATAATCAGACCTGCAAAAACACGATTCTGTCATCTCATAATCAGAACCTTTCTTCATTGAGTATGAGCTGGAAATGAAAAAAAAAAAAGAAAAGACAAGGATTTGTCTCGCTGCTGCTACCAAGATGATTTTAGGAAGTCATTTAAACAAGACAGGCAGCATGGCGGGAAATGGTTAGCACTGTCACCTCACGCCTGCCTCGTGCTGGGGGTTCGGATCTTAGCTCCAGTCTTGGTGGGTTTCCACCAGGTTCTCTGCTTTCCTCCTAGAGTCCAACGAGACTCCTGACATCCATGCATCCATCCATCAAGGAACCTCTACAGTCCAACTAGGGCCTGTGGAGGCCAATGGCGACCACAGTATCAAAATGTATTTATTCCCATTTTTACAATACTGTGGTACTGTAGGACCTCTGGTCAACATTCACACGTGCGCAATTTGGAAACGCCAATTAACCCAATCTTTGGACTGTTTGCGGAAACCCACCAAGCATAGGGAGAACATGCAAACTCCATGCCCCCAGAGGCAGGAATCGAAACCTTGATCCTGGAGATGCAAGGTGAGAGTGCTAACCACTACATCACCGTGCCACTATACGCTCACTGGTGTTGCCAAATTGCCTGTAGAGTACGATTGGATACAGTATGTGAACGTGTGTCAAGGTGTACCCCTTGAAAGCCCTCAGGCCCTCAAGCATCCATCCATCTAGGAACCTCTACAGTCCAACTAGGGCCTGTGGAGGCCAATGGCGACCACAGTATCAAAATGTATTTATTCCCATTTTTACAATACTGTGGTACTGTAGGACCTCTGGTCAACATTCACACGTGCGCAATTTGGAAACGCCAATTAACCTAATCTTTGGACTGTTTGCGGAAACCCACCAAGCATAGGGAGAACATGCAAACTCCATGCCCCCAGAGGCAGGAATCGAAACCTTGATCCTGGAGATGCAAGGTGAGAGTGGTAACCACTACATCACCGTGCCACTATACGCTCACTGGTGTTGCCAAATTGCCTGTAGAGTACGATTGGATACAGTATGTGAACGTGTGTCAAGGTGTACCCCTTGAAAGCCCTCAGGCCCTCGGGCCCCCACAACCCTACACAGTGGCACAAAGCCACCTGGGAAGCAGGAAGTAAGACAGGAAATATGAATTAAGCATTTAAAGCACGTCCCACACTTCTTGATAATGCTCCCTTCTCCTCAGTCTTCCTTGTTCTGAGCGTGAAACAAAATGGCGGCGAGTGTCAGGTGGCTAATTCTGTTTACTTCCTCAAACGATTACCAGGTTAGGATCGTTGTTGCTTGCCAAGTCATCATAATCACCTGTTGTCTCTTTCAATTATCACCGTCTGCGGCGCCGAATCTGCCGTCGAAACCCCTAGGTTTATTGACGCTCAATAATAAATAAGCTCGTATTCGTTGTTATTATTATTGTCGCTGCACCTGGTGGGGGTCATGCGCCGGCAAAGTTGGTTTTCTTTTCCGCTTCTTTTGCGTGAAAACAAATTGCTCGCATCGTTTATATTGCACTCTGTAAAAGTTTTTGCAAACAATCTGTCTTGATGTTGGATGAGACGACGGAAAGACTGAGATCAAGAAAGAGAGAGACATTGCATGTTGCCTGTGTACTGCCACGTAATCAAGGCATGTAAGTGCAGGGTGATGAGATTATCCTCAGCAAGACTGATTAGCAAAGCTAATACGACTGGATGCACGGGCCGCGTATATAAATGGCACAGATCGATCGTGTCATGTTGATCGAACATTTCTGCGTGCGCACATGACGGGTGCTTGAATCATGAGGAGGCCGTCTGGTCGTCAGGAATATCGGCGAAAATTAATTAAGCAAAGCCAGAGGTAAAGGTTGTTAAAAACGTAACGATCACCTCATGCGAATAAGTCACGTATATGAATGTAAGTGCAGGTAAAGCAGCTGTATAATCTGCGATATTCCTGAGCATGAATATTTGATCTCCTTGTCATAGCCAATCATGCATACAGTAATGTGACCAATTATAGCTGTACAAATGACAAGCTCAAGTTAGTGAACAACATTCATCTCCCTGACATCTCAATCTCCAAGGCTCCAAATATCCCTATTACTCTTTTTTTTTTCTTTTTTTTTTTTTTAGAAACCCCATAACCGAATCAACACTTTCTCAGAAGAATTGAAAATTTTTATATATATATATATATATATATATATATATATATATATAACTAGGCACCGGTCCGTCCCAGGCCACGCAATTCCCATTCTGAGCACCGATCATGACAATGTATCATTAAGGATGTAGTGTGTGCAGAGACGAGTGACAGGAGGGGAGGAGTGAAGGAGCAGTGTCACTCTTAATGTGCTGCAAATAGATGATTTGTCTGCCAAGTCTACCTGCTTGTTAGGCGAGAGTTGCAGAAGCGTCTGAGTCGAACCCTGGAGCACAGATTCAGCATGGTGAAAAAGTTGTTCAGTAATAACATCTGAACTTGAATAATATCAAACGAATTTCTTTTCAAATGAACTGTGAACTTTTACATTCTCTGTGGCTGTCAGTGCGGAGTGAGGGAGGTGTGGCTTATAAATTCTGAAAAAGTACTGTAGGTGTGGCCTACAGGCTCACCAGTCCCAATGAAGGAGATGTGGCCCATAGGCTTAGCACCCTTTGTGAAGGAGGTGTGGCCTATAGATTTACCAGTTAAAGAGGTGTGGCCTATAGGTTTTCTAGTCTTAGTGAAGGAGGTGTGGCCTATAGGATTAGCACTCTTAGTGAAGGAGATGTGGCCTATAGGCTTCTCAGTCCCAAGGAAGGAGGTGTGTCCTATAGGTTTACCAGTCCCTAGGAAGGAGGTGTGGCGTATAGGCTTTCCAGTCTTAGTGAAGGAGGTGTGGCATATAGGATTTCCAGTTCCAGTGAAGGAGGTGTGGCCTATAGGATTAGCACCATAAGTGAAGGAGGTGTGGCCTATAGGTTTAGCACCCTTTCTGAAGGAGGTGTGGCCTATTGGCTTTCCAGTCCCAATGAAGGAGGTGTGGCCTATAGGATCAGCACCCTAAGTGAAGGAGGTGTGGCCTATAGGTTTAGCACCCTTAGTGAAGGAGGTGTGGCCAATAGGCTTAGCAACCTTTCTGAAGGAGGTGTGGCCTATAGGCTTTCCAGTTCCAATGAAGGAGGTGTGGCCTATAGGTTTACCAGTCCCAATGAAGGAGGTTTGGCCTATAGGCTTTCCAGTCTTAGTGAAGGAGGTGTGGCCTATAGGGTTTCCAGTACCAGTGAAGGAGGTGTGGCCTATAGGATCAGCACCCTAAGTGAAGGAGGTGTGGCTTATAGGTTTAGCACCCTTAGTGAAGGAGGTGTGGCCTATAGGCTTAGCAACCTTTCTGAAGGAGGTGTGGCCTATAGGCTTTCCAGTCCCAATGAAGGAGGTGTGGCCTATAGGCTTAGCACCCTTAGTGAAGGAGGTGTGGCCAATAGGCTTAGCAACCTTTCTGAAGGAGGTGTGGCCTATAGGCTTTCCAGTTCCAATGAAGGAGGTGTGGCCTATAGGTTTACCAGTCCCAATGAAGGAGGTTTGGCCTATAGGCTTTCCAGTCTTAGTGAAGGAGGTGTGGCCTATAGGGTTTCCAGTACCAGTGAAGGAGGTGTGGCCTATAGGATCAGCACCCTAAGTGAAGGAGGTGTGGCTTATAGGTTTAGCACCCTTAGTGAAGGAGGTGTGGCCTATAGGCTTAGCAACCTTTCTGAAGGAGGTGTGGCCTATAGGCTTTCCAGTTCCAATGAAGGAGGTGTGGCCTATAGGCTTAGCACCCTTAGTGAAGGAGGTGTGGCCAATAGGCTTAGCAACCTTTCTGAAGGAGGTGTGGCCTATAGGCTTTCCAGTTCCAATGAAGGAGGTGTGGCCTATAGGTTTACCAGTCCCAATGAAGGAGGTTTGGCCTATAGGCTTTCCAGTCTTAGTGAAGGAGGTGTGGCCTATAGGGTTTCCAGTACCAGTGAAGGAGGTGTGGCCTATAGGATCAGCACCCTAAGTGAAGGAGGTGTGGCTTATAGGTTTAGCACCCTTAGTGAAGGAGGTGTGGCCTATAGGCTTAGCAACCTTTCTGAAGGAGGTGTGGCCTATAGGCTTTCCAGTTCCAATGAAGGAGGTGTGGCCTATAGGTTTACCAGTCCCAATGAAGGAGGTTTGGCCTATAGGCTTTCCAGTCTTAGTGAAGGAGGTGTGGCCTATAGGGTTTCCAGTACCAGTGAAGGAGGTGTGGCCTATAGGATCAGCACCCTAAGTGAAGGAGGTGTGGCTTATAGGTTTAGCACCCTTAGTGAAGGAGGTGTGGCCTATAGGCTTAGCAACCTTTCTGAAGGAGGTGTGGCCTATAGACTTTCCAGTCCCAATGAAGGAGGTGTGGCCTATAGGCTTAGCACCCTAAGTGAAGTTCCATTCTGTGTTCCATTCTGAAGTGTACTTCACAGGGAGCTCCGTAACCCTTTTCTATGTTTAAGCGATGTCTATTAAGGGAACTTCCCTCAACAAAATACCATTATTTGGAACACAGTGCAATGTCACCAGCGCAGTTGTCACTTCCTCTGTGCGTAGCCATGGTAACATACCTGTCGCTGCTGCTGTGGAAATTTCAAACTGCAGACATTAAATATTAAATATTTATTTAAACAAAAACGTGTACAGTATAACTTTTGATTCATTTACAAGATGCACAGAGATGATTTATTTATTTATTTATTTATTTAGACAGATTACTAGCCTATATAATACTAAGGATTTCTTGATTAAATTAAAAATTTTAATTATTGTGTCCAATTAATATTATGTTGTCCTTGATAATAATGATAATAAATCCATTGCAATCCAATCCTCAATGACTGATGGAAAACTATTTATTCCCTTTTCCATTGAAGTGTAGATGTGTTGTTCACAAGGTGAAGGAGGCTTAGCACTATTAGTGAAAGAGTTGTGGCCTATGGACTTGACAGTCCCAGTGAAGGAGGTGTGGCCTATAGACCTGCCAGCCCCAGTAAAGGAGGTGTGGCCTATAGCCTAACCATTTCCAGTAAAGGAGGTGTGAACTCTGTGTTCATCATTTCCAAAAAACATTCTGTAGCCTCTGTTAATTGTAAGTGAAGTATGGTTTCTTTTTTTGTGAATCCCAGTGGAGGAGGAATGGCCAGTGAAAAAACATGTGGCCTCATGTCAATGAAGTCGATGGCCTTTGAGAGGGTTGGTCCTAGTGAGTTTCCAGTGAAGGAGGTGTGCTCTCTGTGCTTGTGTTTTCCAGGGATGGAGGTGAGGCCTCTGTGCTTGTTAGCTTTTTAAAACTGTGTACAGTATGTGTGAAGTCCACTAAAGGAGGTGTGGCCTCTGTGGTCGTCAGTTCCATAGATTTTTTTTTCATGTTGCAGTAAAGGCGTGGCCATTTATTATTTTCCATGAATGGGAAGTGTTCACTGTCCCATAACGGATTGATTACATTTAAATCAGATCAAATCAGCTAAGGGCAGACACCGCCCGCGTTTGTGTACACTTTAGCATTTAGCGCCAGTAGGAAGCAATAAAAGTGGAAATTAGATGAATTCGCACTTGCCATGCATATGCAAAAGGTCAAGGCGGATTTCATGTGAATTTGCGTGAATGATTAACGTTAGGTCTGAAATCTGTCCCTGGTAGCGACAATAATGAGACGATTATTTCAGACAGGAAAGACAGGTAAAGGTTACCGCGAGCGCAGACAACCAAGTGCACATCACGTCTGTTTGTAATGACAATAACTGCCTGAGGGCTAGAAATCCAACAGTTACAAAAACAGCAAGGCTTTAATTGCATCCGCCAGTAAACACGGCGCAATAATTACTCGAACAAATTCTGCTCTGATGATGAAGTTTTGTGCAGCCAGAAATTTCGACTCATTTTTTAATTGGACTTGGACATGAGTCAGACGAAATCAGGTTTAATTAAGGGCATGATTGGCAGTTCAAGAACATCCTCCGACAGGGGAGATAGGACGCGTGGGACTTGGGAAACTTTAGCTTCCTTACAACGCTTATAAAAAAAAATCTTATAACAAGTTCTGATTGAAAAGTTATGTTCCGTGATTTGTCATCTTGACAGCCTGAGCTAAGTGTAGAGCTAGTGGAAGTCTCACATAGACTGCATTTCAGATTTGACACCTGAACCGGTGCAGCTGCTGAGCCGAGCGCATTTAGAGCAGAAACTCATTTTGGACATAGTGAAGAAGGCCAAGCGCCTGAACATTACTTAAGAACACCTAGAGTTATATTTCGAAGTAAAATATGTATGAGTTCAGTGATAAGGTACTGTAAGTAATGGGAGAGTAGCTATCGTTGCTCTCTGGCAGCTCCAGGGTCTTGGGTTTGATCCTGTACTAGAGTCGCTGTCTGTGTGGAATGTCTGCAAATTTCTGTTTGTCTATGTGTGTTTCTGCGGGTGCGAGTTCTCAGATTTCCTCCTGACTCCCCCACAAGAAAAAGATGGTTTAACAAGTGTAATGCCCTGTGGCTCATGCAAGACACACTTCCTTCTCATACTCTAAATATTCTGTTACTGTAACTCTTTATTTTGTACTAAGGGTGTGCAAAATCTCTGTATTTATTTTATGTTAATACATTTATTAGTTTAATGAATCACTGTAAACTTCCTAACTAGTATTATGGATTACTGACAAAATTTACACCCATAATATAATTACAGATCGTTAAATATTTACAAATATATAGGTAATAGGTCCTATCTTATTGATAGAACATTTTCTGTTAGTCTTGGAGATCTTGAGTCCTCATCAGCTCCTCTGACATATGGGGTCCCACAGGGTTCAATCCTTGGACCCCTTGTTTTCTCGTTGTATTTGTTGCCGCTCGGCTATATCCTCAGAAAACATGGCATTTCCTTTTACTGCTATGCAGTTGTTGTTGTTTTTTTAATGATAAAAAGACTGAGGTTTTGGTATTTGGTCCTGGTGCCAGAGGTAGAGTTCCACCTTTGGATTTAGGACTCTTGGAGCAGTATGTTAAACCCACAGCATCGAATTTAGGTGTTATTTTTTACCATGGCCTTAAATTTGATAAACAAATCAGTGCTATGGTTTGGTCCAGTTTTTTTTCAGTTAAGGCAATTGGCAAAACTTAAACCTCTTTTGTCTTTTAGGCATTTTGAAATAGTCATCCACGCCTTTATCACCACTCACTTCGATTACTGCAATGCCCTGTATACCCTTTCTCCAGTTCTGGCTTCTCTTCATTGGCTCCCGGTACAGTACCGATTTAATTAAAAAATTCTTTTGGTCACTTTTCAATGTTTACATGGCCTTGCCCTCTCGGGTCTGTTTCAGCCCTGTGCTCCACCCCAGTCTCTCAGATCATCAGATAAACTTTTGCTGACTGTACGCAAGACCAGATGCAAGCTCAGGGGTGATCGGGCGGTCTCTGTGGCAGCACCCAACTTATGGAATGACCTACCCTTGACTATTCGTGAGGCCACATCACTGAGGGTGTCCCATCTTAAACTCACATGTTTTCTCATGAGATGTTGATTTTATATATTGTGTTTGATTAGATATTTTTGTGATGTGATTTTAATTATTTATTTATTATTATTTTATATACATATATTATTTTATTATATTATTATATTATTATATTCTTTTATTATTTATGTGAAGCACTTTGGGGCATTCAAAAACGCAAAAATTCAGATTCGAGATACGTCCCATTTCCCTTCCTGCTTCTACAAATCACCTGCCTGTTATTTACGCATGCACAGTTGGCAGATTTCCTCTTTTGAGATTTTGAGATTCTTTTATTTTCTGAAAGGATCTTAAGTAGTGTCTAAACTACAACATTGACTTTAAATCTAAAAACAATGGCAAGGGATAGAAAATATGGACTTCAAATAAACTGAAATAGCCTTTAAAACTGTTTTTGAGGTCCAATGTAATAGAATGTTACTGAACTCAAGCGACAATTTAAACATTTGATTTGGGTAAATCAAGGGTGGAACTGTGTTCGACTTAGGCACGCCCATATTGTAAACAATCACGACCCCCTATTCATATCTCATCTCATACTCCTGTATAAGTCTTATTTCCAAAGTTATGCCTAAACCCTAAGGACAGTTACTTACCTCAGACTGATCTGATGCTATGCAAAAAGTATTGGCAACCCTCCAATCTCCCATCCTGCCCATTACTGTACAGGGCCTAAACCAACTACTCAGCGCTATATTAGTGGTGGATCTTTTTGACCACAATAACAGTGATGTAAAACATCGAAGATAGACCCGAAGCAGGTATGTGTAGTAATGTGTATAATTCTTCTTGTAGATGAATCTATACACTCGCTTGCATTCCCCATTTGCTTGAATCTCTGAATCTCCTAAATCTAAATTTATGTGTTTTTAATTAACAATCTGATAACAGTTCTCGGTAGCAGACCTCCATCATGTAGAGCGCGCCACATGGCCGCTGCGTGACGGCATTATAGCAACAAGGCAGACTTCCAAACAACATGTGAAAATATTAAGTGTAGCGTCGGCATGGCAACAGGGAGAACTTTCGTGGAGGTAATAAAAACGGCTTTAATGAAAGCAGAATGGATTAAATGTTAAAAGAGAGAAGGGGGAAAAAAATCTATTTTACCTTGAGATTCATAAATCAATAAGATCGTTAGAATCAGAAACAGGGAGCTTTTTTTTTTTTTTTTGCGGCTGCTTTCGAAAGAACGAGAGCAGAACTTCCAGAGTTCCTGAAGACATTTGCAGGAACACGATAATTGTAGCTTTTGCAAGATAATGACCTTTATTTATGGATTTAGAGAATGAGACACTACATTATGTGTTATTAATGAGCATTCATGAAGAATGCAATATGATACAGTAGATAATGTTCAGTTTCTCAGTGTGTGGCTCTGAAAATGTTTAAAGGTTCTTGGTTAATCTGTGTAACACAGGGTTCATTGTCAAGAAGAACCTTAAAAATCTCAGTTTTGCCCTTAAGAAAATGTGCATTTAAAATCTAAATAATAATAATAATAATAATAATAATAGATTTATTTTTAAAGTTGAACCTCGTAGGGTTTAGAGGTCTTTAGCTGTAATGCAATAATTTCAATAATTTTCATCAAGATTTAATTTACTTACTTGATAATATCCCACATACTACTCCATTTCCATAGCAATAAAGCTCTTCCTGATTCTGATTCAAAATTGTACCATATATTTTCTGTATTTATATCTGTATTTATATTTTCTATTAAAATTTTTTTTTTATATATATATATACAGTGTGGGCCATTTATATGGATACACCTTAATAAAATGGGAATGGTCGGTGATATTAACGTCCTGTTTGTGGCACATTAGTATATGTGAGGGGGCAAACTTTTCAAGATGGGTGGTGACCATGGTGGCCATTTAGAAGTCGGCCATCTTGGATCCAACTTTTGTTTTTTTCAATAGGAAGAGGGTCATGTGACACATCAAACTTATTGGGAATTTCACAAGAAAAACAATGGTGTGCTTGGTTTTAACGTAACTTTATTCTTTCATGAGTTATTTACAAGTTTCTGACCACTTATAAAATGTGTTCAATGTGCTGCTTTTTTACTTAACATTTGAATCTATTTGTATATTAAATACTTAAATTAAATTATTCCTTATTCATTGTATTAAATATAACAATATTTGCTATTTTTAATAGCTGTTAATATCTTTTGATTAAAATGGTTTCATATAAATGAATTTTCATAAATGACATTAATTACTTTATATATTTAGATTTTTGTAATTTGTTTTTAATTGTGTAATGCAGCTTATCTGCATGGCTTTAACACACTCAAATTTTCAAACAAATTAATTAGAAGGAAAAAAAGCAAGCATTTTAATCAGTCTGTAGGACTAAAAATATATATACCTTATATATTGTTCAATCTATATAATTCCATCACATCATGTAATTCACCACATAATTGTTCAGCACACACCCTTTATATAGTGACATCATTAATTCACCAAAAGGCACGATTCACCTTAAAAAAAATGTGTGTGTGTGTGGGGGGGGGGGGGGGTTACATGTGTGTGTCCCTGATAGAAAGAAGGATGCTGGTTCACTTGACTGCCTACTTCAGCAGCCTGGCCACTTTGCCTGGCTGTTTATCCCCCCAAGGGTATATAGACATACACACACACACACAAACACACACACACACGCACACATGCACCTATTCTTTCCTCATGTACCTCCTGCTTAGTCACAGTACATTATTCAACTTTCCCAAACTGGGCCAAAGTGACTGCAGTCCATTAACACACACACACACACACACACACACACACACACACACACACACACACACGCACAAACACACACACACACACACACACAGCTGGAACAGCGCAGGCCTCCTGTGACTGATGTACTCACAAACATCGGTCACAGGCTAAAAAATAACGCATCGATCTTCCTTCCTCTATTTAAAAATAAAAGCGTTTGTTCTAAACCAAAGAGGATGACGATGCAGTAAGACAGCGTGGCTCAAGGTGAAGTGTTGTGATGCGAGCCCTTGGGATGAGCTGACAGCTGAGCTTAACTTTCTCTCTCTCTCTCTGTCTCTGACACACACACACACACACACACACACACACACACACACCCTCAATCCACAATCTCTGCCCTTTTCTGATCTCAGCAGGTGGATCCTGCACTGCGGACGATGAATACATAACAAACGGGAGACGACTCGGCCCGAGGCCCTTTCCCGGTCCCGTGCCCTCGGAGCGTGATCGCCGAGAGCCGACCCTGGCAGCACCCTGAGATTCGCAAAAACGCAGCCGGGTGCATTTCACAGCACAGCTTTAAAAGAGGGCATGAAGGCATGAAGGAGCTGCTAAACACAACTCAGGGTGTGGCCCGTGGGAGAGAACGAAGCCTCTTGTAAGGAAAGAATTAGAAGCTTTTCACACTTTTAAACAGTGTGGATGCTTAAACCCGGTCTCTCGCTGTTAAGTCATGTAGTCGTTTAAGGTTAATAATTTATTTAGCGAAGCTGGGGAGGCTAGCTGTTAAAGAGATGTTAAAAACTGAAAGGGTTCGGGTTAAAGCAAGGACATTTAAGACGGCATTTAAGGTGGATCTGGGTGATTCCAAGATTATTTATACGCATCCAAACGACAAATATTTGAAAAAAACAAACAAACAAAAAAACAGCCATTTAAAATGAGCATTTTTGTTTCAAAGCAGACTAGAATGATAATTAATGTTCAAACACAAAGTGTCATTTTAATATGAATTATTACTCCATAAACATGTAACGTTACATTTTGACAATATATATATATAAAAAAAGTGAATTATTCTTGCATTTTTTCCAAACAGTAATTTCCCATTGTTTAGTTTTTTTTTTTCCTTTCAGTTTTTGGCTTTAAAAAGCAAATCTGATTTTCTCCCTATTGTGACCTCATACAGGTGTGAATCTCATACTTATGTGCAAACATGCAGTACTTTGCAAAAAAAATCTCAGCTTCTGATTTATTTATAGCTGCAGATGCTGTAAGGAAAAGATGCGAAACAGAAAGAAATTCAAGCACAGAACGTGAGATCGGAGTTTTGTTTCAGCTACACAAGCTTTAGAGTCTTCGAATATTCATGCAAACTTTAAAAAAGGAGAGGAATGTGTGCTTTTTCAAATAGAAAGCAATACAAATGATTTTAATAGCAGCCGGGTTAATGGACAAGTCGCACCACATCGAGACTCGGGAACGTGATTGGGGAATGAAAGTATTTTCTTCTTCTCTGGATCTTTGGGAAGTTCAATTATGCAAACTGACGCTTGTTGAAGAATTTTTTTTTTTTTACATATTACAGTACATACCGCCGTGAAAATGCCTGGACATAGATTTACACCTTAGTGCAAAAATGTATTTTAATGATTGTACAGTGAAGTGCGGCTGCAGCCGGCTACAACAAACCCAAGTGGTGATTTTATACCTATTAAAGTTGTTTACTGAAATAATCAAAGTTTGAAGTAAAGTTCACTTCATCCGTGTTTAGAAAGTATTCTTATATATATTTATTTATTTATTTGTGGACATAATCCCACGCTGACCCAAACGGCGCCCCAATCACGACCTTCTTTCACAGTTTTATTCTCTGGACTCAGAGTGGCGTAAATGCGAGGTTTAAAACAAGCTTATTTTTAATCCTTAAGAGCCATGCACACCGAGCCCGGGTTGAAGAATGTTTTTTTTTTCTTCTTCTTCATGTTGTTCTAAGAGTCAAGAATTTACAATGGGTCATTAGGAACCATGGTGCCGGTCTCCGAGCAACAGTTTCGGTGGTGCATAAATCACCCTGCCGTGTTGATTAAAATAATTATCGTGTAAATAATGGAAAATCAGGGCCGTGCGGTGAGCAGCAAGACCGGTCAGTATTTTCTTTTCGGATATTCTGTAACCTGGAGGGAGAAATGCTTGCACACAGAGGCATGAAATTTGGGATTATTGTTTGTTATTTTGTGTCCGAATCACCCGTATATTGTGTCGCGCCGACTGTTGACGAACGAGTGACGTGGGTTGTACGCGTTCTTCCTAAACAAACCCTGGGTGGTTAGGGTTAGGGTTAGGGTTAGGGTTAGATAACCTATTAAGATAACCTATGCCATGTATTACTGCACATAAGCTCTCCTTGTGCACAAAACAGGTGAACAGGTATCTGTCCTAATTAAAATCAGCTGGTTTAATTAATGGATGGAACAAATATGTTTCAGGTCTTACACTTTCTGAAGCCGGTGTGTTCGCTCCTGGGAAAGAAAGAAAAACACGGCACATGATGTTCAGGAAGCGATCACGCAAGCATGGATGGCGCGAGTGACACCAGCGTGCTGCAGACGTCTTTGATGACTCCATGACCAACCGTTTGCATCAGCTTTTGAGGAATATAGGGCTTAAAGTAAATATTGATGGTTCCATAGCGGTGTTATTGCATGAAATAAATGATTCTTATTATATTGTCATTTTTAAAAAAGAAAAGTCATTGAAACGTTGAATCTCACTTTTGTCCCAATACATTTGGCCACCACTATAGTTTATTTATACTGCGTAAACAAGGACAAAAAAAATAATAATGTGATCTAATCCGTACTATAGGTTTTGTAAAAACAACTTGGTTGATGGTTCATATACACAGGTTTAATAAATTGTAGGTCTTTATGATACTTTGTGGAAGGAGTCTCCAGTGTCAGTGCATGGGTTTGCACCATTGAAGCGAACTGAATGTAAGATTTGCTGTTTTCTCTGTTGTGATATCAAAGATCAAACATTTTACTGTGCAAAGCAACGCCGGTGTTGATTAATTTCTCATAACAGCAAGCCCACAATCACTTTATTCCTAACTACAGCCGATGCGAGCTTTCAGCGTGTACTGTAGTTCTTTTTACACTAATGTGCAGGAATCAGGTAAAGGTTGAAATGTTGTGTTTATCCAGAAAAAAAAAAACATCTGTAGAAATATATATATATATATATGTTTTAGTGTCCTGTCATGTTGTCTACACAGGGACGAGTCGAGCACGGTGCAATATACCGCTGTTCATTATACGGTTAAAGTCTCAGCATCACACGCCCACGGAACATCTGACAGCCCACAACCTCAGAATTACAAAAATAACAATTCTGTCATTGTTCAACATCCAACCATGAAGTTAAAACTTTCAAAAAGGTCAAACCGTAAAAAAACACCTCGGTGAGCTTAGATTTTTGTATGCAATATATTATTACAACTTTCTCACAAGCACAGTAACACTATACAAAGCAGAAGCAACAAATACGACTTAACGTTGCTGAATTTGGAATAAACTTTGGTCAAAACACAGTATTAGTGCTGATTTGATTTAAAAAAAAAAATTTTTTTATGTTATACATATAATACAGAAAATGTGTGTGTGCCAAAGAAGCTACTTCGGACGTTTATGCAACATGGAAGTGACCAATCTTCTCTAAAAATGTCAAGTTTCTAACTTCAGCTGTTTTGGAGAGATGATTTCATATGAGGCCCAAAAATGGCCGTTTTTTTTGCGTTATACTGTCTTGCTTCAAACAATAATATTGTAAAATGCAATTTACTCATATTTCTTTATGAGTAATTATACTAAGTGATAATATTTTCTAAAAAAAAAAAAAAAAAAAAACCAAAAAAACTGTTCCTTAAATTAAAACATTACGTTTTTTTGTTAAAATCTTAAAAAGCAAAAAAAATGTAGTGTCCGTAATCATGTCAAATTCATGTTGCATTTACTGTATAATACACTATAGAATAATACACTTTTCCAGGTTTATGTCTTTTCATGTGAAATATAAAAAAAAAAGTTTCATCTAAATGACAGTTAAGTTCTTCAAAAAGCTTCAAAAAGGTTACGAACACTACAGACAGAAAAGGGCATGAAATTGTAAATCTGATTTAAAAAAAAAAAAAATGTGTAGCATATTTACAAAAAATTAAGCATGGATCGGGTGATGAGAAGCATTAAGTCTTATGAAAAATAGTGTTATATTAGCCGATCTGAAAATTCACGAACGTGAGACAATTTTTTAGAACCGATGCCATGTTTTGGCCATTTGGTAATATTTCAGGTATACTTCTGAAAATTCATATGTGCAATCACGCTAACATCATACACACATAGTTCACACATTACACTACCCATCAGCTCCTACACTTTACACTCCTCACTAATGACAGACTCGTTAGTAGCAACTCTTTAGGTTTTAGAGTCTCACTGTCAAGCTATTGTTTGTGTAATCTGATCATCTGGTCATCTGATGTTGTGTGTTGCCTATATAATACATGCGTATATCATTTATAGCCTGTGTGTACAGTACTTTGCTTTGTATCCATAGTTACAGTATGTTTGTGCTTTTTTACATTTGCAATTTACTTAACAGATTCTCTCTCAGCCAGAGTAAAAACATTTGAACGGTACAGACGTTTTTAAAGAAGTGAACGAGGTTCCTGTGGACGTTCAGTGAGTGGAAAACCCGGTTCTTTAAAAAAAAAAAGTATTCTTCAATACTTGGATTAAAAAAGGGAGTTTATACTCTCAAGTCAAAAGTCCCGCTTTGACTTGAACGCCCCTTGAATTTTTATTTGTTTGTTAATTTCCATTTTATGGTCTGTGATCGAATCAACACATTTTATAATAATTACGCTTTGCATAATTCACGTTGGCCCACCACCAAAGTTGTGATTGGTTGATTCCCAAAAATTCTCAGTGACTCTTTAAAAAAAAAAAAAAAAATCCTCCCGCTTCTACACAAACAGGTCCTGGACATCTCGAGAAA